>CM035133.1:96391069-96393569 GCA_020205605.1 Panax ginseng | reverse complement strand
AAAATTGTGTCTTCTACAATGGAAATGGAAATGATAAGTGAGATGAGATTTAAGAGTATAATAATCTTCTTCTGTCCGAAGAAAGGATTCATCGAAATAATGAGTCGCCATTGATATCATTGACATCTGAGATCGCCTGAATCAAAGTTCGGGAGTTCCTCTATTCAATCCTTTTCCTTCTTCTTGTTGATGGATATCGTTCTTTTACACTACACATCTTCTTTGGCCTCCTGGGCCTCTAGTGAGTTACAGACAGAGTTTGAAAAGGTCAAATCTTTGATGATTCCATCATCTATGATTGAGTTGCGAAAACTTCTGGATAGTCTCTCATCTGAACCGAATTCTTTCTGGTTAAAGAATCTCTTTCTAGTTGCTCTGGAACAATTAGGAGATTCTCTAGAAGAAATACGGGGTTCTGCTTCTGGCGGCAACATGCTATTGGGTGGTGATCCCGCTTATGGGGTCAAATCAATAGAAGAAGAAGAAATATATGAATATCAATCTCATCGATATCATCGATCTCATAAGTATCATACCAAATCCCATCAATCGAATCACTTTTTCGAGAAATACGAGAGACATCTAAGTCATACAAGTAAAGAGATCTATTCATTGATAAGAAAAAAAAAAATGTGAACGGGGATTTGATTGATGATAAAATAGAATCCTGGGTCGCAAACAGTGATTCGATTGATGATGAAGAAAGAGAATTCTTGGTTCAGTTCTCCACCTTAACGACAGAAAAAGGATTGATCAAATTCTATTGAGTCTGACTCATAGTGATCATTTATCAAAGAATGACTCTGGCTATCAAATGATTGAACAACCGGGAGCAATTTACTTACGATACTTAGTTTAGTTGACATTCATAAAATCTAGTATCTAATGAATTATGAGTTCAATACATCCTGTTTAGCAGAAAGACGGATATTCCTTGCTCATTATCAGACAATCACTTATTCACAAACCTCGTGTGGGGCTAATAGTTTGAATTTCCCATCTCATGAAAAAACCCTTTTCGCTCCGCTTAGCCTTATCCCCCCCTAGGGGGGGTTTTTTAGTGATAGGTTCTATAGGAACTGGACGATCCTATTTGGTCAAATACCTAGCGACAAACTCCTATGTTCCTTTCATTACGGTATTTCTGAACAAGTTCCTGGATAACAAGCCTAAAGGTTTTCTTATTGATGATATCGATATTGATGCTAGTGACGATATTGATGCTAGTGACGATATTGATGCTAGTGACGATATTGATGCTAGTGACGATATCGATCGTGACCTTCATACGGAGCTGGAACTGCTAACTATGGATATGATGCCGGAAATAGACCGATTTTATATCACCCTTCAATTCGAATTAGCAAAAGCAATGTCTCCTTGCATAATATGGATTCCAAACATTCATGATCTGGATGTGAATGAGTCGAATTACTTCTCCTCGGTCTATTAGTGAACCATCTCTCCAGGGATTGTGAAAGATGTTCCAGAAAGAAATATTCTTGTTATTGCTTCGACTCATATCCCAAAAAAAAGTGGATCCCGCTCTAGCTCCGAAGCTCCGAATAAATTAAATACGTGCATTAAGATACGAAGGCTTCTTATCAACACAACAACGAAAGCACTTTTTTTCACCCTTTCATATACTAGGGGATTTCGCTTGGAAAATAAAATGTTCCATACTAATGGATTCGGGTCCATAACCATGGGTTCCAATGCACGAGATCTTGTAGCACTTACCAATGAGGCCCTATCGATTAGTATTACACAGAAGAAATCAATTATAGACACTAATACAATTAGATCCGCTCTTCATAGACAAACTTGGGATTTGCGATCCCAGGTAAGATCGGTTCAGGATCATGGGATCCTTTTTATCATCATAGGAGATAGGAAGGGCTGTAGCACAAAATGTACTTCTAAGTAATTGCCCCATAGATCCTATATCTATCTATATGAAGAAGAAATCATGTAACGAAGGGGATTCTTATTTGTACAAATGGTACTTCGAACTTGGAACGAGCATGAAGAAATTAACGATACTTCTTTATCTTTTGAGTTGTTCTGCCGGATCGGTCGCTCAAGATCTTTGGTCTCTACCCCGACCCGATGAAAAAAATGGGATCACTTCTTATGGACTCGTTGAGAATGATTCTGATCTAGTTCATGGCCTATTAGAAGTAGAAGGCGCTCTGGTGGGATCCTCGCGGACAGAAAAAGATTGCAGTCAGTTTGATAATGATCGAGTGACATTGCTTCTTCGGCCCGAACCAAGGAATCCCTTAGATATGATGCAAAATGGATCTTGTTCTATCCTTGATCAGAGATTTCTCTATGAAAAAAACGAATCGGAGTTTGAAGAAGGGGAAGGAGAAGGAGCCCTCGACCCGACAACAGCAAGAGATAGATTTATTTAATCACATAGTTTGGGTTTGGGCTCCTGAATATGGGGCCCTTGGGGCTTTCTATTTATTTGATTGTATCGAAAGGCCCAATGAAT
>CM035133.1:96353893-96371393 GCA_020205605.1 Panax ginseng | reverse complement strand
GACTATGAAAAGAGGAATAAGCCGAGCTACAAGAAAAATTCCCGCTGCTACCATAGTAGCAGCATGTATAAGAGCTGAAATAGGAGTAGGCCCCTCCATGGCATCAGGTAACCATACATGAAGGGGGAATTGTGCAGATTTAGCAACCGCACCGGCAAATAATAGAACGGCACACAAAGTAACAAATAAAAAATTCACTTCATTATTATAAATCAAGTTACTGAATATTTTGAATAAATCTCGAAATTCGAAACTACCTGTTATCCAATAAAAACCTAAAATTCCTAATAATAAACCAAAATCCCCGACACGATTAGTTACAAACGCCTTTTGGCAAGCATTTGCCGCAACAGGTCGTGTGAACCAAAACCCTATTAATAGATACGAACACATCCCGACTAATTCCCAAAAAATATAAATTTGTATCAAATTAGAACTAGTAACTAATCCTAACATAGAAGTACTGAAAAAACTCATATAAGCGAAAAATCTCAAATATCCTTGATCATGAGACATATAATTATCACTATAAACAAGAACCACAATCCCAACAGTAGTAATTAATATTGACATAATAGAAGTAAGTGGGTCGATCAAGTAGCCGAATTCTAAAAAAAAAATCATTATTGATGATCCAAGACACACATATTGATAGATAGAACTTATTTATTTATTTGCTGAATAGACAGATTGATCGAAAAAATCATGACTATACTTAACAATAAAACACTCTGAAAAGCCCACATACGATTTTTTTTTTTTTTTGTTGCCGTCGGAAAAAGAAGAAGTCCCACTCCTATTAACATAGGAACTGGAAGTGGAAGGAAAGGTATTATCCACGCATATTGATATGTCTGTTCCATAAAAAAGTTTTTTATTCTTAATTAATTGTTTCCGATTTACCGGATCTTACCTCTTTCAAAAGGAGTCAAAAAAAAAAAAATCAAGATATGCACTAACTTAAAGAGAATTTTCTACTCTTACTTATTCTGAGTTTTTCGAAAATACTTCAAATATTATTCAAATCAAGAAGTTAGAATTAATTGGTCAAATGAGATGACCCGCCTGTTCGTAAAAAGCGAATACTTAGTTATTAACTAAGATTTTTATGAAGATACCGAAAATAAAAATTTCAATTATTATTACATGAATTTATATTCATAGAGTAAGGATAAAGAATTACTCTAAAAAGAGTACTTGATTCTGCTATGAATCATAGGATTAACTAAGATAAAAAACTTGTCCTAATAAAATAAGAGTTTTTAGTTAGTTTGTTCCAAATCATTAACTAGTTCATTATGGAATTGATTTATTATTTTCCATTTCAAAAAAAAAAAAAAAACATTTATAGATTATAGAAAACGCTATAATATCCGACATTTTATATAAAATTAACTTGTTATATAAAATTAACTTGATTTTCTATTTATCGATATTTATCGAAAGGGGTAAAATAAAATTAATAAAAAAATAACTAAGATCTCTTTTATCAAACCACGTATCCTTTAACAGATTAATAACTTTAATTACTAGTCTCATTCAAATTTAAAAATGAAATTTAGGAGTATTCTTTCCTCGAATTTGACCGGTTAGTAGAAAAAGATTAAAGTTTTCATTAGGCAATGGGTTCTTAAACCCCTTGGTATATTTTATTCCTTATAAATTAAAAGTAGAACGAAGAAAATAGACAGAGATAAAAAGGAAGGTCTTTTTTTGGATTCTTTCTTTTATTAAGTTCAACTAATTAGATTTCTGTGGCATAACGGCGGATTCTATAGATATAAATGTGAATCATAAAGAACAAGAAATAAAGGTACCAATCAATAAAAATGAGTCTTTCTTACGAATATTGTATGTATATAAAAAAAACTTTTGAAAAAAAAAAAAATCACATATCATTTTTTTTTTTCTAGTCATATTTTATACGATTTTCATAGATCTCTTTTTTTTTTGTTTTATGAGAGAGAATATTTTTTTTATGAAGAGAATATTATCTAGAGAAGAAATAGATAATGAATAGTAAAGAACGATTCATTTTGACTAAAAGATGTCTTTCACATCCAACTATAACAACGAGTAACCTCTTAATTTTAAAATGGCAGTTCCAAAAAAACGTACTTCTATAAAAAAAAAGCGTATTCGTAAAAATATTTGGAAAAGAAAGGGATATTGGGCAGCCTTAAAAGCGTTGTCATTAGGGAAATCTCTTTCTACTGGAAATTTTTTTTTTTTTTGTGCGACAAACAAATAAGTCATAAAATAAAACATTGTAATAATATGAATCGAAAAATTGGCTTATTTCGCCGTTAATATGAAATTAAAAATTTCCATTACCTATTACCTATTGTTTGAGGTTAATCAATATGAAATGGAACTCGCTTCGATCTTAGGATATGTAAACTAAGAATTCTTCAGTTTACTAAATTCTAAAAAAACTTTTGAAAAAAGACAAGATGCAAAGTTTGAACTTTATTTTTAGTCTTTTTTTCATTTTGGGGTGGGGAGTCTTTTTCCCCATCAACTTATTTATCCCAATTAAAAAAAATGTTTTTTCTTTTTTCTCTATATCTATAGAAGGGCAAATATAATATCTTTAGTTAAAATTAATGAATCGTTGAAACTAATTGATTCTAGTTATTTTGAAAACTTTTTGTGTAACTTTATAACTTCTTATTTCTCGGAATTAATATAATTAATATATCAATCTCCCACATATCTCCCGTTTTCAACCCAATCAACAATGGAATATTTTGTCCAAATAATGTGTCAGTTTTGAGTAATCAAAAATAGGGCCTATTTTGCGTTCATTGATAAATAAAATACATTTTTTAGTTCTATCACTAACCAGAGGGTCGAACTTTCTAATTACAAGAATTCGATTCGAAAAGAGCATAAACTATAACAAAGTCCTAAAGTAAATAAAACCGACACCCTAAAAAAATGAACCTTCAAATTCCTATTTGAATGAAGTTTTTTCATCAATTTGAATCTTTACTAAAAATATTTCATTGAATTAACTCCTTCAATCTCGACGATTGACTATGATTGTTTCTGATTTGATATGCTATTTTGGAGTCAATCTATTAGGAATAGGATGGTTCATTTACGTTTCTAATTGAATTCAAAAAGGTTCTTACGACTATTTAGAATACACTTTTTATGATATTTTCAAGTAGTGGGATTCACACGGTTCTCACAAAGACCAAACATATCGGGTTAAAATTCATTTTTAACTTAAGCTTAGAGAGAAAAAGTCTTTTTTTCATTATCCAAATCATAGGATTTGGATTGAAAAACTATCTATAAAAAAAAATTAGATAGAATAACTTCGACCTTTCAACTGATAGTGAAAGAACAAAATCCGGGTACATTTTCAATAATTCGGGTAGAAAGATAGAGTTTCAATTGTTTGGAGCATTAAAAGCTTTACATAGAAATTCATAGATAATTTGTTAATATCATCCCAATTGCCATTACAAAAGTAATTAAGATTTTTGGCATTAAAAGATATTTTTGGCTGGTAATTATTCCAAAAAAGACTATCAATTCTGCAACAAAACCACTCATACCCGGTAATGCAAGGGAAGCCATCGAAAAGCTAGTGAACATCGTGAATATTTTTGGCATTGGGATAGCTATTCCGCCCATTTCGTCGAGATAAACAAGACGTATTCTATCATAACTCGTTCCTGCCAAGAAAAAAAGCGCAGCACCGATAAATCCATGAGAGATTATTTGTAAAATAGCTCCATTGATTCTATTTTTTTTAAATTACGTTGGCCGGGAGATGTTGAAGCTGCATAGATTATTTGTATTGTGCCTACTATCACCAACCACGGAGAAAATATAGAAGTAATAATTCCATATTAATCCGAATCAAATGTGCTTCTCCGTGGGTATCTGGTAACCATGTATGTAGGGGTATAATCGGCGATTTGACAGCAAAAGCAATAAAAAATCCAATATAGAATATTATTTCCAAGGCCACAGGATATGACTGATTAACTGATGTTTCAAAATTTAATGTTGGTTCATTAGAACCATATAAACCAACACCCAGAACTCCCATTAATAGAAAAATGGAACCTCCCGCCGTGTATAAAATAAATTTTGTAGCCGAGTAAAGTCGTCTCTTTCCCCCCCATATGGATAAAAGTAGATAAACCGGAATTAATTCGAACTCCCACATAGAAAGTCCATCTATTCCTAATCTCCAATTTGATCCATTTATAGTCCTCCACCAGTTGGATTAATGGATCGTCGAATTGAAAATGATAACAGAATGCATAGGTCGTTAGAAGGAGTTCTAAAATACATATACATATGGTATACCACCGAATTACTCTATTTCCTCTATGGGGAAGAAAGAAAATTACGGAGCCCGCGAATATTGGCAAAACTACAATTATTGTTAACCAAGGAAAAAAATTCGTGGTAAAGACAAGATACGCTTGGACCAGAAAAACCCGCGCTCAAAATAACATATTTTGAGCACGGGTTTTGTCGGTAAAAAAAATCAAATGGATTCAAATAGAGTTTTTTGGAACATATCAATAACCTAGACCCATGCTGCGAGTTGTTTTACTCAAGAAATCGGTTATCTCTTACAACCGACACAGTCCTCATTGAGTACATCCTATACATGTATCATAAATCTTTACTGAATGTGACATTGGATCTATACATTTTTGAACGTCATAAATTTTCGATATAGTAAACTTATAAATGAATGATATATTTAGATACTAGACGAATCAATAAGTTACCAGAATTTTTTTAATCTACTTCTGCAGTGGCTTATGAGAGAGGGCCAAAATACTTCGATTTCTTATGTTTGTGCAAACATGATTAAACCTCACGTAACAAACATGCTGATTTGAATTAATTTATGAATATAATATTAGAATTTATATGATTAATACTACTTATTCAACAAATTCGATTGATTGATACGAATTGATTTTCTGTTACGATAAATTGATGAAACAATAGCCAGTCCAATAGCTGCTTCAGCGGCTGCAATAGCTATAACAAAAATGGAGAAAATGGCTCCTTTTAATTGACGACTATCAAAAAATCAGAAAATGTTACAAAATTGATATTAACTGCATTCAAAATAAGTTCAAGACACATAAGGGCCCTAACCATATTTCGACTCGTGATCAATCCATAAAAGACCAACAGAAAATAGGCACTCAAAACAAGTACATGTTCGAGCATCATTAAAAAACTCCTTATCAATCTCGATTCATTTCAATATGAACAAAAATTCAACCGATTCGATTAACTAGAATATAACAAGTACGGAAAAAAGAATATATTGGTAATACATCGAACTAAAGCATTTCTATTTTATATATGAATTCAAATAAAATTGAAGGGAAATAAATGTGATAACCCAGAACAAAGTTTGATTTGGATTTCCAGTTCGAAAGATTTTTTTATTGACGAGCTACGGCAATTGCACCTATTAACGCAACTAATAGAATTATTGAAATGAGTTCAAATGGAAGAAAAAAATCTGTTGATAGATGAATCCCAATTTGTTGACTATTGCTTATCAAATCTTGCTCTATAATCTGGTTTGATTTTGTAGTCCAAATAATCCCGTACCATGACGTATCTGGAATAGTAGTAATTAGTGAAACAAAAATACTTGTACAAACCATTTCACAGCAAAAAGAATTAAAACATTTATGGCCCCTACATAAATAAGGAGCTGTGCAGCAGCTACAAAATGGGAGTTCGATAGAATATAGAATAAAGATGTACAAACAAGAACCAATCCCAATGAAAAGGCGGAATAAATTGGATTGGGAAGTAATACCACTCCCAGACCTCCTAATATAAGACCCGATCCCAGAAAGACTAAAAGAAAATCATGTATTGGTCCAGGTAAATCCATTATATATAAAATAAGAGATAAATAAATCGAAATCTTTCATAACTTTATTGACCCGGCCAGGAAAAAAAGTCACTCTATTTTTTTATGAAACTTCTTAATTATTAATTCATTATTAATTGAATGAAATTTGAACAGATGTGGATTGATCTAGATATAGTTATTCGACCTATCTCGCTCTTTATCCGAAAGAGTAGCTTGAAACTATATATTTTTAAATCATTAATAATTAATATATAATATATAGATTTAAAATCAAAATTAAACCACGATTATCATCAACAAAACCAATCAATAGTTTGGAGTTGTAGTTATTCACCAAGTAAAAACCTCACTCTTTTAGATCAAAGGGGAGTCTTATTAATTGGGAATTGCTCTTGAATCAAGCATTTTTTATTTCAGGCAAATTCAAAATAGTTCGAGTTGTGTAATCGTCAATTACTGCCATCGGTAACCGTCCCAAAGCAATTTGATTATAATTCAATTCGTGACGATCATACGTAGAAAGTTCATATTCTTCAGTCATTGATAAACAATTTGTTGGACAATACTCAACGCAATTACCACAAAATATACAGATTCCGAAATCAATACTGTAATTAAGCAATCGTTTCTTTCGAATATCCATTTCAATTTCCAATCAACAACGGGTAGATCTATAGGACATACACGAACACATACTTCACAAGCAATGCATTTATCAAACTCAAAGTGAATTCGGCCGCGGAAACGCTCCGATGTAATCAATTTTTCGTAGGGGTATTGAATAGTTACAGGTAAACGATTCGCGTGTGATAAGGTAATCATGAAACCTTGACCAATATACCTTGCAGCTCGTACTGTTTGTTGACCATAGTTCATGAACTCAGTTACCATAGAGAACATATCGTGAATTTCTATAAAAAAATTTATGCTTGTTTTTTTCTCTTGTTTGAGACAAGTCGTGAAGATATAATATCGTATTCCTTTACAGTGAAAGAAGTTGGGAAGAGGTTGTTAATAATAGATTGCCGAGAGAAATGGTAAAAGAAATTTCCATCCAAGATTTAATAGTTGGTCCATTCTTAGCCTTGGTAAAGTCCATCTTGTTGTGATAGGAATGAATAAGAACAAATAAGTTTTAGCTAATGTAATAAAGATACCAGTTATTGTTCCAAATACTCTACTCGCTTTATTTATTTCAAAAATATCAGGAACGGGTATGTACGGACGGAATAGATTCCAACCCCCAAGTAAAGAACCGTTACAAATAATGAAGAAACTAGTAGATTCAGATACGAAGCAACGTAAAATAAACCAAATTTTATACCTGAATATTCGGTTTGATAACCTGCTACCAATTCTTCTTCTGCTTCTGGTAAATCAAAAGGTAATCTCTCACACTCGGCTAGGGACGAAATTAGAAAAATGATAAACCCTATAGGTTGACGCCACAAATTCCACCCCCAAAAACCATATTTTGACTGCGCTTCAACTATATCAACTGTACTTGAACTGTTAGATAATCATAGTCGATGATAACATCACTGTTCGCATCGCTATTACAGAACCGTACATGAGATTTTCACCTCATACGGCTCCTCGAAGGTCACAAATAAATCAAAGGCCCCGTTCGCTATTATTTATCTTGATATGTTTGTAGGATAGAATCAAAATCTATCGTAAGGTCCCCAATTAGACAATGGAATTCTGTCTGCTATATATTATTTATAATTAAAGTGCTTCTGAATTGATCTTATCTTTTAATAATTTAAAATTTTTCTTTGTTGGGGTAATAACTTAATCTTTTAATAAAATCTTTCTTGCAGCAATATCAATAAATATTTCAACCTAGCATTTTTGATTACGAGAAAAATTATACATTGCATTAGTTCATGAATCATTACAAGAATTATATCTCTCTAAAAAAGATCTCTTTTTGTAGTGCAATTAAATTCTTTTTATTTTCTTTTTTCGTTCCTATTCTCCTTTCTCAAAAAGTGGACTTTCATTTAAATATTTAAATAAAGGATTACTTCGTTCTTAATAGTTATTTACTTAGTCGGTGGATAGGAGCATACTCTGGATCGGAATCGGAATCGGGGTACTCCTTCATCATTTCTACCAATTTAAAGCCCCAATTAGAATCCCTTTTATGCAGTATGCACAGAAAAATCCTGTTGAATAACTTACATAATCTCTATTACGAATCCTTTGTGTACCTTGGTGTTCCTAACTATCCACTCATTTTTGGTCAAAAATCCCCATAAAGTTGATCTTTTGAACCCGCTTCAAGTCATGATGACTAATCAACCAATCTTGGGGTAAACAGTCTCTAATCCTTATGTTTACTTTCACTTAACTCTTGTACATAGGAAATGAGACTAAAAATTTTTACTGCAAATTTATAAGCCGTTTTTTTCACTCATATAACTATCTGGTTTAGTTCATCAACCCGAATGATGAATAAAAAAATGAAAATATATATTCAACTCATGAAACCTCCTTCCTAGAAAGAAAAGAAATAGAGAAGATTTATGTCTCAACGAATCACACGTAGAGATATTGATAACACACATAGAGTTAATGGTATTTCATAACTAATTGATTGAGCAGCAGCTCGTAAACCACCTAAAAAGGAATATTTATTATTTGATCCATAGCCTGACATAAGAAGGCCAACGGGAGCAATACTTGAAATGGCAATCCATAAAAAAACACCGATACTGAGATCGGCTAGAACAAGGTGATAGCCAAAAGGAATTACTAAATAACTTAGTAGAATTGATGTAACTGCTACGGATGGTCCGATACTGAATAAACGAGTATCTCCTCTCGATGGAAGAAGATTCTCTTTGAAAAGTAATTTTGTACCATCTGCTAAAGCTTGAAGAATTCCCAAAGGCCCGGCGTATTCAGGTCCAATACGTTGTTGTATCCCTGCAGATATTTCTCTTTCTAACCAAACAATTACTAGTACACCTATTGTGATTCCTAATACAGGAGTAAAAATAGGGATAAGCATCCATATGATCCCATATACCTCTTTTAAGGATTCCAATCTAAAAAAGAATTGATAGCTTGTACTTCTGTTGTATCTATTATCATTTTAACGATCAACTTCTCCCATAATTATATCTATGCTACCTAGTATCGTCATAATATCATATCAGAAAAATCCCAATTCTTCCCTTGGGGGCTTGACTCTCACATAAAGTTCTTGCTTTGATAATTCAAAAGTCGGAGAAGGTTTTTACTGATGAATCGATAGTCAAAATCATTCCATTCAGGATCCCGTATGCCAATATCTGCCAGAAAGGGGCCAAGCCATAACAAATGCGAAGCTATACGACTTAACTCCAACATAATGACTCTGATATAGCTGGCCCTTTTAGGTACTTGAATATTGCCTAACTGCTCTGGTGCATTTAGTTATTGCTTCTGTGAACATAGTAGCTAAATAATCCCAACGTGTTACATAAGGTAATGTATAATTGTTCGGTTTTCCGCAATTTTTTTTTTTATGTAAATAACAGGATTATTAGTCACTCGTTGGATTTATTCGAGACATTTCCCACTAAGTGATTTATATGAATCATTAATCTAAGCAACACAAGAATATGAATTTCTTTATGGCTCTGATTTTCTCAATTAAAACGAATCAATCAAAATTTTAATTTGATTCGGGCAAGGATAAAAAGGGGACGGTACGTTTTACACTCACAAACGCGAATAATTTAGACGTAAAATTACGAAGATTCCGGTGATTCATTTATAGATTTTATCCTAACTAATTGATACGTCATTGACTTATTATTATAATATCGTATCGTAGACTGCGATGTAAGACAGGGCATATGTGCAGCTGTTTGCTTTATATATATGGTACAGAATATATAGTCAAAGTGGACCATCAACGGATTTTTAATTGTGGATATATCCTTAACATACTGAAATTGCTTCCATTATTGGTATCAAACCAATACCGATTTATACAAGCCAAGTCTTCTAATCGATAATTAGGCCAAAGAAAGAACTTTAATTTAATTAATTCGTTTTTATCTCTATCAAAACGTTTACTTTCATCCAAAAAAGGACTCCTGCTTTTTATGTTCTCTTCTTGTTGCAAAATACTGGATTGCTATCCACACCTTTTCTACTCCTTGAATTGAAATGAATTAAAATTCTCAATTCTCTACGACGTCTAGACGATAAAATCTTTTCAGGAACAAGAAAATCATAATGGTTTTTGTCTCTATTTCCAGTTCTTCTTTGATATCTTGGGGTGGATTCATCAAACTTCTTCTTATCAATATATCTTTGTTCTCGGTATCTTTGATTAGTTTGGTACTTACTCTTATGAATTAATGAAATACCTATGGTTTGATACATAATAAATTGTCCATCCTTTTTTACAGACAGACGAATGGGTTCGATAATCAATACCCCCCTTTTCATCAACTCTCTAACAGTTAAGCTCTTCCGAATCAGCATTATATCCAGACTTATTTCTCTGTTTTGAATAGACGATACAGTAATATTTCTTGGATTTTTCAGTCCAATCAAGAGACAACTTACCTTGAGATTATTGATCATTCTTTGCTTTAAACCCTCGTCGTATCTCAATTGAAAAAGCAAATGCTGTTTCAGTAAGGCATTTAGTTCTACTTTCACGTTACTTTTGTTCTTGTATTGTTTTTTCGTTTTACCCCTTTTCAGGACCAATTTCGCATAATCTTCTTCAATATCTTTTTGTTGATTTGATAGAACGAATCTGCGATTTCCTTGGTTTTGTGCATCTGATCCAAGATCTCCTCGGTCTGCGGGTTCTTTTTCTTCTTGATTTCGATTCTTTAATTCAAAATTTTTTTTTTTTTTTCATTTGATGGTCTAAAAAAATTCCATTTTTGCTTTCCATTGATGTTTTTATTGTCACTAACATTTTCATTTCTATTCAAATTTAAAAGAAGTAATTTGCTTGGTATAATCCACGGTTTTTTTTTGTATACATTATAAAGTAGCACAAATTCTGGGAAGAACCAAAGTTCCAGATTCGATATGTGGCGATTTAGTATTTCTTGATTCATTTCCATCCAACCAAAAAGGTGTTTTTTCTGATTGAGCGGATTTTTTTCTAAATCTTGATAAAGCGTAAGATAAAAAATCTGGTTCTTATGAATTTTATCAATTTTTTGGTAATTCTTACTTTCAATCTTAGTATTTTTATTACTGTTGGGATCCATTTTGATCCAGGTCTCAATATCAACTTTTTCTCTTAAAAAAAAGTTGATAATTTTCCAATCAAAATATTTTCTATCTGGATTTTTTTCCATATACATAATATCACCCTTTCCTAGATAATTATTGATAGGAATATCCTCTAGTATATCAAAGAATTTTTGTTTCTGTGTGGTGTAATTATAAGAAATTCTTTGGTTGTTATTTACTTGCAATGGTGATCCATAAATAATATATGAGTCCGTCTTCCTTTCATAATTAATAGATTTATATGATAAAAGGTCATATCTATAGTATTTTTGAAAATTCTCGTTTTTATTTGGGTTTGGTAATGAATATACTTCAAAAGCGTTTTGTTTTTTGTAATGAAGTAATCGGTCTTTTGAATCCCATTTTTTTTTAATTTTTTTTTGAGTTATACGGCCTTGATTGATTGTATTTCGCCATTTTTGTGGTATTAATCCAGACCATCTAATCTGAGATAAATTGTATTGATAATGACCTCTTAACCAGTTTTTCCATTGATTCGTTCCATAACTTGGAAATTTCGTATGCTCTAATTCGGAATGAAATATTCCTTGTGTTCCAAAAGAATCCTTTATTGCAGTCTTAAGAAAAAAAGAAGTTCCATGATATTCAAGAACAGATCTTAACTTATATAAATTAATAACTCGGGTTTGGATAACCCAAGTGATCTTGGCTTTACCTTTTCTCGTATCCGAACGCATTTGCCTTATCTGCAATGTTTATCATGATATAGCAAGGGTGAGCATGAAAATTGCCCAGCAAGTTTAAATACAATAATATAACGATATATCATGATTGAAGAGTATGAATAATGAGCTGGCTATAATTCATCAATATAATTGAGAACTAGCAGGAACAAACTTTTGAGTGAACAAGTTTTAAACATGAACAAACATTTACGAACCAACCTGGTAATGAAGGTGATCACCTTTCATACCGACTTATACATGCAAGATGTACAGAGTACAATTTTCATGGCAATCAAGAATGATTTAACCATAAGCTTGAATAAAACACTCTTAGTAGAGTTAAGTAAATACAAACTTGCACGAACTGTTGATTACCTTAACGCAATTTATAACGCTTTTTCCAAGACCTAATATTAATAATATAGATCTCCAATATTAGAATAATATCATCACAAATTATAATATTGTTATATTTATATACAGAATAACCTAAACACATAACACATAAGCCTATCGGTCATACAAAGACACAAGACTTAGCATCGGTCAAACTATTTGATTCGACTTAAACCCGACATTAGTTCTATCATCCCGACGGTCTACATCCGGACAATACTCGAGTTTAAGTTCAATTAAACTCTTCACGAACACTTAACAATTATCACAAATAATTTCTTATCACCAAAACATTTTTCCTAGGCTCGTAATAATTTTCGGATAATTATTATCATTTATCATGATTTTCCAATCATTAATATCAGTATTTAAATGAATTAAATACCGCATAATTCTTAATCATTAATATTCATTTAATATAAAATATTAATGAAAATCCTTACATAATATTATAATGTCATTATAATATTTCAAAATATTTTTAACACCTTAAAATCATAATTATTTGATTTTTAAACACTTAAATCCATTATCCGATAATTAATATTAATATTAAAATATTAATATTTTCATGCCAAAATATCAAAAGTTATATTTTATAACTTAAAATATTTTATAACACTTAAAATCATTTTATATGATTTTAAAAACATTAAATCTATTTTTCCTTAATTAATTTTAGTGCGTAGCTTAAGAAATTAGCTACCTCGTGCTTAACTCCAGTAATGCCCATTTCTTGGCATAACCTTATATATGTTAACGTGATACTCCATTTTAAATTTCGTGGCAATCGGAGTTGTAGAACTCCGTTTATAGCGATTTCCGTTGAAAAATCACAAAAATTATTATGGTCATAACTTGGTCGTTTTATCTCGGAATTAGCTCATTTTTGGACACGAGCTACATATTACCATATATTTTAATTTCCCAAAAGCCTGGAATTTTTCTCATTAACTAAATGTCCGAAACAGCCCCTGGAAAATTTTGGCCAGAAACTTTTTGCACTTTGGCAGTTTTGGAGTCCTTCACCAAAACTTAAATAAAACGAAATCTGTAACTCTGATTAATGATCCGTCAATTTTGTTGGATTCGTATCTTTCCGAACTATAGTTTTCATATATCACAATCCATATTTCGATATGTTTAGCTCCCGGAATTTAGCCCGGAAGTGGCTGCTCCAAAACTGTCCTTTTCACAGTTTTCTTAACTTTGTGTAGTTTGGTAAAAATTCCATAACTTGCTCCTCCGATGTCGGATTTAGTCTGTTTCGGAGTCTATGGAAAGCTTATTGAGTGTACTATAACATATCACAAGTCAAGAATTTTTAGAGCACCTTAACAAATCCGAAATTTTCTGTTTAGAGCAGCAGTTCATTAATTCATTTAAAACAAAAAAACTGTTTTGGTTCTTCTTCTTTGTTCAAGCTTATCAACCCTAAAAATGGAAAGATCTAACCATAAAATATCATTTATCATGTAGATCTATAGTTCTCATGTTCAAGATCATAAACTTATGGTTCAAAATCATAAGTTCAACACTTGATCTAAAACACCATATCAAAACACTAACTTTTCTAGAAAATTTCCATTTTTTTCTATTCCTTTGATTCTGACCAATTTAACACCCATTAGGGGTAGATCTAAACAATAAACACTTATCAACACATAGATCTAAAGTTTTTGAGTTGAGAACTATGGATTCAAGGTTTGATTTACAACCATCAAAAATTAACTAAACAAAAAGGTTTATACCTTTTATTACTTGTTCTCCTTCTTCTTCTTCTTCATAGCTTCTTTCATGGATGGATCTTTGGTGTATGAAGATCAAAAACTCCTCCTTCTCCTCTTAGGATGGCCGAACATGGCCTCCTCTTCTCTCTCCCTCTCTCTTTTTCTCGTGTTCTAGCAAGAATAATAGAAGTGATGAAAGGGAAAAATATGATCTAAGTGTTGGAAAATCTATAGATATATTTTGTTATCTCCCAATCTCCTTTTCTTCTTGAGCATGGTCCGGCCATATGGCCTTACTCTCCCACTAATTCTCTCTTTCTTTCCCCTTAGCAATATCCAAGTGGTTGCTTGCAAGATTAATGAACAAAGTGTTGGACAAAATAACCAATGGACACATGGAGAGTTAGTGAAAGTGGTTCAACAACTAAAGTGAACACTTATTAAATTCATCCCCCTTGTTATTGCTTCTCTTTTGGCGGCCATGTGGCCTAAAAATGCTCCCAATTTGCTTTCTATTTTACCTCTTATTTGAGTTGACAAATGTCCAAAAAATTCCTCTCCCACTTGGGTTAAAAATTGAGCCATTCCTTTAATGTATTGCTTGGTCTCTTACTCACTTCTTTGGCCACACTTGAGCTATACATAGTCCAATACCTTTAATTCTTATCCAACCCAATTCATTTAATTAGGGTTTTCACTTCTCCATAAAAACACAAATTCTTGCTCATTCACATCTATTTCCTTAACCCATTTAGACTTGCTATAATTAGGTTATAAAATTAATTAACCGAGTGGTATAAAATAAATCTCTTAGAATTAGTATATAATTAAATACTATTATTCTCCCACATATTTACACTTAAGCTTTTAACACTTAGCTTTTAAATTCCCAAATTAGGGTTTTAAATATCCGAATTAGGGTTTCGGATTTTCGAAACTAAAATTAAAGTTTCTGAGCGTATCGTTAGGGTTTCTAACAGTTCGTTAGATTTTTCTAACTTAATAAACATATGATTAACATAACTTTAGGATTTGCTAAAGTTATAACTTATCGATCAATCCTTGATCTTAAATCATTACAGTTCACACATATAATCAAATATACCAACTAGTATTCACTTGATACTTATCCTCGATAATTCTTCAAAAAATTTTAAATCTACCATAATCTTATACCTCATTACTAGACTATCACTTATAGTCTATCACATAATTCAAGTTTTGTTCAAAACTTTTGAAATTCTTGGAATTTCATTACATAACTATCAATTCCATACACTTATTTCCTGCATACAGGTCCTAATATTGAACCTTAAATCAATCAATTATGATTTTCATAAATTGGATAATTTGTAAAATATATATGCTTGCGACAAGGAGGATAAGTCAAAAAAAAGATGAATTTTTTTTTCTTACTATTCCTAATATTATAAAGACTTTTTTATAGTCGAAATAAAGTGAATTTTTGTATTTTGATTTATTTTATTTTTTGTTGGTTTGTTTTTGTTTTATTGTAAATGTATTTATATTTTTGAATAATTTTTTTTGTTGATTCAAGAACAAGTCGTGTATACATTCTGGCAATATTAATGATATATAGAAAGATATCTATGTATATTTTTTCAATAAAAATTTTTAGAAAAACCTGTAATTTCCAGATTAATCGAGTATTTCTTCTTTTTAATATTTGCCAAATATCTTTTGGCGATTCTACATTATAACTTCTTTTATTAGGACTACTCTTTATTCCTGGAGTTCCTTTTTTTTTTTCTTTTGTAATACTCTTTATTTTCTTTCTGATTGTGCTTGTTCTATCAGTTATATTTTTAATTTTTTTTTCTCTCGGTGAATAATTATCTGTAGATCGAATTTTATTAAACGAGTTATGAATTGTCTGATTGCTGATTATAGAACCTTTTTCTTGGTTAGTTTCACCGGATTCATATACTTCTTTCAATCTAAATAGAGTTGGATTTACTTTTGAGAGCTCTTTTTTTATTCTTTTTAGAAACAGAAATAAAACGTTTTTGATAAACCCCCTTTTTGTTTCTTTTG
The DNA here is from genome assembly GCA_020205605.1 of Panax ginseng. Taxonomy (NCBI): domain Eukaryota; kingdom Viridiplantae; phylum Streptophyta; class Magnoliopsida; order Apiales; family Araliaceae; genus Panax; species Panax ginseng. The sequence goes on along the minus strand of CM035133.1, from coordinate 96,355,377 downwards.
AACCTTGTAGAAAATGTTTTGTTCTTCTTATTAAAACTCTTAGAGCTAGAAAATCCTTAAAAATGGGCTCAAAAAAGGAAGTTCTTTTTCGGGGAGAACCAAAAGGAAGGTCAGTTTCCATTCCACTAGCCGTTAAAAAACAAGAATCATCTTTTTTTTGCTCTTTTTTTAGATCTCTATAAGAGGGCCGCAACTTAGGCTTAGATCTGTACCAAGGTTTCAAACAGAAGGGAAATAGTATTTTTATCTGAATACCTTCTGTTAACCAATTTGTGGGAAGTTCTGTTTCTGATAATTGAACACCGTTATAGGTACATTTAATATGCTTTTCTCTCTTCCATTCATGGAAATCCTCAGACCACTCAGGGGGTTGGAATAATAAGATACGCCCAATATTTTTAACTATTATCAATGAAGGTAATATAATATATTTTCTAAGCATCGATTGAATTATTAATAGCAAACTTCTTGTTGTTTTCGAAAATGGAACGAGATCCCAGATTTCCGGGCAGTTATATCTTTTTCCTTTTTCCTTTTGTTCTCCTCTTGTTTCTCTCTTCTTTTTGTCTGTTCTTCTGTATAATCTTTTAATTCTGCCCCTTTACCCATCCAATTTCTAAAGATAAGTTTCATCAGTTCGGAGATATCAAAAGAAAAAAGGGGGGATTTTTTTCTTCTGTTCAAAAAAAGAGGGGAGTGCGCATTTGCTTCAAACAGTTTCCAAATAATAGTTTTACGCCTTTGAGTACGCATAGAACCTTTGATTATGTTTCGACGAAAATCCGATTCTTGCAAATATTCTATCGTATATATCAGGTCTATTTTATCACGATTTTTAGAATTCCATTTGTTATCAGTAAAAACTACTATATCGTTTTTTTTTTTCTTGAACGAATCTGATGGCCCACCCGTACGCCTTCTTGAATTACGCCCGTCTGTTGTTCCAACTCGGTAATAAATTTGTCTGACCATCGAGGACTTTTTTTTACTTATTTCTTTTATTCCAAAAGATTTTTGTTTTATTTTGTGACCATTAGCGATAGTTATAATTGCATTTAACAAAAATTTTAGAAGTTTTGCTTCGTTTTCTGAAAATAAGGAAGGGCCCTTCAAATTTAAACCCGATCTTGATTCTCTATCAAATTTACTGATTAAAGTAAATAAATGACTAATTTCTGTTGAAAATCTTTTTTTTTTTATCAAATGGATCTATTTTCTGTTTAAACTCTTGGTAATCGGTATCAGGAAGAAGGAGATTATGAATCTTATTTATTTCCATTGTCTCTATGAAATTTTCTAACGAAATTTTATTTCTGATTGAAGGAAAATTTTTTTTTTTTTTGATTGTTCCACGATATGACCCATTCAAAATGGGATCATATATTTTAGGCAAGTAATCTTTTTTAGTGTCATTATACAATCTAGTACTTTTTTCGAGTATATCTAGAGAAAGAAATCCCATATCTAGAGCCTTAATTCTATTT
>CM035133.1:96326856-96329356 GCA_020205605.1 Panax ginseng | reverse complement strand
ACAAACCAAAGACTAATTCATTCATATTCATCTATTGGGAAAAGAAAAATCAAGAGCTAACCCTACAACTGAAATAGCGATGAAAAGAGTAAATATTCGCCTGCGAAACCTTTATTTTCTTGGATTGTTAAATTTGGGTCAATCGAAGGAAATAAAAGACAAAACAAAATAAAGATTCGTTATAACATTATAAAAAGTCATACAATATTTAAAATAGAAATATTAATATGTTTAGTTATCTAAAAAAACAAGATATACAAACGAATAATAGAGAAGTTGAAGATTTTCTTATTCGCGAGGAGCTGGATGAGAAAAAACTCGTCCAGTTCTGTAGTAGAGATGGAATTCAGAACCAACCATCAACTATAACCCCAAAAGAACCAGATTCCGTAAACAACATAGAGGAAGAATGAAGGGAATATCTTATCGAGGTAATCATATTTCTTTCGGTAAATATGCTCTTCAGGCACTTGAACCCGCCTGGATCACATCTAGACAAATAGAAGCAGGTCGACGAGCAATGACACGAAATGCACGACGTGGTGGAAAAATATGGGTACGTATATTTCCAGACAAACCGGTTACAGTAAGACCCGCAGAAACACGTATGGGTTCGGGGAAAGGATCCCCTGAATATTGGGTAGCTGTTGTTAAACCAGGTCGAATCCTTTATGAAATGGGTGGAGTAACAGAAAATATAGCCAGAAAGGCTATTTCAATAGCATCGTCTAAAATGCCTATACGAACTCAATTCATTATTTCGGCATAAAAATGGAGAATCAAAGGAAATAGGTCTTGAGAATTAAAAAAAAAACAATTGCAGGTACTGATTTATTTTTTTGGACAAACAATATTTCTTTTTTCTTCGCCCTTTGCATTGAAAGAATAGATTAAAAAAAAAAAAATGATATGATTCAACCTCAGACCCTTTTGAATGTAGCGGATAACAGCGGGGCTCGAGAATTGATGTGTATTCGAATCATAGGAGCTAGCAATCGTCGATATGCTCATATCGGTGACGTTATTGTTGCTGTGATCAAAGAAGCAGTGCCAAACATGCCCCTAGCAAGATCAGAAGTGGTCAGAGCTGTAATTGTACGTACTTGTAAAGAACTCAAACGTGATAACGGTATGATAATACGATATGATGACAATGCTGCGGTTGTCATCGATCAAGAAGGAAACCCAAAGGGAACTCGGGTTTTTGGTGCAATTGCCCGGGAATTGAGACAGTTAAATTTTACTAAAATAGTTTCATTAGCTCCGGAGGTATTATAAAACGAGATCATGATATGGTTAGAATAAAGTATTTCAAAGAAAGAGATTAAGAAATGGATTCAGATTAATTAATAGATTATGTCTCATGCATATGCCTTTAAGAATTCATATTCATAAACAAATAAAAAAAAAAAAAACAAGAAAAGCATGTTGATTATATCAAAATTTGGGAGCACCAAGAATTTTAATTCATCATGGGTAGGGATACTATTGCTGACATAATAACCTCTATACGAAATGCTGATATGGATAAAAAAAGAGTGGTTCGAATAGCATCTACTAATATCACTGAAAATGTTGTTAAAATACTTTTACGAGAAGGTTTTATCGAAAACGTGAGAAAACATCAAGAAAACAAAAAGGATTTTTTGGTTTTAACCCTACGACATAGAAGGAATAGGAAAAGGCCTTATAGAAATATTTTAAATTTAAAACGGATCAGTCGGCCTGGTCTACGAATCTATTCTAACTATCAACGAATTCCTAGAATTTTGGGCGGGATCGGAATTGTAATTCTTTCTACTTCTCGAGGTATAATGACAGACCGAGAGGCTCGACTAGAAAGAATTGGCGGAGAAATTTTGTGTTATATATGGTAATCCTTCTAATATCCGAATTGGATTCGAAACTTCCTATTTGTGAAAAAAAAAAGAAAAGGGGCGGGTTGTCTAATATCGTTCCTCCTCCATCAGTTGATACCTCAAGGAGGCTTTACCTGGAATGAAAGAACAAAAATGGATTCATGAAGGTTTAATTACTGAATCGCTTCCCAATGGCATGTTCCGGATTCGCTTAGATAATGAAGATATGATTCTAGGTTATGTTTCAGGAAAGATCCGACGTAGTTTTATACGGATACTGCCAGGCGATAGAGTAAAAATTGAAGTAAGTCGTTATGATTCAACCAGAGGACGTATAATTTATCGACTTCGCAATAAGAATTCGAAAGATTAGGTTTTTTTTCAACTTCAACATTCTTTTCGTGGGAATAGGATTAGAGATGAAAAATTTCAAGAAACTTTTTTCTTCCAAAAAAAATTAAGAATAAGGTAAGGAATGCCAAAGGTAAGGAATGCCAAATATGAAAATAAGAGCTTGTTCGTAAAATTTGTGAAAAATGTCGACTAATTCGTAGGCGGGGACGAATTATAGTAATTTGTTCCAACCCAAGACATAAACAAAGACAGGGGTAATCAGACCCGTTTAAACACCCGATGTAAAA
>CM035133.1:96306856-96311856 GCA_020205605.1 Panax ginseng | reverse complement strand
TTGACTCAATAAACTTCCCTGTCTTTTGTTTGTCCACTACTTCGTATATTATATGTAATATATCTAAAAAGTTCTGATATATCTGGAAAAATTCGAAACTAACACTAGGAATCTTTGACGAACAGGATCAAGAATCCTTTTTATTTCGACACAAGAAAGAGGTGTGAAAATTCCTTTTCTTGTGTCGAAGACTAGGAAGACAAATAATCCCCCCTAGAATTATTTGTTCCATGCATTTATCCGCTCTATTCCCCGCTTACTTATGTCTAGTATCTAGTCGAATTTCATTCTATTAGAATAGAAAACACTATTGATGCATTTTATGACATTAAAATGTGATAATAGTAACATAGCCACACCACCCCAATTTGGATTAAAAAACAAACAAAGACAAAGAAGGGGTAAAGTCAAACAGTCTTCTTCACAATCTACATACTATGACTAGGAATGCGGTACAAGGAATTCCCGACATCTCGTGGAAAAATAGTATAAATAAGCAAAAGGCTTTTCATAATGTAATTTTTTTATCATAGATAATCACCAAAAATCATTTTTCTTTTTATGTTATGAACTCAATGTCGATAAATCCGCGAGTCTAGAAATTCATTTCGGACAATTGAACCTTCTCGAACTGTTTCTTTTTAAGAACCAAAAAGATTTGTGCCAAAATAACAGATGCCAAGAAGAACAAAAGGCCTTGGACACGTAATGGATCTTGAAGTACTATTTCTGCATCTCCCTGACCAAATCCGCCCACATTAGGATTACTCGTCAATGGTTGATCAAATTTGATAGATTCGCCTTCTGAAACAAGAAGTTCTGGCCCTGGAGGGATAATATCAACCACTTGACGTCCATCCGATGCATCCGTTATGGTTATTTCGTAACCCCCCTTTTCTTTTCGTATTATTTTGCCTACTATACCTGCTGCTGTAGCATTATAAACCGTATTGTTACTCTTGCTCCCGTCGGGATAAATCTGACCCCTTCCCCTGTTTCCGCCTACGTATATAGGATATTTTAAGAAGTGAACATCTTTCTTAGTAGCGGGGTCCGGGAAAAATAGGAAAGGTGATTTCACTATATTTTTGACCAGGAACAGGGCCTATCACAAGAATATTTTTTTTTTAGTGGGGCGATAGCTCTGAAAAGAAAGATTGCCTATCCTTTTTCATCATCGGGAGAAATCCGATCAACAGGAGCTAATTCAAAACCCTCCGGTAAAATAAGAACAGCCCCTACATTCAAAGCCCCCTTTTTACCATTAGCAAGAACTTGTTTTAGTTGCATATCATAAGGGATTCGAACAACTGCTTCAAATACAGTATCAGGAAGTACGGCTTGTGGAACTTCAATATCCACGGGCTTATTAGCTAAATGGCAATTGGCACATACAATACGCCCAGTCGCTTCTCGTGGATTTTCATAACCCTGCTGTGCAAAAATGGGATATGCACTTGAAATGGATGTCCGAGTTATGATATATATCATGAGCGATGCGGAAATGGATCGAGTAATCTGTTCCTTTATCCAAGAAAAAGTCTTTCTAGTTTGCATGGTCCAACCATTGATCCCGAAAATTTCTACAATAAATTGGGTAGGTCGCTAATATAGTTCCCTATCCGCGATTCTGCTATTTACTGGAATAATATATAAATCTCCGGAAATATAAAGAGTAAGTATGATTTTCCATACTTTGCTTATGTACAACTACAAAGTAAGAAACATTAGAATTGGATTAATGTAAGTGGATCCTTTTTCAATCATTCATTGAATGATAAATCACTACAAGTGACGGAGAAACACGATTTAAATAACGGAAAATCCAAAATTTAAAAAGTGTATCTAGAATGACTGGAAAAGTAGAAACAAGACCAGATAAAATTTGATCATTATGAACAAATCCAAAATCTTTGTAGACAGAGCCAATAATTAGTTCCCAACCATGGGGCGAATGGAAATGGAATACATATACATAAATCAGTTAATAAAAAAGAATAGAAAAAGCTTTTATTGTGTCACTTAAGTTATATAGGAATTCCTGAGCCCAAGAGTTAAGAATAACAAGTTCTTCATTACCCCAAATAGAATAACCACTTAGAATAACGAAACAGATTATATTTGTCGAGAAGTGCAAAATCGTATGGATACGATCCTCATTGTGTATCTTGATGAATTGGATCGTTTGTGGATTCCTATACGAAGGTTTTGTAGATGTGTCTTAGTGATCATTTCCTCGATTTCCTCTAATTCTATGAATTTTTCTAGTTTCATTTATTCAATGATTCTTTTGAATATGAAGAAATAAAGAAGCCATTGCAAGTGCCGGAAAGACTAGGCCTACTAAAGGCACAACACAGAGTCAAGTCAAAAAAAGTTGTCATAGAATGGATACCTCGATTTACTTTTTGTTATTTGTTTTTTAAAGATATTTATAAATATATATAAATAATTATAATTATTAATTAATAATTTTATTAATTAATATTTCTGAAATTCGAATTTTCATTAGTATAGATCTAAGTATATATCTAAGTGAGTATATGATGGACTTATTCATCTTTCTATATAAAAGATATGTAAAAGATATATATGATAATCGCCTTTATTATTATATTTTTTTTTTCTTCGTCTTTTGCTCTTGTCTTATAATAATTTAATAAAGAAAAAAGTTTCTTACAAATTATCGAAAGATTCGTTAGAATCCGACCCAAAAGGATTCTTAATCAAAATGGGATTCGCGGTAGATATATAAAGAGAAAAACTCTATATCTATATTTTCATTTTCTATATTTGAATTATATATACGTACGTAAGACGGTAAGATTTTTTTTTTTTTTATTTTCCTAATTTCACGAAAAGAAGAATTCACTCTTTTATCTTGTTGATAGAGGCTTCTTAATTAGTAATCAGGAATATAAATATAAAAAAAAAAAAGAGTTATGCGCAACTTTAACTTTTGATTCTTTCTACAATTAGACCTTATGTCAACAAAGAAACCCCGTTCGTCTTTTTTTTACTTGGATTCCGATAAACTAACTACTTGTTTGCTACAAAAAAAAAAAATAGAACTTAATGCTCTTTAATTTTGATTCAAAGGAAAGAAAGCGTGGAGCTGAAATAACTCACTCAGAACGCTTTTTAAAGGATTACGTGGTACGATTAGATCAAATAAGCCCTTCTGGAATAAATATTCAGCCGCTTGTGAACCTTCAGGTACTGTTTTATTCAATGTTTGTTCAATTACTCTTTTACCCGCAAATGCAATGTAGGCATTGGGTTCGGCAATAATGATATCCCCCAACATACCAAAACTAGCAGTCACCCCACCTGTAGTAGGAGATGTAAGGATTGGTACATAGAATAACTTTTTATTTGATTGATAATCATATAAAGCAGAAGATATTTTAGCCATCAAGCTCAAAAGCTCAAACTTCCTTTGCATGCATGCCCCCGGAAGCACACACACACACTATAATAAGAGGTAGAAATTTTTTAGTAGCGTACTCAATCAAACGGGTGATTTTCTCCCCGACCACGGATCCCATACTACCCCCCATAAACTGAAAATCCATAACCCCGATTGCTACGGGAATACTGTTTAGTTGGCCTATGCCTGTTTGAACGGCCTCAGTTAATCCTGTCTTTCTTTGATAAGAATCGACACGATCTTTATAAGGCTCCTCCTCCGAATGAAATTCAATGGGATCCAGAGAAACCATGTCTTCATCCATAGGATCCCAAGTACCCGGATCGATCAAAAGTTCGATTCTATCTGAACTACTCATTTTCAAATGATATCCACATTGTTCACAAAGATTCATTTTTGATTTAAAAGATTTCTTATAATTTAATCCATAACAATTTTCACATTGAACCCACAAATGCCTGTATTTTTGAGTTACATCCAGATCATTAGAACTTTCTCTTATAGTTAAATCACTACCATCCGTTCTGGTTCTTATACCGGAACCCGCAATCTCACCACAAATGGAACTATAAATGTAACTGTTACTGTAATTGTCACTACCACTTACAATGTCAGTCTCAATAAAGATTTGAGACTGAAGATAATTGTCAATGCAACTATTAATGTTATTATTCCAACTATATTGAGTATCATACATGTAATGATCATAGTGGGGATCGTCACTGTTAGATCCATTATTCCGATAACTAGAATTCTGATAACTATAAAAAGAACTTTCTAGTTCACTCTGAAAAGAATGACCATTGTCAATCTCGAAAATATGATTTTCAATATCAAAATATATGGAATAACTGTTCCCATTACTATCCCTAACTAAAAAAGTTTCATCAGAGATGAAATTCCGAATGTCCTTGACGCCGAATAAATGATCAACATTACTGTAATTCGAATTGTCACGACCCCCCCAACTATGAATATTTTTCTTCATATCATTTATATTCGGATCTTCACTTTCACTGGTATTTTCAATAGGACCAAGACTACCCGTTGATTTACTTAGCCCACACCTGTGTTCGAACTCTTTCTTAAACAGTATCGAATTGAACCACCATCTTTCCATAGAGTTTTCTTGCCCCTTATTTGTATGAAAATACAATAGATGAATAGTCATTCGATGAAAAAAATCTTTTATTTGAATCTTTTTTCCCGTCAAAATAAACATAGAAATCCAATCACCAGGATTATTAACTAATAAGGAGTGTGAGTATTAAAAAAAAATGATTTTTTTTTTGGGACTCCAGGTTAGCACTTCACTAGAGATGAATATGATGAACCCCCTTTCCAATAATATCCAATTATAAATAGAATTGGGCTTTCTACTCTACTATGTCGTGTCAAATTCGCATCGAAAAAAAGAAAGATTTTTCTCCTATGAAGAATTTTTTTTTGTAAAATCTCGTCCACTAAAACTAAAATAAGTAATAAGTTTATATTCCAACACGGAACGAAAAGGACAATATACAGGATGGGTAGAAAGAGTTGTGATACTTGGCTCGATCCAGAGAAATTC
>CM035133.1:96294356-96301856 GCA_020205605.1 Panax ginseng | reverse complement strand
CATAACTTTGAGGGAACAAGAGAACAATAGCCTGACAAGGGTTTGGTCCGATTCGGGTGCCCTGTTTAGGTGCCAAACAGACCCCACCGTTGATTTGAGATATTGATAAGGTGAATACTCATGTCTCGTCAATGCTAGGCATAATGCGGGTATAGGGACCTAAAAAAGATTATCTTTTCTTCCTATCTTATGAACTTTAAGGTGTATGAAGTTTCATATTTTATTTTTAAGCAGAGCGATAGAGACTTCATCTAACTTAGGTTAATCTAGGCCAGAGGCAAACCTACGTCAAGATAACCCCTTTGAAACACTTTGGTAGTGTTCCTGGATCAGAATTCAAATAATGACTCAGAGCACATGGAGCCATCTCCTTATTTTTCTATTAAAAAATATGGCGGACTTGCTGATATTTATATCAGTTAATGAAAGAGCCCAATGCACAAAAAATGCATGTTGGGTCTTTGAAACAGTTCAGATCATTTTGATAATAAAAAGTTTGGTCTGTTTTACCGAGAAGGTCTACGGTTCGAGTCCGTATAGCCCTAGATAAATAAAAAAAAAAAATTTAAATGTAAAAAATTGTATAATTTGAATTTCCTCATTCTAGTTTGTTGCTTGTAACCGACTGGTTGGTTCATCGAAATAAAAAATTATTCCTATAAGCTCACTCACAGGGATCATTTAAAGCCGAACATAAAACTGAAAAAAAAAATGCATTTCATTTCACCGGTTAAAATAAAACTAGAATCTAACCCAACCCAAATTGAATCTAATAGTAATTCACATGGGTATAGGAATGACCTGCTGTATTTGTGCACAAGCTAAAGTCTGAAAAAAAAAGAAATGTCTTTGGTAAGTTTCATTGTAAACATTGTCAACAACGTCAAATAGGCTTTTCTTTGTATGCCTTCCTGAGACCTATCAATCACATCAAAAAAGAGAAAGAGGTAGTATTCTCTTTCCGTATTCAATATTAAATTAATAGAAACTCCCCCCGCCTGGATTCTAAGAATAAGAAAAGGAATATACTAAGACCAATATATTTTCAATCTTGAGATGGAAATTTCTAGAAATTATCTTACATCTGACTATTTACTCTATTCTAAATCTCTAAGAAAGAAAAAAAAAAAAGACCTCCTATATTCATAAAAAAAATAGAACTATATAAAGATAATAAAATGGATTTCAATTTCTAATAAGAATTTATAAAAATGGAATTAGAAATTCTAAAAAAAAAATGAGATTCTATTTCTATTTAGAATTCCTTTTCTTTAGTTCTTTAGAGAGAAATCCTAGATGAGATGAAAACAAGAGAATTTGTATAAGAACAATATATAGTTATACTAACTATAACTAAATCAAATCGAAATACGTGTAATGAAAATAGGATTCAATCGATGAATCCTGAAAGGAGACATGCCCCACAGTAAACAAAGGAAACTAGATGGTTCGATCAAAAAAATTCTTGTTTTTTTTTTAAACTAAACGGTTATGAATGACTTGACAATTTCAAGTCGAATCGACTAATCCGGTATATTTTCCACGTTCATAGGAGTTCGTCTATGTTTCTGAATATACGAATATGATATTTTTTGGGCATTTCTAATAATATCAAGTCTTATTCCTATTTTGGCATTTTTCATTTCCGGGGTTTTAGCCCCGATTAGCAAAGGGCCAGAGAAACTCTCTAGTTATGAATCGGGTATAGAACCAATGGGCAATGCTTGGTTACAATTTCGAATCCGTTATTATATGTTTGCTCTAGTTTTTGTTGTTTTTGATGTTGAAACAGTTTTTCTTTATCCATGGGCAATGAGTTTCGATGTATTAGGTGTATCTGTATTTATAGAAGCTTTAATTTTCGTGCTTATCTTAATTGTTGGTTTAGTTTATGCATGGCGAAAGGGGGCATTGGAATGGTCTTAGCTCCTAAATATTCAGACAAAAAAAAGAAAAAATAATATTTAAAAAGTTATGAATTCCATCGAGTTTCCCTTACTTGATCGAACAACCCAAAATTCAGTTATTTCAACTACATCAAATGATCTTTCAAATTGGTCAAGACTCTCTAGTTTATGGCCGCTTCTCTATGGTACTAGTTGTTGCTTCATTGAATTTGCTTCACTAATAGGCTCACGATTCGACTTTGATCGTTATGGACTAGTCCCAAGATCGAGTCCTAGACAAGCGGACCTAATTTTAACAACGGAACAGTAAAATGAAAATGGCTCCTTCTTTAGTGAGATTATATGAGCAAATGCCTGAACAAAAAAATATGTTATTGCTATGGGAGCATGTACAATTTCAGGGGGGATGTTCAGTACTGATTCTTATAGTACTGTTCGGGGAGTCGATAAGCTAATTCCTGTCGATGTCTATTTGCCAGGCTGTCCACCTAAACCCGAAGCAGTTATAGATGCTATAACAAAACTTCGTAAAAAAATATCTCGAGAAATCTATGAAGATAGAATTAAGTCTCAACGGGAGAATCGGTGTTTTACAACCAATCACAAGTTTCAGGTTGGGCGTAGTATTCATACTGGAAATTATGATCGAGGGTTCCTTTATCAACCGCCATTTACTTCAGAGATCCCTTCCGAAACATTTTTTTTTCAAATACAAAGTTCAGTCTCGTCCCACGAATTAGTGAATTAGACAGGACTCTTTTGTACAGAATAACAAGTAGTGGGTCAATCTGCAAAAATTTCATCGTCAACGCGAAATACTTATCCAAATAACAATGCGGGAGAAATAAAAAAGATGCAGGGTCGTTTGTCTGCTTGGTTAGTCAAGCATGGGCTAATTCATAGATCTTTGGGGTTTGATTACCAAGGGATAGAGACTTTACAAATAAAACCCGAGGATTGGCATTCCATTGCTGTCATTTTATATGTATATGGTTACAATTATCTACGCTCCCAATGCGCCTATGATGATGTAGCAGCACCAGGTGGACTGTTAGCTAGTGTGTATCATCTTACGAGAATAGAGTATGGCGTGGATCAACCAGAAGAGGTATGCATAAAAGTATTTGCCCCGAGGAGGAATCCTCGAATTCCGTCTGTTTTCTGGGTTTGGAAAAGTGTGGATTTTCAAGAACGGGAATCTTATGATATGTTGGGAATCTTTTATGCTACTCATCCACGTTTGAAACGCATCTTAATGCCTGAAAGTTGGGTAGGATGGCCTTTACGTAAGGATTATATTGCCCCCAATTTTTATGAAATACAAGATGCTCATTGAATGATTAGAAACTAATCTTTAGTTCTACAATTCCAGAGATTCAAGGTTCTGTTCTAGATTAACCAGAGTAATTGAAGTCTCATTTGTATTATGGATAGGCTAACAACAAATTTACCTTTCGAATATGTATATACGTATGAAGTAGTAACTTTATTTTTGAACGAGAGGGAAAAAAAGAAAATAAAATCGAATTTATTTTTGTTACATACTTTGTATAATAAACTCTTTACCCATCTATAAAATAGATGGGGTATATCTCTAAAGACCGGGATGGAAAAGTAAAGTATGTAGTACTACTATTACTGAATATGTATGTCGATTCATATCAATTAATTTGTAGAATAGAAACTAAACTCATACAAATTAATCATGTGCCAGGAACCAGATTTGAACTGGTGACACGAGGATTTTCAGTCCTCTGCTCTACCAGCTGAGCTATCCCGACCATTCCCGATGTCGCATCCTCATTTTACTAGAAAACTTGGGTCTATGTCAATTATATGTCAATTGAAAGGGTATTACAAAGTCTTATCCGGGTCCTAGAATTTCTTGGATCTTCAAAAAGGGAAGACTTTGTAAGTTTCAGTATGAATAATGATATCGACCGTGACTGATTCAAATGGGGAGTCTTTGGTCAAAGATGTTCATTTGTACATGTATCATATATCACAAGACCTGCGATAAGAGAAAAAATATTTCCGCTCAGATCCGTTTGTAAAAGAGTAGGTGAAAAGAAAGATAACGAATTTTTAACTGCTAACGGAAAAAGGAGGATAAAAAATGAGGGAGTCAAATGGGCTTTTTTGGGGATAGAGGGACTTGAACCCTCACGATTTTAAAGTCGACGGATTTTCCTCTTAAAAAAAATTTTCATTGTATTGACATATGACATGAGATGGGAATGGGACTCTATCTTTATTCTCGTCCGATTAATCAGTTCTTCAAAAGAACTATCAGACTATGTATGGGGTGAATTATTTGATCAATGAATATTCGATTCTTTCGTCAATATGGAATCGATTCACAACAATTCTTCCGTTTTCATATAAAAAATAGAGATTCGGGTCGTCATTAATCATTTGATAGAGTATTTCAGTACGTATACGTATGTCTATACGTTTATCCTTCATCCTTTTGGAAGTTTCAATGGAAGGATTCCTCTACCAATGCAACACATTCCACTCCATTTGTTAGAACAGCTTCCATTGAGTCTCTGCACCTATCCCTTTTTTCGCCTTCTGAACCTTTGTTTGTTTTCGGAAAACAGGATTTGGCTCAGGATTGCCCATTTTATTAATTCCGGGGTTTCTCTGAATTTGAAAGTTATCACTTAGTAGGTTTCCCATACTCAAGGCAATTAAATCCAATTAAGTCCGTAGCGTCTACCAATTCCGCCCCCCCTTTTTTTTTTGTTTTGAGATTAGGATCTCATTTTTGATTGTGATGTCGTTTTTTTTTTTCTTTCATTTATACCGGAACCCTTAAATTCATTAGATACTGATTCCTATCTCGTTTTTTTCTCCTCTTTGATTTCTTGTTTATCTTCTTTCATCTTCTATAGGAGACCCGCATTTGGTCCAATCAAAAACGATTCTATCATTTCTGTATCTGCAATTCAATATAGATGGATATATATACGTATATATGTTTCTCTTCTGCTCATTTTTCCCATGAAATTTGGAATACTTGAACGGTCGATTCTTTTTTCGTCTGAGCTTCCATCTTTACGAATCAATCAAAGCGCAGGAATATCTCATTAGTTAAAACAAATTATTCCAAAAAAAAAAATAAAAAATATATAATATATAAAATGAATAAAATATAGAAGTATAATAAAAATAATTTCAAATATCATTTGAAATTAAAAACGAAAAAAATTTTTATCTAAAATATTGAAAAAAAAAATAGATCTAATATCTAATAATATTCTATAGAATTGTGATGTGATAAATCGAAATTCTATATCGCTAGATAAATCCTTATATTCTATCTATATATATATATCTATATATCTATATATTCTATATATAGTATTAGTATTGAATATTTTTTTTTTTTATTTTCAACCCTATAATTCTATTTTTCTATATTCATAATTGGATTTGAATAGCTAAGAATGAAAATAGTATTAAGTATATAAGTATAATAGTTAATAGCTAAGATTCCAATAGTTTATTGAATTCCGATACATGTAGAATTTATGTTATGTGAGCCTGCTTAGCTCAGAGGAGGTTAGAGCATCGCATTTGTAATGCGATGGTCATCGGTTCGATTCCGATAGCCGGCTTTTCTCTATTTATTTTATTCGAGTTTTTACATGATTGATAATGTCCCCTTGAAATCTGAAATAAAAGAATATTGAAAAAACTTCTCCCTCTTTTTCCAAAAAGTCATTTTTTTTTTTTTATGTTATAGGAACTTCCAACTATGTCACGAAAAGAATCCTTTTTATATATATAGAATATAAAGGTATGGATATTTATCCAATTCATCTCATTATTTTTTATAGTACAAGTACACTACTTCCGTAAACTTCGCTTCATTTCTCATTTAGTTCAGTTTTGGTTTAGGTTTATTCTGTAAAATGAAATTTCATCAATAATAATTAAATATAAATAAGAATAAGGAGTCTTTATGTCGCGTTACCGAGGACCTCGTTTCAAAAAAATACGCCGCCTGGGAGCTTTACCGGGACTAACTAATAAAAGGCCTAGAGCCGGAAGTGATCTTAGAAATCAATCGCGTTCCGGAAAAAAAAAAATCTCAATATCGTATTCGTCTAGAAGAAAAAACAAAATTGCGTTTTCATTATGGTCTTACAGAACGACAATTACTTAAATACGTTCGTATCGCCGGAAAAGCCAAGGGGTCAACAGGTCAGGTTTTACTCCAATTACTTGAAATGCGCTTGGATAACATCCTTTTTCGATTGGGTATGGCTCCGACTATTCCCGGAGCCCGTCAATTAGTTAACCACAGACATATTTTAGTCAATGGTCGTATAGTAGATATAGCAAGTTATCGCTGCAAACCCCGAGATATTATTACGGCGAGGGATGAAGAAAACTCTAGAACTCTGATTCAAAAATTCTCTCGATTCGTCCTCTCATGACGAATTGCCAAAACATTTGACTCTTCACCCATTCCAATATAAAGGATTAGTCAATCAAATTATAGATAGTAAATGGGTCGGTTTGAAAATAAATGAATTGCTAGTCGTAGAATATTATTCGCGCCAGACTTAAACCTAACGAAAAGAAAATAAAAAATCACAAAGGTTCGGACAATGAGGGAGGTTTTCATCACTTGTCTCCTCCTTTCTTTTCATTTCAGTATTTTATTTTCCGTGCCGCAGCAATTAGGAATAGAGAATCTATATCAAAGAAAGGTCTAACTGTTGGAATAATTATATCTATTGCTATTTGATCTATTCTGGTTAGTACGATCAGTGAATTAGATGAAGGTGCGGAAGAGAGAGGATTCGAACCCTCGGTAAACAAAAGCCTACATAGCAGTTCCAATGCTACGCCTTCAACCACTCGGCCATCTCTCCTACATAATGATTATGGCCCAAAAACCGAGTGAATAGCGAGACATTCATATTAGATTATTGGATAGGGACGACCAATCAATTCTAACTATAAAAATAGATAAATTTTCATCAAAATAAAAGTAAAATAAAGATCTTTCCTTCGAGGCTCTGCAGATAAATAGAAAGTTCTTTTTTTACAAAAACTGTTAAAAAAATTCTATTCGTGTTTGCGAAAACAACGTCCTCCTCTTTTTCTTTATACCAGTACCGGATTCAATCACTAAATTAGAACGAATTCACTGATTGATGGGTTTATATTTTTTACACTGTGGTTAATGGATATTTTTAGATCATGATTCTATTTAGACTATGATTTCATATCATAAGAATTCTCAAACTCCTTTCCAATCCAGTTTTAGAGTTCTCTCTCAACAACAAACCCTTATTCATAATAAATTTTTTTTCTTTTTTTGTATACCTCCTATATACACAACAAACACAAAACAAAACAGGCGGTTATTCTATTTTCATCATCGAATAATTATTCGATCCTTTTTCTTCTTTGGATCATGATTCAATCAAAAATTTTAGAGTTATTTTAATCTGTAACTTCAACGAAATCGGAATACTTTCTTTCGTTGGTATACTACTATATTAGGATGAAATCGAATCGGGTTCCAATATTTCTTTCTTTGTTTTTTTTATCGATTCCTGTCAAAAAGGAA
>CM035133.1:95971896-96281896 GCA_020205605.1 Panax ginseng | reverse complement strand
GTATTTTCCACGCATCCATTCTCCATCACGCTGTCGGAACAAAAATCTTGGATGCTGTAATATGGAAATATTTGGTACATGAAGCTACGATCTGATAGATATACATCTAAATAAATAAATCTGATTATAAATCTTATATAGATATAAATAAATCGTATATAGATATAAATGAACCTTGATCTGTAATCAAAGAATGGCTCTTATGTTGTGACTTGGAATAAAAGTTTCTCTGTGGAGGAACGGAATAACAATTTATTCCTATGGAATATCTAGGAACAATAAGATTGAATTATTGGAAATATCGACAAATTCTTGCGGAGTCCAAAGAAAAAAAAAAATAAAAGGGTTAACTTGTTCCAATTTTATCTTTATCGAATTTTAATATCAGAATAGCGGATATAGTCATGATTCAATGGGTCAGGTCCACTTTTTTTTTTTTCTTTTGTTGATTTCTAATCTTTACAATGCATTTGATTAGCAAAATGGAAAATAGGAATGTTTGGTGATTCCAGAGACGACTTATCATTATTCATCATAATTCTAATTTACTGAACAAATGTTCAACTTTAGAACTATTCACTAAACTACTATACTATAACTCAGTCAGTAACTCAGTAGAATGACAACGTATTATTATACAGTTGTTTGTTCTATTAAAAATCTCTCTATTCTCACTTCAAATATGAATACTACGACTGTAGTTTTATGAAAAAAGCCAAAGCCCCTTATCGGATTTGAACCGATGACTTACGCCTTACCATGGCCATACGTTACTCTACGCTGAGTTAAAAGGGCCCGTTTGATTCAATTCAACCTGAATCAGCCACTATATAGGTAAAGTCTATCCATATACATATATTATATACTTATATATATATATACATAAGTAGTATATATATACATAAGTCCATCCAGTAAACTCATAGTGGATAGTGGCTTATTCTTGAATAATCAAATTTATTTACCTAGCAAGTCTAGCAATGAATCGTTTCAAAACCGATCCTAATTTCTTTTCTTTTATTGAATGAAATGATCCCCATCAGAACGAAATTCATTTGATTAATACACGTACACCTATCAATTCGACATAGATTCAAGATATTTCATCAAATCAAATCATGATGAGAAGATTCTCTGTCCCTGAACCTGAACTAAATTTAGAAAGAAGAAAAAATTTTTCGATAACTTCTTGATCCCTCTTCTCAGATTTTTGTTTGTGAATTTCCGAGCTTAGTGCGAGCCCCTTTTTCTTTTTCTTTTCTGACGGACCAACCAACTCCCTGAAAGTATTCCCCGTATTTTTTCTATTTTTTTATTCTATAATTATATTTTATATATATTTTATATATATATAATTAATAATAATATTAATTTTTTTTAAAATAAAATATAATAGAATGATATATTAATTCGCTATTGTATTTTATATACAAATACAATAGCGAATCTAATGAATGATTCATGAATATGAATTCAAAAATTCTATGAAATATGAAATGATGAAAAACGGAAAGATCCCCCGGATCGAATCATATCATTCCATTATATTGACAATTTCAAAAAACTGTTCATACTATGAACATAGTATGATGGCTATTGGGTAAGTATGCCCCCATCGTCTAGTGGTTCAGGACATCTCTCTTTCAAGGAGGCAACGGGGATTCGACTTCCCCTGGGGGTAGGGTACTACGAAAGGAAGTTGATCATGGATTACCAATAAACCTCAAATGGATTCTTCCTGGGTCGATGCCCGAGCGGTTAATGGGGACGGACTGTAAATTCGTTGGCAATATGTCTACGCTGGTTCAAATCCAGCTCGGCCCAACAATTCGCCAATATACCACGAGATGGTATAACCCCCTTGTCCTTCAGAAATACCCGATACGGAGGAATAAAAAAGAATAAAATTTTCTGCTAGATCCCTTATTTCCATGGGATTGTAGTTCAATTGGTCAGAGCACCGCCCTGTCAAGGCGGAAGCTGCGGGTTCGAGCCCCGTCAGTCCCGACGGATCCAATAAGTACATAAATCTCTCTCTCTTTTTCTGTGTCAACGGGGAGCAGGAAGCATAATTTCATTCCCAAGGGGGTTCTTTTTTCGTTCCTTTTTCGTTTCGCGTTTCTCATTAAACAAATAGGGAAATTTTCATTACTTCAACTAGTACCGATTGGTAGTAGAAAGACATATGTAGATTAGTACAAGTGAGGGGAGCACTCTAGTCAGTATTCCAAGAGATACTCAGTCTGCTTTTTCGATGGAATATAAGACTATATGTTTCTCAGGGGCACATACGAAAATGGAATTTCTTTGTTGTACAATACAAAATGAATTTAACATAATTCCCCCGATAAAATCCCTTTCCAGCTTAAAAAATATCTCCTTCTGGACCCGGTTTTGTTTGTGTAACCTCAATTACTAATGTGAAGTTGAAAAAATCTATTTCATTCAAATGACACACTGAACTTTTGATATATGTGTCCCAGTACTAATAACACCTAGGGGGAGGGTACAAAAAAGAAGGATAAAGATCCATTAAAGATCCTACTCCTCTTAGCATTAGCAACGGAATGAATCAACTTTTTCCTTCCTATATTTTCTATTTTTTTTAGGAGGCCCACCAACGAAAGAACAAACCCTAAACTAAAAAAAATATTGAAATTTCATTTGATAGAATATTACTTCTTTTATCCTCGGACTCATCTTTATCACACTTCTTTGTCTTCCAAGAAAATTAGATCATTAAAAAACCGGAGTTTAGAACGTAACTCCTTTTTTTTTTTCCACTTTTGCTTCTATTGTTTGTTGGGCGTTTGTGACTAATGGAAAGGGACGGGTGGTCAGATAAGATAATACTTCATTCGACGATTGTACAAGGAAGACTTAAGGTAGGTTATAGAAAAGAAAGAAAAGAATGAAAAATAAAGTAATTTTTGATTGGGCCGGGAATCCTATTTTGGATTCGGTATGGATAAAAGATCTTCCTATGTTATACTATTCAATTCGCGACGACAAATTGATTTGATAGCTCAGATATTGTTATTCATGATCTTGATCCGATTCAAGATCATTGAGAGGTAATTCATTCATTGAATTTATAGGCGAAAGATTTATCATCTCTATGGGATTAAATCCCGAGTTATTGTGAAAAAAAAAAAAACGATGAGATTATGGAAGTAAATATTCTTGCATTTATTGCTACTGCACTGTTCATTCTAGTTCCTACTGCTTTTCTGCTTATCATTTACAGAAAAAAACAGAAAGTCAAAATAAAAAGAATTAATTAATTTGAATGAAACTTGACTTCTGAGTTCTTATCAATGGTTGAAGAAAAGGAAAATGATTCCAATTTCGCGTCTTAAATGAAATGAGCAGACAAAGCAACTTAGGTCAAGCTCTTACATCTAATGTTTCGAGATCTTCAAAGTCAACACAACACTTCTCTCAAAAGGATCGAGAGGATGTTTTAATTGAAAGAAAAGAAAAATGCGAGATCTTATGTCTTTGCTTGTTGGCGCATGGACTCTCTCGCTAGCGATATCAACGCTTTTGTTTCGATGGGAAACTAGCAAATATAGGTCGAGGCCCACAAGATGTCTATTGGAAGTACTCAAAAAAACTTACGATGCACTTCTGCTTGGCGCGCTTTCTGCATTTTCGGCGATCTATCTTGGCAAACCTCTAGACCCTATTCCTCTGCTATAGGCGCTATTAAACCCTTTGCATCTCTGGGTTGAGCAAGGTGAAAACCCTCTTTGAACCTGGTCCACCTAAATCTGGTGTGAGGTGGTCTTTACTAGTCTCAGGAAAACCTTCCCGCTCTCTTTCCTACCACCCTCCCTTATCAGAAGATGGTCCGATTCTAGTTAAACCTCCCACCGATGTGCTCAAAGCGTGGAAATCACTCTGGTCTTCCAAACCTTGTGGGTTATTTCTTGCACTCAAACAACCCTTCAAGGTTGTTGAACCCATTACTAAACGCCTTTGGGGCAACATGGGTCTCACAAGTGTCTTTCTCCATAGAAAGGCTACTATATTTTCAAATTCAAATCTGTCTCTGCTAGAGACAATGTCCTTGCCTCGGGTCCTTGGCACTTCGCCTCAAAAGTTCTTGTCCTACAACCTTGGAAAGAAGGAGTTGTATTTTCAAAATCTGATCAGCTCAAAATTCCCATTTGGGTAAAGTTTAGCCAAATCCCTCTTTCCTACTGGTCTGAAGAGGGTATTAGCTACCTTGCTAATGCCATAGGTAGGCCTCTATTTACAGATGAAATGACTTCCAAACATGACTTAATACAATTTGCCAGAGTCTGCATTGAAGTCCAAGCTTCATTCTCCTTTCCTTCCTCTATCAATGTTGTTGTTCTTGAAGAAACTTCGAAGACATTATTGTCGGTTAGTGTTGAATACCGAGTAGGCCACCATCATGCCCCTCCTACAAAGTATTTGGCCACTCTCCTTTGAAATGCCCCAAATCCAATTTTAAATGGGTGCCCAGAACCAATGCTCAACCTGAATCTGCTCCCAAACCTGCTGACGGCACTTCGACCCCTGGCCCCTTACTTCCCTCCTCGCTCACGATCTTGTCAAAAATCCACATCTTTGGTACTCATGCAAATGATCGGGTAATCTGTCTCCGAGGTGCCAAAGTTGAAATAACTTGACTCCTTCTCTTCCCATCTTGGCCTCGCCTTAACTTCGTTCTCCCCATTGCAAATACTATTGTCTCGATGCTCTCTCTCCTCGATCTGGATTCACCCCTATAAAGCGCCTATATTGAACAAGCTAATTGCTATAGATGAGAAGGAGGCAAGGACTCAAGCATAAGCAAAGATCAATTTGGACCCTTCTCAAGATGCTAAGCGTAGGAACAAAGGCAAGGGCCGTGGGGGAAAAACCTCCTGCTAACCACTACTCCCCTTATTTTTCTATGTTAATGTTAGCGACATATAATATTAGAGGTCTTAATAAAAAGCCAAAGCAGGCTTATGTTAAACAGTTAATTCTAGATAATAGTATCTCCCTCATTGGTCTGTTGGAAACCAGAGTCAAGCAGCATAAAGCTAGTAGAATCTCCAATAATATTTGTAGGAACTGGACTTGGTTTTATAACTATGATTACCACTATAATGGCAGAATTTGGGTTGGTTGGAACCCCAATATCTGGCAAGTGGATATCCTTTTTGTATCCTCCCAAGTTATTCATTGCAACATCAAGCATTTAGCCAATGACTGTACTTTTTTGGGTTCTTTTATTTATGGTTTGAATTCTATATATCGAAAGGAAGAACTTATGGGGTGAATTATCCTCTCTTAGTTCTCTCTCTCAACTGGTGTGTCTGGGAGACTTCAATGCTATCAGCAACCTTAGTGGCCCGGCGAGATTGAAACCGATTGGGACTCTGGTATGGAGGATTTCAAAGAATGCTCTGAGAACCTTGAAATGGTTGACATTAGGGGCATTGGTCCTTCTACACTTAGTGGAGCTGTCCAAATTGAAAATCCAATCCATAAAAAGTTTGATAGAGCTTTGGGAAATGTATCATGGCTCAACTCATTTCCCTTGCCCAAGCTACCTTTGCCCCCAGGAGGAATGTCGACCACTCTCTGTCATGCTTAACCTTGGCATTCACGCTTCAAGGTCAAGGAAGCCTTTCCAGTTCTTCAACCACATGATTCTCTGGATGGCTTTCATGAATATGTATCTTACGCTGGATGCAACCAGACCTAGGTAACCCCTTTCATATCGGCCGCCAAGCTTAAGAGAACTAAAAGAGCCTTAGCTACCTTCAATAAATCCATTGAGAATCTATCATCTTACATTAAGGAAGCAACTTCAAACCTTAATGAGTTCAATCCTTGCTCTCAACAAGGCCACTCGATCCGGGATCTCATCTCCGGGAGCAGAGGCGCCTTGAGTTCTTTGGAATTCCTTGGCTCTAGAGGAAACACTTATCCACCGAAATCTAGAGCTAGGCTTGCTTCTGGGGATAGAAACACCAAATTTTCTCCAAACTGGTGAAAGCGGGTGGAACACAAACAAAATCCTTTCTATTTATAGCTCTTCCGGCGATCTGGTTCAGGGGCAGGAGGAGGTTGAAAATGTGACTGTGAATTATTTCAAAGATTTGTTCAACTACCAGCACCTACCTCCTTCAGCTGACTTTGAATATTATGGAGTTCTCCCTACCAAACACATAACTGTCTCTCAAGCTGCCATCCTTTCGGCTCCTATCACAGCTACTGAGGTATTCAAAGCTCTTAGTGGTATGAAGCGAAACAAGAGTCCAGGCCCGGATGGTTTTAATGTAAATTTTTTCACTCACTGTTGGGATATTGTTGGTGAAGACTTCACAAAAGCCGTTCTATTCTTCTTTTCTTCCTTAGAATGCCTCGAGGTGTAAATTCAAGCGCCATTGCTCTTATCCCAAAGTGCTCAAATCCCTCTCTCGTATACGATTTTGGACCAATTTCATGTTGCAATACAATCTACAAGTGCATATCAAAAATTCTTGCTGACAGACTCAAATTGGTCCTCCCCTCTATTATTGATAAGTCACAGTCTGCTTTTTTTTTTTGCTAAATTTTGTTTGTATAGAAAAGAACCAAATTACAAGGACAAGGGGCATACCCACAGTATAGCTACATCATCTATGGACAAGCCCAAGATGAGGAAATTATACAAGGGACTATACCAGAAACCAAACTAGCTAGTAATAGGCCTATTACAGAATCATTAAATATTTCTATCTTAGATAAGAGAATTACAAGGACCTCGAACCGCCACTCACTTGCAAGGCGTGAGACACATACCACTACCTCTTGCGAATCCAAAGCTACATTTCCTTTGCCACCTCGCTTTGTAGACTTGGGTTCGACTCAAGCCTCCCAGCGAGAAGCAAGCCCGGCTTGGCTTGAAGGAGAAGGACCAGATAAATGGACCTCACCCAAGCCGAAGCCCTCGCGCTGAAGCCCACCTCATTGTCCTCGCTCGGAAGACTTCATCCAGGAAGTTATAACAAGGCTAAATCGTCAAACCGCCCCCACTCAAAGGATTTTGCCAATATTAAATTAGGAAGCCACAATTCTGAGCGCCCAAACTTCTCTAACTAGTTAATAGCCAATTCTGAAAAATTGGTTATTTGTGGCTTTGATAAATGATTTGCAAGTGGAAAGCCTAGACTTAATAATGTGGATAACATCCTGTGTGATCCTGGTGAGTGGAGGGAGTTGATCATCATGAAGCTTTTTGTTCCTTGCTTCCCAAATTTTGTAAAAATAGACTGCCACCATCAAACTTAAGATATTACGTGGCAATTTAGAACCTTGATAGGAAGTGAGAAACTCCATAATGTCATCCCACGAACTGGGAAAAGAGGTCCAATTTCCAAGGCTTATAGCATTCAGAAGAATCGATTTGGAGAATACACAATTGAAGAACATATGATCAAAGGTCTCTAGATGAAGGTTGCATAGTAGGCGGTTCAGGATGCGTTAGAGAATCTGACATTACATCATTGGTGGGGAGCTTTTAAGAAAGCGAAGACACAAAATAAAAGAGTACCTTGGAACATGGCATTTATTCGAGACAATGGAGCACCAAGAAACCCATTGCTTTGCCTCGTCTTGAATAGAGTCCCATAATTGGTTGGCTTTTATATTCTTCGTATCCCAAGAGTCCCAAAGAATCTTATCCATTTCTTTGAGAAGAAGGGGGGAAGGAGAGCTAGTTTTCTCCTCGGGATGATCATATCATGGTAATTGCCTTGGGGCATGACCCATCTGTTATTCTTGATAAGGTGGCTAACGATTCTGCGAATCGATCATTTGTATGTGATGGAAGACATAAAATATTGAGGAGGATTGATAGGCATGTGTCATTTAACCAAGGGTCGAACCATGAAGGCTTGTATCACGCCCATTACCAACATGGTAGTGAAGGTGTCGAAGAAAGCAAGTGGTGAAACTTCAAAACTTGTTTCGGACCAAGAACATGTTCTTTGTGTTGCGAACACGCCAAAAGGATGTATGTTTTAATGAAGTTGCTTTGATCCAATTCACCCATATAGAGTTGGAATGGGGTTGAATAATGCGGACCAAGTCTTTGGAGGATAAGAGCGAATTCCATTCCACCGATTTTTGATGCAAGACCACCTTCCAACGAGGGAAGTGAAATAGTGGACCATGCAACCTTTGCACCATACTTGTCAAGAGTTGCTCCCTTCCAAAGAAATCGTGTCAAGATTGATTGAATATCTACGAGAACCCCTTTAGGCGAGAAAGTGGGAGCTCCGAATATTTGGATAGAACAAAGAATGGATCGATAAGTTGAAGTCTACCCGAGTAAGATAGCACCTTTGATGTCAAGAAGAAGCCGATTTGTGATCTTTTTGGATTAAGGGATTCAATCGTGGCGATGACTTCTGGACGGAGAGAACACCCAAAAATTTTGAAGGTAAGGTTCGGTGGAACCCGAGGATGAAGAAATATCACTAACATATATGTTTCTTAGAGTTTGAGAGGAAAAAATGACTTTTGTGGGAGTTGGGAATCGGACGGAGTATAGAGAAGAAGGAAAGAATGCATGAGTTTCTGATAGAAATAGATTTTTTTTTTTTTTTTTTGTTATTGATGGGTTTCCGGATCGCAACATAGAAATAGATTTCAAGCAAGCTTTACAAAAGATCATGATGTCATCCGCAAAGAATAAGTGAGTAAGCTTACATACTTTAGCTTTCCAATGGTAAAGGAAGCGGGATCGGAGGTAGCATTATTGAGCTTTAGAGAGCATTTCCATGACAATCACAAAGAGGAAGGGAGATAAGGGGTCCCCTTATGCGAGAGACCTCTTGAGCTACTAGAAAAAGCCGGCTAGAGCACCATTAACCTTAAGCGAGAACATGGCGGAGGTGGCTTGGGCCTTGATCCAACCAACATAGCGGATCTGGAAATTTGAAAGCTCTTAAGGTGTCAAAAAGAATTCCCATCTAACAGTGTCAAAAGCTTTGGTGAGATCAATCTTGAGAGCACACAGCGGGACCGAATAACTATGGTAGCCTTTGAACATTTCTTGAGCCATAAGGATGTTGTCACTAATGCTTCTTCCTTTCACAAAAGCAGATTGAGCTTTATCAACGGAAAGGAAGAACCTCCTTTGAGCGGTTAGAGAGAATTTTAGCAATGCATTTGTAAATTGTATTGCAGCAAGAGATGGGTCGGAAGTCAGTCATTGAAGTAGGGTTGGAACCCTTAGGGATAAGAGCAAGAGCCGTGGAATTGAGGCCTTTAGAAAGTCTACTATTGGCAAAGAAGAAGTGCACAGCCTTTAAAAAATCAGTCCCCACAATCTCCCAGCAGCTGAGGAAGAAGTTGACATTAAAACCATCTGGTCCCGGGCTTTTGTTCCGTTTCATGGATTTGAGGGTCACCAGAATTTCCAGATCAGTGATAGGTGCAATTAGCTTAGAGGCTTGGGCCGAACTGAGCACATTAGTAGGGGTTATGGCATAATTATCAAACCCAGGATAGGGATCTTCAGAGGGGTTGAAGAGTTTGAAAAAATAATCCACCGCCACATCTTCAATGTGCCGTTGACCATGAATCGTATTACCTTCATTATCAGTGATTGACAAAATCTTATTGGCATTCCATCGATTTTTCATCATATTGGAAAAGAAGCTAGAGTTTCGGTCACCTAAGGCTAACCAGTTGGCCCTTGATTTCTGTTGAAGAAGAGTTTCTTCTCTATCCAAGGCATTCCAGAGTTGTTGTTGGTTTGGATTTTCACGAGCCGGAAGGTTTAGATCAATGGATGGTCATTTAGAAGAGATTACCTTTGCGTGCGGAGTCTCTTTGCAACCTTTACAAGAGTGTTGAGGTTCCCATTGAGAATATTGAGAGATACCAAAGCAAGTCTAATGACGTTTCAATTTCTCGGAGAAAACATGAAACGGATTCCCGATATGGATGATGCCCAAACGTTGCGGGATAGGAGTCCTGAAGCCATCAATCATAAAGCATATGGTTAAAGAATTGAAACTAAGCGTCTAGGTTGATTAAGATGAATTCGGTTTGAGCAGAGAGTCAAAGAATGATCCGAAAGACCATGAGGACCATAGGTGACATGTGACATGCAGAAAATAGAAAACCAATCTGAATTCTCCATTGCACGATCCAACTTTTGTGAAGCGGCCGAAGCGGTTTGCATGTTCCACTAAGTGAATAAGGTACCAACTCCCCTGATATCATCCACCCCTATGAGGTAATACATGAGTTGAATTCTTCCATCCCAATATTCCAAGTTTCATTATCGATTAGTTTCGATGGGTCCTTAATTACATTAAAATCACCCATCATACACCCGGCTAGCATTGGGAGCCGGAGAGAGTAAATCATTCCATAAGTCTCTCCGTTCCAAATAGGAGTTCGACCCATAGAGCGAAAAGAAATCAAGAAAGAGGTCTTTATTGAGATCAAGTGATTGGACCTTACAATGTATGACTTGAGAGGACGGAAAAAGGATATCAACAAGCCATAAACTTGGATTCCATCCAACCCAGATTCTACCATTGGAGTGAGAATCATAATTAAAGGCCCAATTCAAGAGTTGCAAAGATTCCTAGATATTCTTTGAGCTTTATGTTGTTTGACCGAGTTTCAAGAAGACCCAACATAGAATTTTATTATCCGCTATTATTTGCTTAACATAAGCACGCTTAGGCTTTTATTTAGACCTCTAATATTATAGGATGCTAACATTAAGGAAACTAAGAAGGAGGGAATGACCGACCTTTCCTTTCCCTTTCCTTTTCTTATTTGCGCAAGTTGACAAAGCTAGAGTCTTGTTTATTCTTGATCTCTTTCCTTCCTTTTCATCAATAGCCTTGAGTCACGGAGACGGAAGGTTTGGACCAATAGGAGATTCATCATCAGAGATACTGCATCATTTATTGGAGCAAAGGCATTGGAAATATTTAGAAGTGGTTCGAGGAAATATGTCCGATCCTTGTTTGACACCTCGTGAACATTTACCCAATCATTTTTAGTAGGAGGAGGGGGCGAGAATACTGAAGTGGTGACATTAAGAGGAGGAGGAAGAGGTGGTAGGGCAGAGGTAGATTTATTGGTGACTTTTCGGCACCAGGGATATAGTGAGCTTTGGGGCACTTAAATTGAGAGTGCCCGAATACATTGCAAGAAGAAGGCAAGAAGGAGGTCTACTCTGATATTCCACCTCAACTGGGACAAAGATGTTAGCCGAAGAGTCATCATTTTTAACAGCAACACGGATTGAAGAAGGAAAGGAGAAAGAGGCTTTTACTTCTATGCATACCCTTGCAAAATTTAGGAAATCATTTTTCGCAGTCATATCATCAGTGAACAGAGGTTTCCCAACAACACTGGCTATATAACTTATGCCCTCATCGGACCAATAGGAGAGTGGTATATTGGATAGCTTCACAAAGGAAGAAGCATAAGCGACAACATATTCCTTGCCCAGGAGCTATTCCGAAACTACCACCGGAAATCTGGTCCTCCTCGTTGTGCCCTAAAAATTGACTTAAGGAAAGCGTTTGACACGATAAATTGGGACTTCTTAATGGGCACCCTTAAATCCTTCCATTTTCCCTCTCAATTCCTATTTGGATTTACTCTCCTGCATTTTCCTTTGCTATGTTTTGATCCGAGGTCAATGGTTCCTTCTTTGGATACTTTGGTAGTACTCGAGGCCTAAGGCAAGGTGATCCCTCTCCCTTACTTGTTTGTGCTAGTAATGGAAATGCTCTCCCTTAAACTCAAGCTGGGTTCAAAACAATCAGGTATCTTCACCATTTGGCGCACTAAAGCCCGGTGACATATCTCATCTCCTTTTATTTGATGACATCTTAATCTTCTGTCATGCCAACCTTCAAACCATTTCCATAATACATTCATGTATCCATTCCTTCTCCCTCTTCTCCGGTCTCATTCCTAATATTCATAAGAGCCAATGTTTTCTAGCCTGCGAAGACCCTGAAACAAAAGCTTCCATCCTATCTTTCCTGGGCTTCACTCATGGTACTTTCCCCACCAGATTTTTGGGTGTCCCCCTCATCTCTTCTAAGCTTTCATACCGAGATTGTATTCCTCGATCCATACAATCACACAAAGAGTCTCTTCATGGATCACTCACGCCTTGCTTATTCTGGTAGGGTCCAACTCATAAAATTTGTGCTCTTCGCAATACAATCGTATTGGAGTACTCATTTCCTACTGCCTAAAGCAGTCATTAGAGCCATTCAATCTATTCTTTGTCGATTCCTCTGGAAGGGAACCTCCCTTACTCCCTATGGTGCTAAGGTTGCATGGCATAACATCTCACTCCCTACCGAGGAAGGGGTGCAGGCATTAAAGTCTCTGGATTGGAATAAAGCCCTTCTTCTACTACATCTAACCCATGTATTGCAGATTAACACTAAATCACTATGGGCTAAGTGGGTGCAGACCACTGTTCTTCTTGGGAAATCTGTTTGGCAGATAGAAATCCCCACTGATTGTTCATGGATTTGGAGACAACTACTAAAGCTCAGGCCCATTGCTCTTCAGCACCTTGAATACGTTGTTGGCTCTGGAGAAACCTTCAATCTATGGTACGATCCCTGGCTCAATGGTTCTGCCATTAACCCCAGCAGTACCTTGCTCTCAAATTCGAGCCTAGCAAATGCCCATTACGGTCAGGGACATTATGAATTCCTCCTCCTGGCACCTTCCCCTATCCAACCATCATGAGGTAATTCTCCTCCGGCAACTAGTACAATCTGTTCCCTTTCCCTCTGCATCCATGGACTGTATCTTTTGGGGCTCAATGGATATCAGCTGCATTAAAGCAAGACATATTTGGGGAAGCATCAGGATCAGGAAACAGGCTGTTCAGTGGCACACAATTCTCTGGCATAAACTGCATGTGCCGAGATACTCTTTCATGCTCTGGCTTGGATTTCATGGAAAGCTCCAAACTAATGACATCACTCGAGCCTATACAGGAAGGACCTTCAATTTGTCGCCTATGCAACAAGCACCGAAACTTTTTCACATCTTTTCTTCATCTGTGAATACTCCTTTGTTATATAATAATGGCGACATTCCAACTGGGTGGATGGCTCTCATTACCCCCGGACTGGGTGGACTCACTTGACTTTATCTCATCTTTCCAAGGAGGAAATTATCAAAACATATCCTCGACCTCTCTCTGGTCATTTCTTTTTATAAGATATGGGAAGCAAGAAACAAAAAGCTTCACAATGGGACACTCATTCCTCCAAGATGTCTTACTTCTTGATGTGATTAGTATCATTAAATCTAGATTATCTACTAATTCATCCTTTCTCAAAGCTACTAACCACTCGCCAATACTATCGTGAATTGGCTTAGGACAACGGTCTAATGCGTGTCAAGTGTTGTGACTGGTTTGGCTTAACGGACTTGGGGTCTCTTGTGTTGGTATTTTATTCTTTGTGTTCTTTGCCTTGTGTTTGATCTACATTGGGTTCGGCTTCTTGGCGGTAAAGGTGCAGGAAGACACTGGGCCTAAGCATCTGGTTCGGTTCGGGAGTTGGCATCTTGTCCTCGGGACCTTTGGGGATCTTGGTTTCGGCTTGAGTTGGTTTGTATGGTTGACCCTTGAGGTTCGGCCCTTGTCTTCTGGATCTTTGGGGATATTTGGTTTTAGCCGGGGTTGGGTTGGAAATTTAGCTTCCATGGCGATTCGGTGATTCGGCTTCGCCTGGCGATTCGGCTTCCTCGGTGGTTTGGTTC
Source organism: Panax ginseng (assembly GCA_020205605.1). Classification (NCBI taxonomy): domain Eukaryota; kingdom Viridiplantae; phylum Streptophyta; class Magnoliopsida; order Apiales; family Araliaceae; genus Panax; species Panax ginseng. The sequence continues at coordinate 96,268,105 of CM035133.1, read as the reverse complement.
AACTATTATACATTTCGTTATGAATTGAATAGCATTTTCGATCCGATCTTGGGTTCGACTTCTTGGCGATCTTGACATCCTGGTTTAGTTTCGTGGTTCAAAATCTTGTCTTGGACGCTTTGGGTATCTTGGTTTTGGCCGGGTTCGGTTCTTATGGTTCGACCCTTGAGGTTCAAACCTCTTATCTTGAGGATCTTTGGGGATCTTGGGTTTTGACTTGAGGGTTGGATATCCTATTGGCTTTCGTAGTTCTTCCTATGCCTCAAACATCCTCTTACGCTCTGCTTGATTCATTTCGGTCTTGGCTACATTCTTTTGGTTTTTGGTTTTAATCTGGATTGGTATTTGTTTAAGTTGTTTAAGTTCCCATGCTTGTTTTTACTATTGTGTCCGCTTAGTTTCGCTCCTTGTTCTTTCTTTCATGTGGCTTGGTTGTTAGTCTTTGTTGTCCACTTTGGGGGTTGTCCCATGTGGTTCTACCAAAGCTTCTGGGGTATGCCCTTAGCAATTGTATTTTCTCTTTTCCTTTCCAATATACAAACAAACTTAGCAAAAAAAAAAGTAAAGTTGTATGGATTCACAAAGAAATACTTTGTCGATAGGAACAAAAAAGAGATATCGAAGTAATTATTTTACTTCGAATGGATGAATCGTAGCGATGGAATAATTAAGTTAGAATTCATCTATTTGATTGTATCATTAACCATTTATTTTTTTTGTATGAGGAACTTATCATGAATCCACTGATTTACGCCGCTTAGTTATTTTCTTTGGATTGGTTTGTAGGGCTTGCTTCTATTGGACCTCGGAGTTGGTCAAGGTACCTGCTGCGGGCCAAGTTGTAGAAGGTATCGCGAGATCGCCCGGGCGGAGGGAAAAATACGAGGTACTTTATTGCTTAGTCTAGCTTTTATGGAAGCTTTAACAATTTATGGCCTGGTTGTAGCATTAGCACTTTTATTTGCGAATCCTTTTGTTTAATCTTAGAAATATGAAAAATAAATATTTTTCATATTTTATTATATGGACTTGTCATTTGCTTTTTTGAATTATATCAAGATTTCATTCCTACAATTTCTTATTCGTTGAGAAAATAACCCACGGGAAGGGCTGATTTGCGGATGAGGAATCAACATACCGACTCACTTTCATCCTTCCCGTTCGTAGCGTAGTCCAAGGACTCCCCTTTAGGAAGGATTGCATCAAAGGGGTAATTCGCCATTTTTAAATCGAATCTTTTTTGACTCGATTTAAAAATAGGAAAATTTCTATATAAAAAAAGAACAGGGGCAAGGTTATACAAAAAGAACTCTGTTATTTTTTTTTAGTCTATCTATAAGAGGAGATCATATGAAAAATGTAACCGATTCTTTCGTTTCTTTGGGCACTTTGGTCGTCCGTCCGGGAGTTTCGGGTTTAATACCGATATTTTAGCAACAAATCTAATAAATCTAAGTGTAGTGCTTGGGGTATTGATCTTTTTAGAAAAGGAGTGTGTGCGAGTTGTTTATTTCAAGAATAGGCTGGATCCAACCAGCTGTACTTTTTCCGTTAGAACTAGGAAAGAAAGGTGCATGATCTCACGAATGACTTCTGAATAAATTAATAAATCATATGTAAGAACGATAGCATTTCGTGATTCGTTGGTAAATCTACTTTGATTCTCTATCAACCAATAATGTGGGACCGTTAAACATGGTTAAAGCTAAATCTCTTGAAGTCCAGACCCAACATGGTACTCTTTCTACCACTATATTAATAGTAATATAGAGATGCTTTCAAAAATGAATAGTTTATCAATATAGAACACTCATATGGATAAAAATTTTTGAACCACCTATTATAAAATTAGAAAAAAAGGGGGACGAAATCCCCATTTTTATCCAATGCTGAATCGACGACCTATGTATTGTGTATAAAGAAAGAAAAACTTTTTGGATTTGAAAAAAAAGAAACAACTTTGCTGATAATTACATATTTTTGTTTGGTCAGAAGAGTCCTCCGGCTATTTTGGTTTTGGATGAGTGATTAGTTTCGACGATATTTTTATTTTATTTTTGAATATGAGAGAATAGAGGATAGGCTCATTACATTCAAAAAAAAAAGATATGGGAATTTACCATAAGTAATTGAGCGTGAGAGCCAAATGAATCGAAAGATTCATGTTTGGTTCAGGAAGGATCATGGAAGTTTTAAATGAATGGAAGAGAATCTACTTTCATTAAGTGATTTATTAGATAATCGAAAACAGAGGATTTTGAATACTATTCGAAATTCAGAAGAACTCCGTGAAGGGGCCATTGAACAGCTGGAAAAAGCCCGGGCGCGCTTACGAAAAGTGGAAATGGAAGCAGATCAGTTTCGGGTGAATGGATACTCTGAGATAGAGCGAGAAAAGTGGAATTTTATTAATTCAACTTCTAAGACTTTGGAACAACTAGAAAATTACAAAAATGAAACTATTCATTTTGAACAACAAAGGGCGATTAATCAGGTCCGACAACGGGTTTTCCAACAAGCCTTACAAGGGGCTCTAGGAACTCTGAGTGGTTGTTTGAACAACGAGTTACATTTACGTACCATCAGTGCCAATATTAGCATCTTGGGGGCGATGGAAGAAATAACTGATTAGTCCTTCTACTCTAGGTATCTTTTTTTTTTCAAAAATGAATTAAGAAATACTCATGGTAACCATTCGAGCCGACGAAATTAGTAATATTATCCGTGAACGTATTGACCAATATAATAGAGAAGTAAAGATTGTAAATACTGGTACCGTACTACAAGTAGGCTGATTCAACAATCGTGAATTAAATTAGCCTCGGAGAACTGCTAAAGCCCTTGAAGCCAGGTCTTTCTTCTTTAAAGCACTGAGTGGACTTCTTCTTCCCGACTCGATTCACAGTTTAATCACACTAAGCGAGCCCAACCAGAGGTGAGAGAGATAGGAGAGTAGAGGCGGAGAACCAATGTCACCAACCGAACTAGGTTGTCTCGGATCTTTGAATAGACAGAGAGAGATGTTCTTCCTGCTTGCCCAAGAGCGTATTCGTTCAAAGAGCTAGCAATGACTTTCTTCCCACCAAAAATCATAGTAAGCGGGAGAAAGACATTCATATTCACCCGGAGAAAGGGCTTTAGCGGAGAGCCGGAAAACTCATGAATACGATAATGATACCATTCACGGTGAACAAGAAGAATCACCGTCGACTCAACTTGGACGAGTCGAGAGGCGCCTTTAGATTTGGGATAAGTAGGGTAGCGACTAAGATTAACTAAAGGACTCTCCTCAACCCTCAACCTAGACATAGAACTCCTATCTCTGGAGTGATTTCATTGATTATTTTTAATGACTCTGAAAGGCTTTCGCTCTCGCTCACGAGAACTCCCCAAGTCTCGGTCAAGAGAGAAGAGCGATGGCATATCTTGAGTCACTCGCTTCTTTTGGGGCGAACTTTCATACATTCTCTTTCCTTCTTTACGCTTTTATGGTAAAAAACAAAGGTTATCACAGTTCGATTTTCTTTAATCCTCATCTCGTTCGGTCTTGATGGCGGCTAGTTTCTTTATTTATTACGTCGATTCGATTCAAAGAGTCATTCGGCATCCGCTTTCAATGCTTGCTAGTAAGCTTGTTGTTGTCTCTTTCTCTCGCTTTCTTACTTATCTTATAACGTATTTGCTTTTTTAGTAATGTCGATCGTTATAAAGAGTCGATTCAACAAGAGGAATCGAGCTTCTCCCTCTCGCTAACCGCTACTTTGAGAACAATGAGAGCGAAATCCGAATCGAGACTTTAAGATAGATGTAACTAACTTGCTTTCCTTCCTTACTAAAGAAATCCCTTTCGCCTTCCGCTCTAGTCCGCTTTTTAATAAGAGAATTTCGCTTTGTCATTTGAAATTCTTCCTATTCCCTGCGAGAAATGCCAAAACTAACACTAATTCATTCTAATCGCCTACTTTAGGTCACGAGTTGCCTTAAGGCATGCCTTTAGCCCTACTTACTCCTAAGCCCTTATTCCACCACAAGCAATGGAGTAAGCTCTCGGGCCTTCCTTTCTTGGCATTCATTCGTCTCAAAAGAATCTTGGGCTACCTTGCTATGGGTGAGAGAAGCAATCCTCTTTCTAGGTCGTCTAAAGCACTAAGATCTCTTTCAAACCACCGGAAGCCTAGCTACTTTCTTTTATCGGTGACTAAAAAGAAAACTTTCGATAGAAACTCTTTTTCATGACTTCATAGCCTATCTTTTCTCTAGCACGGAGCTAAGCACTCCTAAAGCGATTAACCGGATGTGGGATCTTTATCAATATCCTCTAGGCCTACTTCTCTTCCGAATCCAAGACTTGTTTCAAACTTTCAAGCGATCAATCAGCAAAGACGACCGCTATTCCATAGATAGCATAGAGCTCTTTACAGTACTACTAATAGGCTATTTGAACTATAAAATTTGGATTTCCCGTGGGAGAAGTTGAATCGAGAATCTCTGTCACTCAAAGAACTATCTTTCCTTCGCCCCTTGAATCTATCTATTCCACTCTCTGAGCAAGGCAAGGTAGATGCCGGTTTTGCTTAAGACTTGGAGTTCAAGTGGCATGGATCTAATGAGCTCTTCCTCGCATCTCCTCCTTGAATTTCATTCAATTCCATTTAATAAGGCAATTGCCAACTAATCCTCATCATTTGGCACGAGCCTTATTTTGATACTTATTTTATTATAGGAATCCGATCTGGGAAGAAAAGCTATTCTTCTTAGCAGTTGAAGAAGTGAATGGAATCACCCCGGTCCGAGAATACTAAGCGGATTTTTTATCCTCCCTTATAGTATAAATTTCGACAAGAGATACGGATTATATAGCAAATCATTGCGATCGTAACACGTTGAGTTGATGACTTTCCTTGAGAAGATAGGACATAAGCGCCATCAATGATATTATACTGCTCAAGAAAGCACCTACCGGGAGGCTGAACTGCCTCGATCCTCATCTCGTTCACTCACAAAAGACCTTGCCTAGCTCGACTTTCTTTCTTATACCAGGATATGGAATACTAAGAAGCCTTTCGCTCGTCCCTTCGCACGTGAATCTTCTTTGTACACATCTTTCGAACAGGTAAGGATACTCCGCCCTTCCCTAACCACAATTTGGTAAGGATATTCCGATTTGAAACACCTAGGTCGACGGAAGAGATGCCGAGGAACCTGCGGGTTACACGGTTATTGGTTCTTATCTGGTTAACCAAAAGGAAGAGATAGAATTGACTGCTTAGCGGAGGGCTTGCCTATTCGAGGTGCTACGCTACTCGTCGCACTATTTTGCTTTTTGGCATCTATCGCTGCTAATCGAATAGATCAGGTGTAGTTTCTCCTTTTATAGGTTGCGCATCTTTATAATAGGCTGTGTGAAGTTCGAAAACTCTCCTTTTATTCAAATGGGCAATGCATCCGCTTTCGTAGCTAAGATTCTAGTGTATTTCTTTTATTTTGATTCGGAAATGAGAGAATCGAAGCAAGGGACTGATTGACCGTTGGGTTCGAGGAGAGTCAGCAACGGAAGAGAGAGATTCTTAAACCATCTTAGATGAGTTAGAATCTGCTGAACCGGACACCTCTCTCTATCCCACGGCACTCAAAGCGGATCTGGCTGTACCAAAACAACCTTCACGCAGGCCAACTAAAAGCTTGTTGGATTGTCAAGGAGAGAAAAAGGATGAAGAATCCCCGCTTCTAGCCGCACTCTATTCTTACATAAACTAAGCAGCCAGAAAGAAGCACCCACTCTGAAGCTAGCTTTCGTTCTAACCCGATCTTATATCTCTCGTCATGAAATGAGCTACCTATCTGAATGTCGAAGATACACCAGCCACTCCATATGACATTGGGAGAGAGTGTAATGGCATCTGATCTCATTTAATTTATGAGCGTTCACCCGAGCTTGATCTTCTATTTCTATTATACAATCACTTTACTTTGCGAAAAACATACCCGGTTGAGTTCAACTAAACCAATCGACAAGAGGGAAAGAAGCCCTTGTTCTACCATTGATTCACCTTCTTCCCATGACACCTACCTATATCCCAACCAATCCAGCAAGAGAACTTGTAGGTCTGAACGGCTTGAAAGCAGGAAACTCTCATCGGAGAACGAGTTCACCCGCCATTCATTAATCGATCGCTATCAGTAAATTTGATGTCAGAGAAAGGGGTGCGTTCCCAGCCGGCGAGGAAGACTAACTATCTGATCTTTATTTACGTGATTGAGCGGGATTTTAAAAAGCACAGCACGGAATTAGATGAGTCGTCATCGGCCCTGCCATGCCTTCTGTATCCACTTCTGAACCGGACACATATAGTCAGTCCATTGAATCACAGGTCAACGGAATGCGATCAGAGGCAAGATCAACAAGCCAGCTCAGATTCAAAAGATACGTGCCGAGCCGGGGCAGCCTCACTTCCTATAATTGAAGAGAAAGAGAATGACACTTCACCGACGAGGAGAAAGAGTTGGAAATACAAAAGCCACTTCTCTATACGATAGTGGATTCCAGTTCAATGAAACCGTTTTACCGTTGGCTTAATGGATGAATTCGGATAGGAAGGGGTGAAGAGCTTAGCCGCTAGGCGAAGGGTAAACGGAAGAAAGAAAGCGTTTGGGCTGATAGTTGATCGTAGACCGCAGTTTGCTAACACTTCTTATTTAGGAGCGGCAACTCTAATCTAAATGGGAATTCAAAATCCAAGAGCCTGCCTTTCGTTCTTCAATCCATCTGTTCCGAATCAGTATCCTCTATTCTTTAGTGTAATCTGTGAGCCACCGTTGTCTTCGAGGATCGTTGAGATACAGATAGTGTTCTGCATCCAACTCTCTCTTCAAGTCTTCGGGAATCTTTTCCTTTGTAGCTCCTTTTTCTCATCTACAGGCTGGACTCGAGTTATCATAGAGATAGACTGGAGTGGGTAAACCATTCTTCCTTGGTCTTCATCTGGCCTTCTGCTTCTGAGAGTCAGCCGTACTACTCCGTCGTCAAGACTCTTGATGTGATCGGAGTTATTCTTTGGCTTCTTGGCGTGAGCAATCAGAAGGATACAACTTTTATAATTTCGATTTTGGACTCTCCGAAACAGTCGATCCCCTTTGGGTCCTTAACAGTCGAGTCAGCTCTCGCTTCCCTTCCTCCCTCTGTTTGTCTTCTTCTCGCCGCTTTTCTCGTCCATCATCCGCCTCGCACCGCTTCTGATTACATTGCGGTATCTAAGCATCCATTAGTGTTGGGGTTGGGGTTGAAGCGCAAAACCGCTCTTCGATCTCCCGGTAAGTTGGGCGAGGAGCGAGACACAGGGGGTTATCTATGAAGCATTTGAATTGCCCCTTTCTGTTGGAATAGTTGAAAGTCTTCTTCTTAGGGGATTTTCTTTTTTCTTATCAACATAGAGTTGGAACTTAGCCGTGTAAGTTGTGAGTGGACCAGTGTGAAGCTTTAGTTTCGTTGCCGGTCAGAGCTCATAGCCGACGACCGGCTGCCCCTTTCGAGCTCAGCTGACCCCTTCTTGATTTAGTTTTTCCCTATTCGAGATAGATGAATCAATGGAACTTTGATCCCCGGTTCTTGCTTGGTCAATTCCTGGAAGGCCCCTATTAATGTAATGATTGAACAATCAAAGTGTGTTTTCCGCGACTACGAGCTGCCAGTGCGCCTTTCTTTGAGTCGACTACGCTCGGGGTCGAGAACTGGTTCAAAAGTAGAAGGTGGTCCAAAATGAGCTAACGCGAGTTTTCGAACGACGCCTTTCCCGTTTTTGAACATCTGAGATAGGCTTTTCCCCGAACCATTGACCCTTGTTCAGGAGGGATTCATTTAATGGAGCTTTATTTGTTTGATCTAGTAAGGGGGGTGTTAGAAATAAGCCACTGAAGCGACTAAACAATCTGTTTATAACAGAGCGACCAGGGGACATCGGCGAAAAGCTCCAATCGCGGCGTATTCAGAGCTACGGATGCCGTAATCGCAGAAGCCGGATCAACATCATGACAATGGCATTCTGGAAACCGTTGGGCCAGCCACAATTGGTCTAATGTCTGGGTGCGTATGGCGGTACACTGAGAGCACCTTTCATTTCAAGTCGGCTGGAAAAGAAAGAAAAAAGGGTTCGTCGTCTTTTTCCCACTTTCACCTTCGATTGCGAAGGGATTTGAGGCCGGTTTTCAATTCGCTTCTCTCTCTTCGGCGAGGTTTGAACTTCGCGTGGTGGGAAGGCCTTCACGATTCGCATCTTCCCGTCCAGCAAAAAAAGTGAAGGGGAGCGGACAGCGAGTTGGAGGACGCTGCAGAACCGCGTGATTGATCCATCTGCGCTATTCCCTAATTGAAGAAAGTTGGAAAGCCTTCAGAGCCTCAGCCCCTACCATTAAATTAAAAAAAATGAAAGCTGACTAGCAATCGCTGGTTTTTCTTATTAGCGGATGTTAATAATGAAAGACAGAACATATATTAGAAGGCAATCCCCGGGGAATTCCTATCAATTTCCGATGGATAACAATCCATCCTTCTCGCTTTCGCTCTTTCTCCCAATCAGTCGCGAGGGTTCCGGGCATGAGAACGCAAGTGCCGGAATCAAACAAAAGGTCCGAACGTCCGAGGACGAAAGAAAAAAAGCTCCGCGGGAAACTCTTTTCATGTCGGCGTATTCGTGCCGGTTAGACGTCAGCCATGAAATCCATCACTATACCGAGCAGATCACGGGCATTCACATCCATTTTTATAGAGCAAAGGAAGAATCGTGGCATGATTCTCTCATGAATCGCCTTGAAGAAATATGGCACTCGTGGTCCGAACCGGGATAAATCTTTCTTCATAGATACAAGACATTCGTTGCTGATCTAAAAAAGACCTTCTCCCGCGGGCGTTAGCGGACGTTTTTCATTCTTCACCCGGTCCTTAGTAGCGTTGACAAAGGTAACCGGTTAGGTTGACTTTGGAAACACGCTAAACAGGCCTATAGGTTCGCCTTTCTAATAGAAGAAGTCTAATTAGATAGAAGTATATAGAATTAGCCAGATCGTCTGAAGCATGAACAGAATAGCCTTTGTTCCGAAGGCCTAGCGAGTTAAGCGAGTTCCTTATTTTTCAAAGGCGGTCCTTTGGACCGATGACTCGCTTGTTCAGTACTGCTAACTATTATAGGAGGATGCCATCCCCTCGGGACTACCAGTCAGTAGCTTCGGTTGTTGAATCTCGTGAAAGTTAGGTTGTGGTTGTATTGGCTGCAAGCGGAACGTAGGCGCTTTAGGTGTGTGTTGACCATGCACTCTCGCGTCGTGTAATGTCGTATCTATGATAGAGGTGGTGTGGTGATTGACCTCAATGCTAATGGTTATCCCCAAGGTTCAACGAATGAATGGAGCTATGATCGTACCCGGATAGAGATGATGGTCTTCCTCTGATGTCTCCAAGCCGGCCATAATAGAATAGATAGGTGAAGCAGCCAATAGCAGTCTGTTCTCGCCTATCGATAGATAGCAGGTTGCTTCCAAGTTCAAACCATTTGAAACGGAATTGCTACTTTTTTCTTATTATTGATAGAGTGGTATTCTCTGCCCTTGTAAAATAAAGTAGAGGGGGAGAACTGGAAGAGAGAAGGAAAAAGAGCAAAGGATTTACAAGTCTAATGGGAGAAGAATGGCTGACACGTTGACTGCCTTCGATACTAGAAAATATAAGCCAAGCGGTCTAACCCCCGGGGCGGACCCCAACCGAAAGGCGCTAGACGGACTAACGGCAAGCGAGATAAAGAAAGCAGCTGGCCCTATGTGTAAAACCTTGCCGCGGGAGAGTCTTTCTCCAATGAGAATAAAGAAAGTTTTTGGGCAAGACAAGAAAGGAACTCGCCCTTATCCACCAAGGGATAAGAGCTGATTGCTGGCGATGACTTAGTGAAGGGAATCTATGAGAGAAGGTTCTCGAAGCAGGGTTTCAACCAAGATAAAGCATGAGCCAGCGAGTTCGGTCGAACAACGTGCTTGAGTCTAAGGCGGGATCAAGCTTAAAAGGAATGGGCCAGGCGTGAAGCTTAATAGTGAAGGCGGACCCCTGGCGATAGATATGAGATCAATGACTTAAAAGAAAAGAGCGGATGTCGAGAGAAAGCTGTTAGACTTCTTTATTGCGTTGCAAAGAGAGATCGAAGACGAAGATTCTCTTGACGCAGCGGGCACTAGATGGAAAAAGCGGATATAAGAGAACAACCCTGGGAAGGGCATACCTCAAGGAGCACCAATCTCCCGTAAGCAAACATCTATCGAACGAAAGTTGACCTATGGATAGAAAAGAAAGATGCAGAAAGGAAAATGAAATAGAAAAAGAAAGATGCTTTGGGAGTGTGAGATAAGCGGACGGGAAATGCAGCCGAACGAACCAATGCATGAGGGCTTCAAAGAGTGATAATTGAACTAACGGATGGGCCGCCCAAAACACGGAGGTGACATTGAAATCGAAATCAACGTCGGATCCCATTTATCCTAAAAACGCAGTCAAGCGGAGGATCACAAAATGCAACACAACAGGCGAAACTAAACGCTGCGCTTGAAGGAAGAAGCTAATCAATCGAGAATGGAAGACAACATCGTGTCGAAGGGGATCCATGTTCTAGTAATTGGTGTAAAAGATATGCTTTATGGTCAAGGAATTGTTTCTTTCATCTTTCTTTCGAAAAGAGAGACATGGGAGTTCGACTCTCGTTCTATCAATGTTCGTGATCCTTGTCCATGTTGGAACCTGCTGATGGCGCATACCAACTACGAGATGCTTGAAAGTCGATGTCTCAATGTTCCCAAGAGTAGCATCGAGCCTCAAAGCGACAAGCCATGCTTCAAGCTAAGTCGATCGGGATCTAATTGATTGCTAAGCTGAAGGCTATCGAAGATTCTCATTCGAACCTATAACCCGCCTAGCTCTCTTCTTTTGGATTGGAAGGAGGGATCATACCTATGGAAGAAGGCCACAGGAACGACATTCGAAAGTGAAGAACTATCTTTGGAAAGTGAAGCTTGCGAGATTGCCCTTTCACGACTCGGCTAGGTAGGAAATGACCTTTGACACAGGTGACTTGATTGCTTGTTCCGTTCTCTACTTCACCCACAAGGAGAGAAGCTGGAAAGGCTAGCCTTCGCTCAGGGTTAGGATCAAGGGTTGGTCGAGTTTTCTTTCGCTCCTTTTCCATAATAGAGAATAGGGCATGGAAGCTTTCGCTATTAGTATTAGAGGAGAGTTTTGACCGCAAGGGAGGCAGGGGGATTACGCGACTTACAACTCACTTCCTTAACCCCGAAATAGCAACTTGGTTATAGTTGATGAAAGTAGAAACACGAAAACAAAAGGAAAAAGCTAGGCTACGCCTTCGCCTTTGTCTCATCTCTGTTCATTCGAAAGCAAGAGTTTCCCCTCAACTATGTTTCAATCCTTTTCAAAATTGATCTAATTAGAGAAGTTCTCATTCGATCTTTGAAAATTGACTTCAAAGAAAGGACTATTATGACCTCACTTAGAATTTCGTGAGAGAAAGAACACTTTCCTCAATCGTATGAGAGGAATAAGAGCTAGAACCACTAGGAGCGAGACTACCGATTCTATCTCCCTCGGTTTGATGTAGTTGCTTGTCGTTTTCGTAGTTGCTATTCTTTCTTTTTGAATAGATATTGGGTTGGTGTTCGAGGTGTCTTTGCACCGTTGGTACAAGATCGAAAAGAATGCATTGGATGGATGCGGGGCATTGAGAAGGAAGGGACGCTTTTCGAGGCGAAAGGCCATGGGAGATACTGAAATACATGATCCATGGATCTCCGATCGGAAACCGTATCCAAGCTCCGTGGCTAGTCTGTGCTCTTTGGACTTTTCAAACTTAGCGAACTGAAACATCCGAGTAGCTAAAGGAAGGAAATCAACCGAGACTCGTTAGTAGCGGCGAAAGCGAGAGCGGATTGGGGTTTGAAGAAAAACAAACACGAAGCTTCGTTCCGATCCTTTCAATTCTAGTCGAAGTTACTACGTTCCTCAACAAAGTGCTCACTTCTTTTTCGCTGTGTTTCATTCAATTTTTTTATTGGATGATGGAAAAACCAACAAGCTACTCTGACCTCAAAGTGACCTTATTATTATGAAAAGGAGAAAGGGCTTTTTACGAGATAGAGGTTGAGTAAGGGGTGGAGCTTGAAGAGCGAAGCGAAATGCTACCGCCTATTACGTTTTTTTTGACAAGAAGTTACGGTCTACCTAGGTTGGGCGAAAACTCCAAAACTCGAGTTCCGATCCTATATATTCTAGTCCCGTTCCAAACCTTTTTCTAATAAGAAGGTCCGCTTTCAAGCCCCTTGACTTTCTATTCTATTAGTCAAGGGCGCGATGAACTATAATTGTGAAAAGGTTGGAAGATCCGCCAAAGAAGGTGATAGCCACGTAGATTCGTTCCCATGGTTCGATCCTTCCCAAAGAAAACGCGGCGTGTTCAATTCGATCGCTTTTACGTGAGAAAGGGGACCACCCTCTAAGCCTAAGTATTCCTCAATGACCAGATGGCGTCATAAGTACCGTGAGGAAAGGTGAAAAGAACCCTATTTAGGGAGTGCAATAGAGAACACGAGATTCGATCACGAACAATCGATCGAAGGAGGCGGAGCTTAGAGCCTTGACTTTCTATTCTATTAGTCAAGCGCGACTCACTCTAACGGTGTACCTTTTGGATGATGGGTCACGAGGAAATGGGAGCAATGACTTAAGCCATTAGGTGTAGGCGCTTTCGGAGGTGGAATCTTCTAGTTCTTCCTATTTGACCGAAAACCGATCGATCTAGCTATGAAGCGAGTTGAAGAGAGCTCTAATGAGCCTTGGAGGACCGAACCGACGATGTGGCAAAATCTGAGGGATGACTTGTGGCTAGGGGTGAAAGGCCAACCAAGATCGGATATAGTTGGTTTTTCATGAAATCTATTTGATGAGGCGTATGATGTCGATGGTTCGAGGTAAAGCACTCAATGGGCTAGGGTGGCCCATTTCGCCTTACCAACCCTGTGGAAACTCCGAATCTGAGGCCTAGATCGTTTGTGCAGCATGGACTTTTTGGGTGCTAAGATCCAAAGTCGAGAGGGAAGCTTGACCAGATCGTGACGCTAAGGTCCCTAAGCAATCACTTAGTGGAAAAGGAAGTGATCGGCGATGACAACTGGGAGGTGGGCTTGGAAGCGACCATCCTTTGAAGAAAGCGTAATAGCTCACCTGGTCTAGCTCCATGGCAATCAAAATGTATCAGGGCTCAAGTGATTCACCGAAGCGACGAGACCTTGAAAGCTACTTTTTCAAGTGTCATGGGTGAACGATTCATCAATCGGGGAAGGTTTTGGTGACAACACGGAGATATCGAGAAGTGAGAATCTTGACGAGTAGTGAGAAATCTGTGAAAAACATAATCGCTTTGCCGGTGGAAGGTTTTTCGCGTTCAATCAATCTCACGCAGAGTGAATCGGTCCCTAAGGAAACCCCAGAAGGGTCGCCGTCCGATGGGTACACGAAAGTGACGAAGTTGCTTTGACTACGAGAACCATGCACATCATTGTTGGAGCGAATTGGATGATCGGTAGGGCCCCTCTTCCCTCACTCTCCTTTCCCTAATATGAACCTTGAGTCATCAAAACCTTTCGACTCATACCGGCCCGGTCACCCTACGCGATTGGCAATCTGTTGTCATAGTCAACAAGGTTGAAACTTCCAGAAAAACTTTGAATTGGGAGGCGATCCTCCGGTGAACCGACAAGTACTCCCAAACCGACACGGGTGAACTAGTAGGGTATACTAGGGCGCTTGAGAGAACCATGTCGAAGGAACTCGGCAAAATGACCTCGTAACCGGGAGAAGGGTGTTCTCCTATCTTTTGATTAGGAAAGCAGCACATACCGAGGGGGTAGCGATATTTATTAAAAACACAGGACTCTCGCTAAGTGGTAACACGATGTATAGAGTCGACACCGCCTTGCGATCTTTGGAAGGTCGGAAGGAGAAGTGTTATAAGCTTTGAATGGAAGCCACAGTAAGCAATGGCGAGAACTCTAGCATCTAAGGTAGCGAAATTCCTTGTCGCATAAGTAGCGACTGCATGAATGGTGTAACGACGCCCATTGCCTCTCACATGGACCCGATGAAATTGAATTCTCCGTGAAGATGCGGAGTACCAGCGGCCAGACAGTAAGACCCGTGTGCACCTTAACTATAACAGCATGATGACAACCTTGATCGAATGTGTAGGATAGGTGGGAGGTGGTGACGACCTGACGACCAATCCTAAAAGACCACTCTTTCGCCTAAGGATGCCTAACCGCATACCGATCATTTGGGAGGCGGACACCACGAGGTGGGTAGTTTATCTGGGGTGGATGCCTCCTAAAGAGTAACGGAGGTGTGCGAAGGTAGGCTCAAGCTAAGATTACGCTTTCGTGAGCGTAATGGTATAAGCACTTTGTTGTGAGACCAAGTGGTCGAACGAGAGAGATGAAAATCGGCCATAGTGATCCGGAGTCCCGTGTGGAAGGGCTCTCGCTCAGCGGATCAAAAGGTATGGGGATAACAAAGCTAATGGTTCCCAAGAGCTCTATCGATCGTGAGTCGTTTGGCACCTCGATGTCGACTCATCACATCCCAGGGTTGAAGAAGGTCCCAAGGGTTCGGTTGTTCATGGATTCAAGTGGTATGTGAGTTGGGTTTAGAACGTCGTGAGACAGATTCGGTTCTATCTACCATTGGTGTTAAAGGGAGAAGCTGAGAGCCAACCTAAGTACGAGAGGATCTGGGTTGGGCCAACCTATGGTGTACCGGTTGTTATGCCGATAGCAGCCTTGGGCAAACTAAGTTGGTATGGAAGAAGCTAACTGCTGTGCATGTGAAATCCTTCTCTATACAAGTTCTCGGATGAGGTTTTTGAAGCGAGAACCCGATAGGCGAGAGGTGTAAGCACCGCGAGGTGTGAAGCGATCTCGTATTAAATGAAACAACTTTCACTTTCCATAACCAAAATGAAAGAAAGAGAAGGGAATCTTTTAAGTGAGGTAGAGTAATGGTCAACTCATCGGTCTCATGATCTCAAGACTCTGAGTGTTCAAATCTCTGTCCCCACTTTAAAGAGAGGATGGGTTCGTTGAAGGTAGGCTAAGTCTTACACTCAACTTGCCTTCTTCTCTCGTACTTTAGCCGTAAGTAAGCTTTTGTCATTGATGTCGGAAAGGAAGAGAAGTGGAGTGCTTGGTCGGGTAGTTAGCCCCTAGGGTCACCCCAGGAGAGGCGGACATAATCGCTTCTGGCGAAACTCGACTTATATTACCTACGTAAGCTCCTTCTCTAATGAAATGGAAAAGAAAAAAAGCTAAAGTACGAGGAAGAAGAGCTAGAGCTCAAGCTTCAACGCTCTCATGAGAGATAACATTTATAGTAACTAATTTTTAAGACCTCACACAGATTTCCTCTTCCCGATCCCCCTCTAAAAGGCTATCGGGTTGTCATCGAAATTGACAAAACAACCTCCACAGCTTTTAGTTTAAAGCTTAGCTCGGGCTTCTTCCTTTCCTTCTGGCTTTGCAAGTAGCTCTGCTTCTTTCCACGTAGTTTAGGATTCCCTCTCTATGCTCATATCTATTTAGTCAAAAGGCTAGTTCAATCGCCTCGAGGAAGTACTAGAACTTTTTTCGATTATCTCAAATAGTGTAATTCGTAATGCTCTCTTCCTTCCGAATAGAGGTTGGTAGTCCCAATCTCACCATAGCAGATCGAACCCGCACAAAGGTTTCATCGGCGAGCAAGTTTGTAAGGTAGAGTTCCTCTACCTACTCCTTCGCTTTTTTAAAACGACCAAAAGCACTAGGTGTGATCTAGTTCTTGTTCAGTATAGTATCAAAATCCCTTATAGAAAATGAGGTTTTAACCCTTCAAAGAAGCGAGAATTAGTCCTGCTAGTTTTGGTTGGTGGTACTTTATCATAATCATACAAAGGATTGTGGCAAGAAACAGAGAAAAAAGTGTTAGGGTGTAGCGTGAAGGCCCCCTCGAATGTTCCTTGAGTTGACGTCACTGGGCCGCGAGGATCTTCTTCAGCAAGTCTTCTCCCAAAGGTGTTCATTGACTCCTTTCTATTCTCTTTCGTCTATGGTTCCTCTTGCTATCGCAGGCTCAGGTGGACTTCTGTTTTTTCGTGAACCAACGGGTGAAGTCGTGTTGCGTCACGAGTCTACAAGCACACTCGGATCCCCTCCTCTCTCTGCGCTCTGTCACTCACTCGCTTGTTCACTTACGCCAAGCAGACTCTTCTTCTTCTTTGGTAGTTTGTTCCTAGATCGCTTTTCCTTGCTTAGATCTAACCTCTTTTATGAGTATTACTTGATATGTGAGATGCCTTAACCTCTATCTTTTTCTTCTTAACTTAGGTCTATTTAAGACGTTGATGGTTTTGTTTACAAGTAGCGAGAAAAGAAAAGCATTATCAACAGCAAATGCCATACACCTGTAATTAACCGCAGAGACGGTGGAAGGTGCAGAGGTCGAGTCAGAGGTAACGGTTGAACGCTAAGCTGCTTCTCAACTCTTAGATTCTTTTTATGTTCTGGACAAAAATCTGCATGTTATGCAGCATACATTAAAGTGAAAAGTGGCAATTTGAAGCTTGATACACAGGCAATGAAACAATGCATTGAATTTTACTGAAGCAGGAATAGTTCCTTTAGGTGTTCTCCTGTATAGTGAGTCTAGTGCTTCGCTTGATGGAAGCACTAGGGGAACGTCTTCTTAGTCTCACTCCCCTCTCATCGCTGGTAACTATCTCCTCAGTGTCGACACAAACGAAGGAAAGCACATAATCGAAAACCAATAGGAAAGGCAGCAATGAGAGCAGAGAAAGAAGCAATCGGTATAATAGGATATCCAGCAGGAAAGCCGGAAGGAATAGGTACACAAGCAAGCAACTGTCAGCCCTCCAAAGAGGCAGGGGAGAGATCCTTACCAATACATTGTAGATCCGGCTTCCAATGAAAAGATAAAGCAAAAAAGCATCTCTTATATGTATACAAAAATGAGATATCGATTCAAAGTGAGCTAGCCGCTTCTGATGATGATTCTTTGCCTTGCACTTCTTTATTCACTCTTGAACTACAAGAATGCTAGATCGAAGCAAATCATGCAAAGTTAAGAGCTTAACTTTTATTAAATAGTTCTCTTCTCTTCCTTGATTCCTATTTCCCTACTCCCTTTCCTATCGGTTTGACAAGAACCAGGACTTCCACGTTGCATTCCATCTTTCCATAGGAGGATGATTAGAATGCGAGATGAGAAAGCGAGATAAGTTGGTGAAATTCTACTTATATTTTCTTTAAGCAAATTCATCTTGTTGGTTAAGCAGACTCATTTTTACTTTAAGACGTTAACCCTCTCCATCTACTTCTCCCGTTAATCTTTTGATAGATTTTAGGGGTAAGTGTGTGGAATTAGCGGAATGGTATGTCCCTTGATTATTCGAGATCCCAATGGAACTCGGCTTCCGGTGGCTTCCACGATTGGATCGCATCTTCGGTGAGAGTTAAGGGTAACCCTTATTTAACAAACTAGAAAGTTTTTACTCACCGGATGATCTTGGATTTCTTTTTCAGTATCCCTTTGGGATAAGGCTTGTTTATTGAGCCCAACCAAAGATAATGATCCTTTCTCTAAAGGAAGGGCCCTTTTTCTTTCTCACTATTATAGCTCATAAAAGCACAACCGATTCCCCGAGTTGACTTTACCGATGCGATCGACCTAAAGCCTTCAACCTTCTGGACAATTAAGAGAGTTAGAGTTAGACCTGCAATCCCACCCAACAAGTAACTGCATGTAATCGATGATTCTCCGGAAGGATAGGACCCGCCCAAGATAGACCCTCTATTACTACAATGTCATACGACACACATACCCCCTAGGTCTTGGTCTTTATTAGTTATGGCCCGGTGTAACTCTACGATAGGAGCTTTGAAGAACTCGTCAAGCTTCACCTCGAAGCGACATCGCAGATGCAGTGAGTACCATCGACGATGGAGTTCAACCACCGTCGACCCACGAGCGAAGTTGTGACCACTCGGAGAAATCCTTATGGCCACTAAATAGAAAGATTTCATTGGTCTTGAGCTCCCCCTTTAGAGTAATATTAATTTCTCGTCTCATAATTTCAACAAGAGACGCCCTTAGGTATGGGGGGCCTATTTCGACCCAACCACCACTCAAAAGATGGTGCAAGAACCTTAGTAGAGATCGGAGAAAGATCCATGACCCCACCACCATTAATCTCGAACTTTCACAAAGACGAATGCAATTAAGAAGGTCGTTAACTATGAGATCTCATCGGTATCTATCTTCAAGGGTGACCTTCCCGCTTGTTTTCTCGATCCAATCTCGCACTTGGTCCGATCGCTACCAGTAAATAAAGTTTAGAATCAAGTAGACCAAGAAGGGAGTGGAATGATGATGACCGCACTCTCTTGGATCTCATGGTTTGGAGCAAGTGGAGCTTTCCTTTCACTTGGCACGAGACACCGTGACGCTACATGAGAAGAACACAAGATTTGTGAATGAATTTCACATCTTGAAATTTCCACATTAGACCGATTCAATGGAGAAAGCAATGTCCTTCGGAGCGCATTTCCAATTTGTGAAGATAGGCGACTCACATAGCTTTGAACTAATCAAGTCCGATCCTCTTTCTTGATGTTCCTTCACGGACCAATTATGTAACCTAATCTTATTACGATGTATCTTTCTTGTCTTAATTGAATACATCATTGAAACAATCATGCGAGAGGTCCACTACGTCAATTACAGAACGAGTTGGACAGGAGAGAACGCAGAATGGCACCATGTGAGATTCTCATCCCAACTCGTTCGATTAATGGTGTTTCTTTGTCACCCTGTTCTAGAGATCCGGGATGGAGGGACGCAAGAGAAGTAGGAATGGGATCGATGCGATTGCTCGAGACATCCAATGCATTTAGTATAGCCGATCGAAGACCAACACAATCTTTTTGGTTGAAAATGAAACAATTCAATTTCGCGACGCGATTCGCCATTGAAGGCTCCTTGATTTGATACTAGCACTTGAGAGCGAAAGGAAGCCTCTTCTTTTGATGATGATCTAGCTATGTCAGTTGGTTCGGCTACTACTCTTTCTTATATGATGCAATTTCGGTCCCATTCCTCAAGGCAGAGGAAGGTTTCCCTAATGACTGATCAACCCATGGAACTCTGGTTTGGCTACTTCTGTATGGTCTTACCGAGCAGACAAATGGGCAAAGCGAAAGAATGATTTAGACGATAGAAGATATGCTAAGATCTTGTGTTATGGATTTCAAATGTAGTTGGGATGATCATCTACTGTTAGTAGAGTTTGCTTATAACAACAGTTATCATGCAAGCATAGGCATACCGCCTTACAAAGCGTTATACAGGAGGAAGTGCAGAACTCCATTGTGTTGGGATGAGGTAGGAGAACGTCGAAAGATAGGACCTGAAATGGTATAATAAATAACAGATATAGTTAAGTTGATACGAATATGACTGGTAGCATCTCAAGATAGACAGAAAAAGTATGCAGATCCGCATCGAAAGAAAAGAGAGTTTGAAGTCGACTCGTATGTGTTTCTAAAGGTATCTCCCTAGAAAGGAAAGATACACTTTGGGAAGAAGGTAAAATTAAGCCCAAGTTTTATAGGACCTTTTGAGATATTGAAAAGGGTAGGAGAGGTAGCTTATGTGATAGCATTACCTCCAGAGTTAGAACGTATACACAATGTGTTTCATGTATCTATGTTACGTCCTTATAAGCCAGATTATAAGCATATAATAGAGTATGAGCCTATTCATGTTGAGAAGGACTTAACGTACGACGAAATGCATATTCAAATCATTAATAGAAAAGAGCAAGTTCTAAGGAATAAAGTAATACCTTCGGTGAAGGTAGTATGGAGAAACCATGATACTGAGGAAACAACGTGGGAACTCAAAGAAAATATGAAAAAGAATTACCCTCAGTTATTTGACTAACTTATATTGAGATTCTGGGGACAGAATCCTTATAAGGGAGGAAGAATGTAACAACCGAGAAAATCAGAGTATAATGTAAATTAATTTTATTTGAGTATATTGAATAGAATTATATTCTATGTTATTTATAATGAGTAAATGAGATGAGGGTCGTTTTATAACCTATAAGAGATGTATGATCGTAATATTCTAGCTAAGTGCTAGAAATAAAGTGTGTGAATTTTAAAGACGAAAATAAAAGCTTTCCGAGAAATTCTCCGAAAAATACTATCCATCCATTTCTGCTCAGGAATTATTTTTGAACTTCCGGGAAATACGTAATGATAGACTTTTAAGGAAAGATGGATTATCCAATAATAATTCATTTATGGCAAACATATTTTTTCATCTGCGTACTCAATTTGAGAATGTTAGGGAAAGTGAAAGATTTGAATAAATAATAATTAAGTATAATAGAAAGGTTATTATACGGGAAAAGAATATGAGTATAATACAAGGTATTGTACATGTATATACAAAAGATAATATAACGAATAAGATGAATGTTATACAAACTAGTATACGAGAATTATGTGTTAAAAGCACAACCCATTATTAATGGACTAGTAAAGATTGAATGTGAACTTTTGCAAGCCCAAGTGAAATATGATTGAGGCCCAACGACAAACTTAATCAAGGCCCAAAGATAATTTAATTCAAGCCCAAAGTTAGGCCCAAATTGAATTAAACCTAAGCCCAAACCAAGAATCGAAACCGTGGATCAAACTGTTGGATCATCGGGTCGGTAATAACTCATGGGGCAACCCATGGGGGCCCCACAAGACCTATGTGGCCAGCCAAAGGGAGGTGACCAAGCTTCTCTTAGAAGCTTGGTTGAATAGTAAGGAGGTGGAGTAAAGGAGGTGGCATTTATTGTTTTTGATGACACACACAAAAGTGGTTGGTGCAAAATGGATGGTAGATGATGGTTTGTTAGGTTTGAATGGTGATTGATGAGGGGGTGATGCGCTTCAATGGAAATTTAAGGGAGTGATTAGGAGATATCATAACCTAAGTGACCAAAGCATAAACCAACATCAATTGTCTTTAAGACCATTTTTCCCTAAACCTTGAAATTCTATAAATGGGAGGCTTAAACTTCATTTGGCGTTCCTTAAGCAAATCACCAACATTTGAGTTTATACAGTTTGAGAGAGAAAAGATAGAAATTTTAAATTGTCAAAGAAGAAGAAGAAGAAAGTTAGAACATCAAAAGGTAATGAAATTTAAACCTTTAATTTTCATCTCTTCAATTTGAATCTTGATAGAGAAGTGATTATTGGTGAATTATGTCTCATAAGGAGTAATAAGGAGGGCTATTAGTGGGCTTTAAACATTAATAAACATGTATCAAGTGAAATCATAATCGAATGATTAAGAACATAAGGAAGAAAATATGAAAACTTAGCACATGTTGATGGACAAGTTTAAAACCATCATGTATAGGATTAGATGTTATATACTTGATTAGGATGATAGATGTTTGAATAATGGAATTAATCCATTTTGAACTAGTTAGAAATCTCACATAACAAAGTTATGGCAAAATTTCTAAGAAAAGGCGATAAACGTTGAAATCATAGTTAACTAGGATTTCAAAATGGAAGTGACGTGTTAATAACGAACCTAGAAAGCTAGGATTTCATGAACATATTGAAGAACATTAAATTTATTTGTCATAGACTCAAGAACTGTAAAATTCGGACATCGTATGAACAAATTACGAATGAACAAGCGATGAACGCTTAAGAACGTTAAACAAACAAATAATAAATATTTAATCAAGTGGAAGCCTCGTTAACGGATACAAAAAATTGTTCTGTCTAGAGGAAATCATAGTATGAAGAATATGTAAGAAATTGACGTTTAAACGAACCAATTTCGAGCTATAACGAACAAGTTACGAACTCAGGAAATGAACGGCCGTAGAGATTGAAAAAAAATTCAAAGGTTTAAGGGAGAAATACAGCAATACGCCCAATGAAGGATTTGAGCATCTGCGATTGCCTGACACCATATCCTAGCTAGTAGAAATATGTGCCGCAGTGTAGTAATTAACAAAAGACGCGGCGCCGCAGCGCCAGTAGGCAGAGAAGAATAGTTATGAACATAAAAGAAAGGTAAGTTGATTGAAGGTGAATTATGACCTTAATTAAACTTAAAGTAACATCTTAAATGATGATTAAAACCTTAAGTTCAACGATTAAAAAGTTAACAAAAGGTTACTTATAACAATAAAATGTTACAAAGACGTAATGAACTTTAACTAACCTAACGAATATCATTAGGTTAACCAAACGAATAATTTTACTTAGAAGAAGGAGAAGATAGGTTAATGACAATACATATGGATTTTATAAGTCCTAACATGGTATGCTATATGATTATGTCATATAGAACCTATAAAGACTCAAAAGGAAAGTGAATTAGCGCTAAACGATGCTGAAGGAAAATTTTCTAAACCCTTGTCTATATTTTATTTTGGACAAGCTTTATGATTCCTGTATTATATGCATAAATCTATGTAACAAAGAAGTCAAAACCATTTACTTCGGCTAGACCAAACTTAGAGTATTTTGTGGATTTCCTTATAATCTATCAAAATATTATTGATATTTATATCTTGTGCCAACTATTTTTGTGACGCCCCAAAAAAAAGTATACATCACCCATCTTGAGTCGCCAAATACATGGTACAGAACTCAATTACAAACTTAATTATACAACTATCGTACAAAATACGATAAAACATAGCTAAAAGTTTAAACACAAATATTTCCTCTAGACAATATCCACACTCAATGGAGTCCTCATTATAATTATTATCACAGTATTCCGTAGAATAGTGAGGACTACTAAAGCCACTTATCCTGGACCATCACTCCATTCCCCGACTCGTCCCAGCTATATTCTCATTTCCTGAAGAGAACAGTGAAAGAAAAGGGTGAGCTCAACTAGCCCAGTAAGAAATATTATGACTAAGATAATGCAAAATAAATTATCCTTAGCCTTCAATAGTATAACAACTGATAGAATACAATAGACAACAAGTTTTAGATCAACAACTGCAGCGGAATAAGCAATCCATTAGAAGAGTCAAGTAAAGCATAAAATCTACTATCATCTATGATTTAAAAAGTTTTTCATCAACTTTATCGCTGAGACTCAGCTTAATAAATAAAATCGAGTCATCCCTGCACCACGACCAAGGATATTCATGTAATCATCAATGGTCATGATTATACCAAATAATCATTAGTTATAATCATACCAACAACTGTCCATCAATGAACTACAAGCCAATGATGACTTTTACCACATCATTCATTACATTACGGTCATGATTATACCGAATAATCCCTGGTCATAATCATACCAAGTCCATCTATGCACGTAAGCCAAAGATGACTTTCATCACAATATAAGCATGACGATGTTGACCGTGACATAACAATTCAATAAAACAAGTTCATTGATAAATTTTAAAGATTTATAATTTAATTTATCTGGAATTCAATAACGTTCAAATTGTCAGCATGATACTGCTTTGTGGAGTAAAATTCAAGAATGCTCAGAAGAATATTTCCATGAAAAGATACTGGATGAAGTGCAAATATCAAGGATATTCTACTAATTTTATGGAGTATAGAAGCCAAAACTTTAACCAAATGAGTATAATAGAATATATGAAACTGCAAATAGATTTTCACCCGTCATGCGGTAATCCACGTAGACAGATCATTTTCACAATTTAATAAGGAATAAATACGAAGGGTCATTCACCATGCATGCGGTAGTCTGTGTAGATAGGTTATTCCAACAGAATAATAAAGAATGGAATAACAGAAGAATTCACCATGCATGCGGTAATCCGCGTAGACAGGTTATTCCAACAGAATAATAAAGAATGAAATAACAGAAGAATTCATCATGCATGCGGTAATCCGCGTAGACAGGTTATTCTAACATAATAATAAAGAATGGAATAGCAGAAGAATTCACCATGCATGCAGTAATCCACGTAGACAGGTTATTCCAACAGAATAATAAAGAATGGAATAGCAGAAGAATTCACCATGCATGCGGTAATCCGCGTAGACAGGTTATTCCAACAGAATAATAAAGAATGGAATAACAGAAGAATTCACCATGCATGCAATAATCCACGTAGACAGGTTATTCCAACAGAATATTAAAGAATGGAATAACAAAAGAATTCACCAGGCATGCGGTAGTCCGCGTAGACAAGTTATTCCAACAGAATAATAAAGAATGGAATAAAAACCCTTACGAATATTGAAAGAAAATAACTCTCTTCATGAATACGAAAGAAATAATACCCCTTACCTTAGAAGAAAACTGGATACTGGAATAGTGAGGTAGCAGACTTCTCTTCTTTTTTCTCTCTATAATTTCTCTCTATAATAATTGCTCTTGTGAAACTTAGTGAATTGGTGAGAAATGAAGGAAGAATGAGCTTCTATTTACATGAAAATATAGTTTCAATAATTGCACGTTTTGGGGCTCAAAATATTACAGTATAATACCTTCATCTTTTCCTTCATTTTTAATTTAGTCCTGCAAGTATTATCAAACTTGTACCACCTCCCCTAATAGTATATCATGTGAATTAATAGTACAATCATGTGACTCAGTAGTTCCATACATGTGAAAAAACTAATTACAGTATAGTAACTTCATCTATACCTCTATTTTTTATTTAGTCATGTAAGTATTATCAATCTTGCACCACCTCCCCTAATAGTACATACATGTGAATCAATAGTACACACATGTGAACACATAGTTATAAGCATGTGAATTAATAGCAATTAATTACTCATTTAGCCAATTAATTACCCGATTGGTCAATATAACTTCCAGACATCAATTATTATCGAAATAAATATCGATTTCCACTAACAGTAATAATCCCAACACAATTGAACTATCAATTTCATCTTTAATCAACACGAAATTATTCATCATTAATATTATAACTCACAATATTTAACAACCAGGTCGTTCCCAGAAAAGAAGGGGCTTTCCGATAAGGATTTCTCCTTATTGACGCGCAATTAGGTGACCAAACCTCTCCTCGACAGAAATTTCTAAACATCGTCAATATTGCAAATAATAATATGAATAACTTTGTCATTTCAATTATTGATTTAAAATAAAATATTGATACTGTGACAACAATTGAATCAATAATATGAAAGATATTATGCAGCAATTACTGTAGCAATAATTGATTATAACTGAGTGACTTCTCACGTAAGCATCAATAATCAATACCGTGTGCTACTATGCAACCACGCGTATTACTGTACTTTTATCACAAATTATTTTATGACGACTTGCTTACTTTGAAAATTTTTCACATATCACCCTTAACTTTAACCTTTTATTAATTTAACCTTTTACTAAATAGAATAATTATAAAAAAATTGAATACTTTCATTTCATAAAGTTCGGGATCTTACAGTTTTGGTATGGATTTAAAGAAATACTGAGTATGAATAAACAAATGTTTTTTCGTAAATCTACTGTCACACGAGTTTGCCAAAACTTAAACGTAGATACATTTAATGTAGTAGTGTTGTACAACGTAGAGTACTATAGGCTGATCACCTAGACGTGCTCGTAAGAAATGTCGGACTTACATACTTTGTGACAACCCGAATTTTTATAAATTATTAAAATAAAAATTTAATAATTAAGATTCTTATTATGAGATGTTTTGAGTTTGAGTATGTATATTTACATGCTATTTATTTTGAAATATGTGATCTGGTGTGAAGAGAAATATATATTCATATATTGGGGAAGTGAGGTTTAATAGTTAAGTTAACTATTGAAGAAATTAAATGAATTTTGTAATTAATTTTAAATATTTATCGAGTTAAATAAATATTTTAAATAATTTATTTAATGAGAAAAAATAAATAATTTATGGAATTGTGATGCAAGAATTTAGCAACTAAATTGATTAATGTTAATTAAATTGAATAATGGTAATTTTATTTGAAGTTTTAATTTAATGAAATAATTAGATTAAATGAATTGTTTGATATTTAAGAAAAATAAATAAATTAAATAAGTGATGTTCTAGTCTAATTTAATAATTAAATTAGATGTACAATAATTTATTAATCAGAAGTATTATTATAATAAAGATCATAATTATTATAATTACTATTATAAATCATTTAAATTAACTAAAGTGTGACAAGTGAAACTATATAATATAATATTATTAAAATAAACTAGTATGGGATTTGTGTGTAGACAAACACAGCCTTGTGGCTTTTGGCTTAATGTAACTGATTTGGCGTATTGTATTTTTACCTGACGTTAGTGAGTTAAAGCCATATCAGTTTGTTTATGCGTATATCCTAAAGCCAAGAGAGAAACACAGAGATTAGGAAGAGAGCTTGGTGAGAAGAATTGCAGAAATTTTTGGAGAAGAAAGTAAACACAATGGTTTTGAGAGAATGGTTTGCTAAATCAAGGTATAATCTATTCTCAATTTGAACTCTTAGTTTTGGTAGTGTTTATGCTATATAATTTGGAAATCACATTGGGTTGATATATATACATGTATGCATGGTTTACAATCTGTTAATAATCGTCTGTGAGTGCTATTTGATGATTAAAATACGTGAAAGTGGGATTGTAGGAAGAATTTGAGAAAACAGTGTTATATGTATAAAAATAGCTTAAGAAAGTACAAAATTTTATATCCAGTATGTGTTATAATCTGCGAATTGATGTTTGATTGTGATAATATGTGAAGAAACGAAAACAACAAAAGTTGAATGAATCGAAATGGTTGAGAAACGAATTCGTAGTGAACGAATTCGCTAAATTGTCAAAACATGAAAATTAGTATGAGCATGAGTTTTGGATTAAGAATTAGGTTAGTTAGGGTTTCTGTAAATTGTTACAGTTCTAGTATGTTGTAATTCTATGAATTACGAATTCATAGAATCGAAAACGGACTAATATGGATATGTATAACTTAAATTATGAAGGTTAGAAAGAAATTTTGGCATAATGGTTCATAATAGAGGATGAAATTTCAAGTTACAGTAGCTAGGCCCACTCCAGCGGGATATTTTTAAGGCAAAACCTCTGCCCCGACAGGGGGTGGTCTAATGTGCAGATGTTGAGAAAAATCTGACAGAATATGTTTTACTAAAATAGCCATAACATTTTCATACAAACTCCGATTGAGGTGATTCAAGATGATCCGGAACGAGGACGAATAGACCTAAAACTTTTGTTCTTATAGTGTTTTAATTTGAGGTTTTTAGCAAGGGTCAAAATAGTCATTGTGACTGTTATGTATTTAGAGGCGATCAGAGGGCGTCGAACGAGGACATACGCAAGTATAATGCTCCCGACGATGGAATATGTTATTTTAAGTGATTTAACATGAAAATTCATGATATTATACATGTCATATAAAATTTTCTTGCTCATAATAGAAAGCATTGGCATGACTTAGTATGTGTTTTGAAAAGAAACTTAAAGATTTTGAAAAAAAAAAAACAAACCTTGTGGAAACTTATGTTCTATAAGTTTTGAACTTAATGGTTTATATTCATGATTGAGTTCAAATATAAATGAGCATGATATGATGTTTATAGTGTCTTGTTCATGATAAAACTTGTTAGACCTTGTGTTAGAGAAGTTTTCTAGAGAAACTTGATATAATAGAACTAAGGTGCATGAATGCTACATGAGGTAGGTTTTGAACTTGAGAAGATGTTATCATGACTTAGTTACTTATGATCAGAGTTTTGAAAGTTATCTTATATGTGTTATACTACATAATTCATGATAAAATGATTTCAAAGACAAACTCGATTATCTTTTGTAAACTAAGTATTAAAACATGAATGATATGTGCACTCAACTAGTTAAGCATGACATAAGTTATTTAAGCATGTTTTAAAAGTATGAACTATGCTATGTCTATGTAAATGGGATAGATACATTTGAGCATGCTATTAGAGGCTTATTAGTACCAATATATGGTTTGAAAGCTTATAACATCAAATCTTGTTAAAGAAAGTTGTTAAGTCTTATTGATTGAAATAAATCATTATGGAGCTAAGTAATTTGAATGTGAACTTGAAAATAGATCACAACCTATTTGATGTCAAGTACGGATGGTTAAGGTATACTTATACATGCCTAGCTATTCTAAGAGTATGATGAGAAAGTGAAATGAAGGTTTTACAAACCTAGTTAGGAAACAATGTAACGTTACTATTATATTAAGAATGTGTGAAATATATGACTAATGGATGTGAATCCATGATTATATAACTATGTAGGAATACACGAAGTGCAGATAAGCATTAAGTAGTTAAGTCGTAGTTCATAAACTACGGATCAGGCAAGTCTTTCAGTTTCTATTTGCTATGTGAACTTAATGATTAACTTTATTAAATCTTTATTGCAAAGAGCATGATGTGTTGTATATATGTTGAAAGTATGAAATGTTAAAGTCAATTTATGACTACGTTGATTGATTAAAGCATGTTAATTGAGTAAGGAACTCAATCTTTATACTTGTTATATGAACTGCAGCATGTATGTGTTATATGTTAAGCATGTTATAATGTGCTATGTGATGCATGAAAATAGTTAGATTTTGCTGGGCCGTCGAGCTCAACCATGCAAATAACCACTTTTGCAGGTTCAAGATTCAAGGTAAAGTTATGTGTTACTTGAAAGACATGAATCAGAAGTGATGCTTGAGGATTTATACATTTTGGTTGCGTTATTATTATTTGAACCATGTTTAAGGTTTCGAATAATGTATTAATATTGAATTGTAATATCGTTTTGCGATGTAAACTATTGTAGTATTAAAATGATTCTGAGATATTTAGATGTAAAGGTTGAAGGTTTTGGGAATGAGGATAGTTTGTAATAGAAAATTTTAATTATTCTACAAATTTCAATGGTTGTATTATCGTTTAATGATGTAAAATTAGAGTTTGAATGTATTGTTAACGACCGATGTCGAGAATTAAATTATTTAAATTTTGGGGACGTTATAGACTTGGTGCCAGATTTCTCCTTTTCAAAGAAAGAAAGAATGAAATACTCATGGTCTTTAACCAAACTCAAGGTTTAATTGATAATGTTCATCATTAAACATTTTAAAGAAAAGAGAAGTGCTATTTTGATTTATTTACAGTACTTCATAACTATCGGTTCAGTTATAGAAGATATACTCATATGATTCGTGCATGTTGTTCTACTATAATTGTTATACTTTTTGACCTAGTGATGCTCACCCTTGCTTGAGCCATATGATTGCAGCTAAAAATGAACGGATCGAAAGATCCGGTAAGGATAAAGGGAAGGCCAAGGTGAACAAATAGTAATCCTTGTAACAAAATAGTATTACTTTTGTATTAATTTGATATTATGATAAAGAACATATGTAATGTTTACAAAGAACCTGGGAAGGGACTTATTATTATGTAATAAAAAGGTAGACACATTCACTCAATTGATGTATTCCAACTGAATGTATGTGTGAATAGTAATATCGTGTAGCACCATCTATCGGGTTGGAAGATAACTAGATTTGGGGGCGTCATAAAATAATAGAAAACATATAGATCAAGGGTTTTAAATCCCAATATCATAAACTTTATATCACCAAAATTAAACAAAACAAAAATGAATCTCTATTTTAGGTTTTTACCTTGATTTAGGAGCACATTTCTTAATCTTCCAAAATATGATATGAATTTAGGGTGCATCAAGGGTGAAACTTTTTCTTCTTCTCCTCTCCCCCACAGGATTCTCTCTCTCTCTCTCTCTGTGTGATGCCCCCAAATCTAGGTTACCTGACCCCCAGGTTTGGTGCTCACGATCCATCATATAAATAACATCTAACTACTCATTCATTGATGAATAGAAATATACATCTCATTAATTAATATTATTAATATAATATCCCTAGGTTTCTAACCTTAGCATCACAAACATACCCTTAGATATACAAAAAGGGTTATACATAACAACATATTAAATATTGTCCATAATATCTACTCCTGTAATTTTCCTTTGCCTTTGTCCTTCTCCGACCCTCCAACTACTTCGTTCCTAGCTGAAATATTATATTTAAGCAAGGGTGAGCAACGAGTTTAGTCCGTAAGTTAAAACATACAATAAAGTATAGGAATCAAGAATATTAGACTATCAATTCAATAGAACATCATCAAAGTTCAAAGGAATTTGAATTAGCTGAACAAATCGTTAATCAATAAGAAGACTTTCTCGCATTTCATGCTAAACAATAATTCAATAGTGAAAGAGTAAAACGCTTTCGAAGTTTCAACAATGTTTAATCGATTATCAAGAGATAATACAATCGAAATAATAAAGTGGATAATTTCCTAATTTTATGCTGAGCGATCCCACTGGATCTTGAACTTCTCGAGTAACTGTCAAAGGTTTAACTTTGAATTACCCAGATGTATCATATAACCATAAGATTAAATCATACCCCTCCGCAAGTACACAAAGTGATCAGCTTCATTGTACCCAATATTATGCATAATACTAACATGTGCGCAACGGCCGTATATTCGACCACAAGGTTCCCTTTATATAAAAGGTTGTTCTTCTCAGTCTTACAACAAAATTTGTATCACAACAATATAGTTTGGATTTAACAAAATACTATGATTTCAACATCTAATCTCTATCTCGATCTAGCTGAAATAATTGCCATCAACCTTTCAATAATAATTGAGTTCAAATACTCGAACCTATCAAGTTTCAACAAATATTCGTCTAGCTAAGACATAGCTCAACACTATTCAACAATAGACAAAAATCAATTGTACTATTTGTAATCAATATTAACACCTACGGATGTGAATAACCAACAATAGTTATTCCCCAGTCACGTTTTCAAAAATTAATAATTTAATTTGAATTAATAAACTTGCACTAACTACAAATAATCAACAATAATCTCAGACGTGGTATAATTAACAATAATTAACCACTATTATATTTGAAAAGTAATAACTCGAGATTGAATTAAGGAATCTTGCCTTCGTCGTTGATTACTGCTACCCAAATATATTCTAGCTGAGTTTAAAAGGCCTATTATCAACAATATCGGTCTTGCAATTAGTATAACAAATCACAACACGTAACACTGTCATTTACAGTTACTATATCTCTTAAACACATAATCACGTAGTTATATCAGTGTTTATAAACTATGCAAACACTTATCGAGCCTAACTAGTTCAATCTGGTTGGACTTCGGTCTTAATTCGGTGTCTTGGTCACCCTTATCCGACAAGTAACAAGTTAATTGTCAATTAAACTCTGTCTCAAAGCTTCAATATTATTTTAGATAAGTCAAATATCATTCATAATATTTTTCAGAAGCTTATAAAAAATTTTAAACAATTATTATATTTTATAATAATTTTTCAAACACTGAAATCATTTTTAAATGATATAAATACTGAATAATCACATCATCATTAATATTTAATTAATATTAAAATATTAATGAAATATTTATCAAAATATTAAAGTTATTTATAATAACTCGTAATATTTTTCAATCACCAATATTCTCCTTAAATGATTTTTAAAACATTTAAAATTATTTTTAAATAATTACCATTAATATTCAAATATTAATGTGTTTCTCATCAAAATATTAAAAGTCATTAATTATAACTTAAAATATTTTTAAATCACTTATATCATTTTTAAACGATTTTTAAATCAATAAAGCCATTTTTCAATCATTTATTTAATATAATTATTACATAAATCAAATATCATTAATATTAAATTATAAATGAAATTTACCTCAAAATATTAAAAGTCACATTTTATAACTTAATATATTTTTTTAACACTTTATTCTCATTTAAAATTATTTTTATAATATTAAAATCATTTTTTCACTAATTTATTTAATATACTTATTAAATAAATTAAATATTATTACTGCTCAAATAAATATAAATATTAATAAAAAATATGTCAAATTATCAAAAGTTAATTTTTATAACTTAAAATAATTTTTAAAACTAATTTTGGAAATTTTAGAAATTAATTTTTATTTTTAATGATTTTTTAGAAATTAGTAAAACTAATTTAATTAAAACCGTCACTATACCCTTTAGCGACACTAACTGTCACTGTTGGTGTTCTTGAGCCTCAAGAACACTAACAAACAGCCTCAAGGTGCCATGTTTGACCACCTTTAATTCTCAGTCCCAAGTGTTTCTGGGCTAGCTAAGACATTGATCATGTAGTATTGATGTAATACTACATGTATCAACCACAATCAGAGTCATATCACATCACACCATGAAGATCTAAGGTTGCAAATATGTTGTCAGATATGTTCTAGGTTTTCTGGGTTACCTAGAAACCCAGACAGTTTCGAGTAGGTATTTTGTGCCTCGATTAATCATAGGTTCTGGTCATCAATTAGGTGTTTAAATGGTTCAAACTTGTAGTCCCCGTGTCAAAGAACAACATCATTACTCTTGGGTAGCCTAACTATATCAAAATCACAAGATTTGAGCCGGTCAAACCTTGTCAGAAACTATGTTCATACGTTTTCTGAAATTTCCAGAAAACACAATTCGTGCTCAGACAACCTACTTTGACCATCTAGTACTTAAATTTGTTTGTTGTTTAAGGGATCTAAGGCCATGAATCTGTAGTCCATATAACAAAGTATAACTTGGAAACACGTTAAACAAATCACCTAACATCTGTCAGATATAGGCTCAAGAAAAGCTTGTCAGACACTGATGAAGAATTTATGGGTTACTATGACGCCCCCAAAATAGGTATACATCACCTATTCTGAGTCGCCAAATACATGGTACAGAATACAAATACAATCTTAAATATACAACATGAGCTGTGAGTTTTAATACAAATATTGTCTTCTAGACAGTATTAAAACTCAAAATAAGTCCTCAATACATTTATTAACACACTATTTCATAGAATAGTGAGGACTACTAATGCTATCGTCTCGGACCGTCACCCGCTTCCGACTAGTCCCTGCTACGTTCTCATTTCCTGAAGAGAACAATGAAAGTAAAAGGGTGAGCTCAACTAGCCCAGTAAGAAATATTATGACTAAGATAATGCAGAATAAATTATCATTAGCCTTCAACAATGTTAAATTGATAAAATACAATAGACATCAAGTTTAACTGCAGCGGAACAAGCAATCCATTAAAAGAGTCAAGTAGAGAATAAAATCTACTATCTTTTATGATTTAAAAAGGTTTTTCATCACTTTTATCGCTGAGACTCAGCTTAATAAATAAACCACATCATCCCTGCACTATGGCCAATGATATTCATTAGTATCACAACCACAAATTATCCATGCACTAGGCCAAGGATATTCGTGTATTCATCAATGGTCATGATCATGCCAACAACTCGCCCATCAATGCACTACGGCCAATGAGGACTTTTACCACATCATTTGTAACATTACGGCCATGATTATACCGAATAATCCCTCGTCATAATCATACCAAGTCCATCTATGCACTAAAAAGCCTTAGATGACTTTCAACATAATATAAACATGAGGATGATGATAATGATATAAGAATTCAATAAAACAAGTTCAAGAATTAATTTATCCAGGAACCAATAACGTCCAAATTGTCAACATGATACTTCTTTGTGGAGTAAAATTCAAGAATGCTCGTAAGAATACTTTCATGAAAAGATATCTTTGGATGAAGCTTAAATATCAAGGATATTCCACTAATTTCATGGAGTATAAAAGCCAAAACTTTAACCAACTGAGTATAATAAAGAATGAAATAATAAAAGAAATCACCAAGCATGCGATAGATCGCACAGACATGTTATTCCAACAGAATAATAAATAACGGAACCAGTCATTCAGAACGCATGCATAAGATATTCCAATGAATAATAAATAAAGGAACCTGTGTCGTGCAAAATTCGCATTCGACAGGATGTTCCAATGTAATAATAAAGAATGGAATAATGTAAGAATTTCACCATGTATGCGATTCAGAGCAGACAAAGTTATTCCAACATAATGATAAAGAATGGAATAACAAAAGAATTTCACCAAGTATTGAGGTAGATCAGCGTATACAAAAGTTATTCCAACAGAATGAAAAAATGGAATAATGAAGTTCTCTTCATGAATACGAAGAAATAATACCCCTCACCGTAAAAAGACGAGTATTCCGAATTGGTAGGCGAGGATATTCTTGAAGAAAACTTGCCTACTACGCTCAAAGCTTCTTAAAACTCTAAAGAAATACGCCAAGATTATAGAAGAATTCTCCGAACTTCCGTGTGGTTTTCAATTCTAACTAAGCATCCTATTTATAGGAAAATAGAAAGGATACTATGTTCGCACTATGCAATAAAATATAATATATTCTATTTATAATCAAATAAAACAAAACTTTATAAAAAGTATTCTGTTTTATATAAAAAAGATTTTACTATGCAAACACTATGTAGGCATTATGCAAACACTATGCATAATAAAATATAATAAATTCTATTATTGTCTAATAAAACAAATAACTTTATAAAAGTATTCTATTTTATAAATAGATTTTACTATGCAAACACTATGCATAATAAAATATAATATATTCTAATTATTGTCTAATAAAACAAATAACTTTATAAAAGTATTTTGTTTTATATAAAATATTTTACTATGCAAAACACTATGCATATAGAATATAATATATTCTAATTATTGTCTAATAAAACAAATAACTTTATAAAAGTATTCTGCTTTTATATAAAAATATTTTACTATGCAAAATACTATGCATATAGAATATAATATATTCTAATTATTGTCTAATAAAACAAATAGCTTTATAAAAGTATTATGTTTTATATAAAAACTTTTCTATTTTATTACATTAATAATACTAATAAAATAAAATTTATATATATATATATATATATATATATATATATATATATATATATATATAATACATATATATATATATATATATATAAACTTCCGTGACTTCATAAAAGACACCTCAATATATCTAACAACATTTATCATTATTATTATGATTCACAATATTAATTGACTGTGTCGTTCCCAAGAAAGAGGGGCTTTTAATAAGGATTTCTCCCTATTGGCGCAGCAATCGGTGACCAAACCTCTCCTTGGCGTAACTTCTAGACATCGTTAATATTGCGAATAATAATATTAATAACTCTATCATCTCAATTATTGAATTAATAATATATAAAATATCGACAATAATTGAATCAAGTAACGTGAGATACTATGCAACAATTACTGAAGCAATAATTGAACAAAACCGAGTGACTTCTCACGTAAGCATCAATAATCAATACCGAGTGTGCTTATACAACCACGCCAGACATCGTACTTTTACTACCGAAAGTAGTTCAACGGTTTAAACTGTAAAACTTCCACCGTTATTTTTATAAAAATATTTTTGTCATTTTCTCAATCCGATAATAATTTCATTGTGGGGTCCACCCATAATTGTGCCATCGCATTTAATATTCCCGTTAAAACGAATATCCCTCACCAATCGAATATTATATAACAACTTCATGTACTTTTGCAAATTTATAAATATTATCCACAACTATAACATTATATCAAATTCATTCCATAATATTTAAAATGATATTTATAGAAAAATCATCTTTATTAAAAGTTTGGGTCTTACAACCTCCCCTTCTTATGAAATTTAAGCCCTCGAAATTAGGGGTACGACTGGTATGTCGAAAAGGTAAGGATATCTTGATTTTATTTCAGATTCTAACTCCTAGGTCATTTCCTCAACATCGTGGTTTCTCCACAAAACTTTGACTTGAGGTATAACCTTGGAGCGTAGAATATGTTCCTTCTTATCCAATATTTGAACATGAACCTCTTCATACGTCAAATCTTCCGCTATTTCGTCCGGTTCTAACTCAATAATGTGGTTCAGGTCTTCCACATATTTATGTAACATGGATATATGAAAAACGTTATGAACACGAGACATACTTGGCGGTAAAGCGAGTCTATACGCCACAATTCCTACTCAATCGAGGATTAAAAATGGGCCAATGAATCGAGGATTGAGCTTTCCTCTCTTTACAAATCTCGTAACTCCTTTCCATGGAGCAACACGTAACAACACATGATCTCCAATATCGAATTCCACGTCCTTTCAATGAAGATCAACATAACTCTTTTGTCGATCTTGTGAAGTTTTTATACGTTGTCGTATCGTTTGAATATTTTTCGTAGTCATACGTACCAACTCCGGTCCCAACAATGTTGCTTCACCCACCTCATCCCAGCATACTGGAGAATGACATTTTCTTCCATACAATGCTTCGAATGGAGCCATGCCGATACTTGTTTGGTAGCTGTTGTTATAGGAAAACTCTACCAATGGTAAGAACTTGTCCCAACTTCCCTTGAAGTCAAGGACACAGAGTCTTAATAAATCTTCAAGAGTTTGAATAGTCCTCTCTAAGGATGATATACCGAACTAAATCGTAAGTCCGTGCCCATAGCTTTTTGAAAACTAACCCAAAATCGTGAAGTGAATCTTGGGTCTCAATTAAAAACTATGGATACTGGCATACCATATATTCTTACAATCTCGTTTATGTACATACGAGCAAGACGTTCAAGTGTAAAAGTTTCTCATATTGGTAAGAAATGAGCAGACTTGGTTAATTTATCAACAATGACCCAAATTGCATCTATGCCTTGAGAAACCTTGGGAAGACCAGTAACAAAATCCATGGTAATGTGCTCCCACTTCCATTCTGGAATTTCAAGTGGTTGCAATGGCCCTTTTGGTACTTGATGCTCTCCTTGACTCGTTGACAAGTTAGACACCTTGAGATAAACAATATTTATCTCTCTCTTCATATTGCTCCACCAAATGTATGATTTAAGATCATGATACATTTTGGTACTCCCAGATGGATTGCAAAGCGGTGTGTCATGCGCCTCCATCATGATTTTATACTTTAAATCGTGGTCGTTAGGAACACAAAGTCTAGAGTTGACTCAAGTATTCCTTCTTCATCGATTCTTGCTTCCCAAAGATAGCACCTTCTTGTACTTTCTTCCTCATATGCATCAGCTCCAGATCCAAATATTCCTTGAATACTCGGTTCATCATATCCATGAAAGCAACAGGAGCATTAGTCAATCCAAAGGACATGACTAGGAATTCATAATGCCCGCATCTAGGAGTTAAAGCCGTCTTTGGAATGTCATGGTTCTAATCTTCAATTGGTGATATCCGGAACGAAGATCAATCTTTGAAAAGAATTTGGCTCCTTGTAACTAGTCAAATGTAACATTCCAGAATTTTTAATTGTTATATTAAATATTTATTGAATTATATAAGTATTTAATGGATGTGTTTATGGTTGAATTTGTAATTGTTCAAATTTGATTCGATTTGGTTAATTATTTGTTAAATAAATAATTAAGGAAATTAATTATTTTATTCTAATTTAATTTAATTATTAAATTGTAGAGTTTTGATTAAATGAATTATTATATTTTAATTTGAATTTGTGATTAAAAGGATGTGTTAGTTGATTAAATAAAGTTATAATTATATAGAAAATTATAATTTGGTGGTATTGATTTATGTGTTAAAGTAATTTAATAAATTGTTATTAGAATTAATTTAATTAATTAAAAGTGTGACAAATAACCTTTTATAAAGGAGTTATTAAAATAACTTAAAGGAGTTTAATTCAGTTTTTGCCAAACAAGGTCTATTGCCTATTAAGTCTTTAATCTAATTATGTTTTACCAAACAAGGCATAAGGAATAAATGATTATTGTAACGACCCAGAAATTCAGATTTTTCCAGAATTTAAGTTTAAAGAATTAGTTATTAATAAAATAAATTTTTATTAATAATATTATGTGCTATGTGTTTATTAATCGTTCTAGAACCTAGGATGATTATAAGTCGGGAGGATTCTGGCTACGAGCTAGACTAAGCGATTAAGAATTTTCAAGATGAAAATAAAAATTTTCTGGGAACAAAAATATTTTTCGGGAAAAAGACGAAATAGGCATTATTCACCCGACGAAACCTAAGGGTTAGGGTTTGAATAACCTAAGCCTTTCCGAGAGTTCAGTATGTCGAAATGACATTCCATCGAAAGATTTGACGATAATATATCATGAAAAGTTAAGTAAGCAAATAAAAATTTTTCTCAAAAAACGTGCAGAAATCGAACAAAATAAAAATGACGAAAAGTACTGTTATGTACTTTTCATTCATTTAGCTACGTTAGGGTAAAACGTGAAGGAAAACGTTTAACGCCAAAAAGTGTTTTTCAGTTTTTTAGAAATCCAAAGAATACGTAAAAGTTAATCGGTAAAGGAAAGACAAAATATCCAAAAATATTTGGATTCCGAGAATCGCAGTTTTTAAAACTGTCGGACGAAAACCCAAAAGATGAAACCACGAAACTTAAAGGCTAAGTAGACTTAAGGGCTAAGTTAACTTAACACCTAAGTCATGAATAGTAAGGAGGTGTGAATAGTAAGGAGGTTGGATGGTGAAATGACTAAAATACCCCTAGCCTTGAAAATCTATAAATAGTAAGCTTAATTCATTTAAATGGAATTTTGAAAATCCTACATCTAGAGAGAGAGAGAGAGGGTCGGATGAAGAGGGAGAAGGAAGAGCATGAGCATGAATGATCGGATCGAAAGTGTTCATGAAATAGAAGTTAGCAAATCGCCGGTTTTGTCTAGCAGAAGAAAAATAAAGAAGAAAAGTATTAAAACCTAACTCCTAAGTTAACTTTTTCTAAGTTTTTATGTTCAAAACTTAGCTTAATAAGAATAAGGACTAAAAGAAGTTAGGAATAATTTCATATGGTTGAAATCATGAGAAATAATGAAAATAAGAATTTGAAGTTTAGTAAATAAATTTCTTAAGGAAGTATAAGATTCGTAATGAATTAGAACGATCCGAGTGGATTATATGAATAAGTAGGTGAAATAAGTAAGGAATAATGTTCTATAAGATAAGTTAACATACGTTAAGTTGTAGTACAATCGTAACCTTTGATGGTTGACATATGGGAGCTAGGCTAAACAATTCCTTCAGAGCGAAGGTATATACAAAACTGGCAACCGATCTAACTTACTGTTATGGGCAGTGTAGACGAGATGGGAACTTGTTTGTTGGTTGTTTGTGGGAAACCACTCAGAGTACCATATGGACTAGCAGAGAAGCGATGTGTGCTTAGTCTTAGAGAAGTAATAAGAAGAAGATAAGATGTAAAATATCAAAGATGATGAACGTATAAGTAAGACATCTCCAGATGTCAAAATGAAGTCAGTAGAAAACGGTAGTGAAAGTGGTCTAAATAAACTTAGGTTGCAAGAACGCGAACCCTAAGAAGTAAAGTTAAGTAAACTAATGCATAAGTCAAAGATGTATGACTAATTGGTGTATGTGGTGTTTTCTTATGTGTTATATAGGAATTGAAATGAGCAGTTCGGCAGTGGTAGTCGTAGTCAAGGTAAAGCAAGTTTCCAAACTTCATTCATATTTTAAATGAATGCTAGTTTCTTAAACTTCTCAAATGTTAAACTTGAGAAGTTCTGTCTATGTGCTAATGTGCGATATTTGTGTAAAGTAGTAGAACGTATGAGGCCTTGTGCCACAATGTGAACACTTCGGTGTTTCTATGAGATGAACTGCTCGTGATTTAACTGCTCAATAAGAGAATGCTCTGTTCATACATGATCCGTTATTGTTAAGTATGTGCTAATGATTCTAGCCAGACAGAATGTGTATGAAAAATGTAGAAGAATGAAAGTATTTTTAAATTAAAGTGAATATTGTTTTAAAATGATAGGAATCGAGATTATTCCTATTATTCAAGCTGCTTCATAACATTTGTTCGGTTATGGAAGTCTTAAAAGAATGTTTGAATTTTTGAAGATGTTTGTTCAACTGTTATGACTTACTGGGCAATTGAATGCTCACACTTGCTTTAAATGAAAAACATTTTCAGCGAACGATGTTAGAAAAACTTAAGGATCCCGTAAAGATCAAGCTGACGGTATGCAGATGAAGTGCCATTCAGAATGTGGATTAGCGAGAAGATCTAGCGAAGACTTGTAATATATAAGAAGTTAAATGAACTTTAGATTAGTTTAAAGACATGTTATGTATCCTTAGTGGCGGATAAAAGTTACTCTTGTAATATGAAATGAATAATGTATTTATAATTATTTATAATGAAAAAGGTTATAAGGTTTCTAGAACCTGGGATTTGAGAGTATATGTTGTTATATTTCAGTATATAATGATGTATGTTTGGAAGAAGATGGGATCATGACGTACGGAATCCGAATGTGAAAATAGACCGGATTTCGGGGCGTTACAGATTGGTATCAGAGCTAATAGGTTATAAATCTTAGGTAAGAGTATCTAAGACTATAATCGTAGAAAGAGGGATAAGAAGATTACCACGTGATCATAGTGAATCGTAGTAACAGATGAGCTGTTAAACGATGAATGATGTATAAGTACTACGAAGTAGTACGGGAAGAAGAACTCAGATTGAGTTGTAAAGGATAGCATACGAATTAAAGAAAAATCGTATTAAGTAAAGAAAAATTTAGAACTTGTAAAATTTCAATTGAGGACTCATGTGATAGCTGAGTTGTATGAACCTTTGTTATGGGCAGAGGTTTGTGCTTGGTGTAACAACTGCTTAGCTTATTACAGTGATAATCATTGGAATCGGTCGCGCTGTCAAGATGTATATGACGAGAAGGTGAATCTTTTCTCAATATATATACTTGATAGGTAGAGAACGCTAAGGTAGGTGCGAGTTCTTGAAACTCATACTTATGGTACGTTCGTGAATCATAATGATATGGTAGGTTTTTGAACTTCTCAGCGAATGGACGCTTATGGTCTGTCTGGGATAGTTCTTAAACTCATATTATTGTGGAAAGTTCCTGAACAAATAATATGTGGTAAGTTGATGAACTATACTAAGGTAGATGGATGTTTAGACTGAAAATAAGTTATTTTTATTAGGCTTAGTATTAAAGGTGCTAGATAAGATTAAGTATTGTCGCAGTAAGACAATGAAGGAAGACGGAGAATAGGATATTCCAAGTTATGTAGCTATGCTAGATTTCGAAGTTTATTGAAATCGTGCTTATGTGTTCGTATTTTGGAAAATGCAAGAATTGGTTCAACTTTTGGAACCAATAGATTTTTAAAAGAACTATTCTTGGTATGTCTATGCTAATTGATTTGACTAGACAGAAATTGATTTAAAATATCAAAATGAATTTTATATCATCAGTGCATTTGATGCAAGGATGGTAAAAAGATGGAGTTATTAATGCAATTGAACCTGGTGTTGGATGTGATCTTAGGATCAACAACCCGCTATGGTATGATGTATAATGACGAAGTCCTCAACGTACTGTAAAAGTATGGTATCATGACGTCATAAAACGTTTTGATGTATTGCGAAAAGAATTTACAGAAGTAGTCGATGTCAATTGAGTTGACTAGACGAATGTTTCACGTTGATATCCAATTTATTGGTATGGTCTAAGCTACTTGATTCGGCTAGACAAATGGTATGTCATCGAGCTTTCTTTGAAGAAGTTGTGCCAAACCAAATTGTTTTGGTGCGAAATCTAATGATTTAGTCTGAGGTGAACATATCCTGAAATGGGGTATACGATGGGTAAGAGGTAGTTTGCTTTCTTTGTGATTGTAAACTGACCATGGAAGAAAGGTTACGGCGTCATGCTGTTAAACCGAGTAAGAGTTCATGATCGGTTTGACCCCTCAGCAAAAGTATGAAATGTTTTAAAAGGAAATTTTATATTCCTCGTTATTCTTTCTACTTCATGATTCTTGATAGGTTATGGAGGTTAGGAATGATGAAAAGATAAGAACTTCTTTGAAGAAAAGTTGAGAAGATGGGTAGGCTAAAATTTCGAGGACGAAATTCTGTGAAGAAGGGGTGAATGTGATGACCCAGGTATGGGTGTGGTTTTAAGAAATTTCGAGGACGGAATTTTTATAAGAGGGGAAGAGTGTAATGACCCGGAAATTCAGATTTTTCCAGAATTTAAGTTTAAAGAATTAGTTATTAATAAAATGAATTTTTATTAATAATATTATGTGTTATGTGTTTATTAATCGTTCTAAAACCTAGGATGATTATAAGTCTGGAGGATTCTGGCTACGAGCTAGACTAAGCGATTAAGAATTTTCAAGATGAAAATGAAAATTTTCCGGGAATAAAAATATTTTTGGGGAAAAAGACAAAGTAGGCACTATTCACCTGACGAAACCTAAGGGTTAGGGTTTGAATAACCTAAGCCTTTTCGAGAGTTCGGTATGTCGAAATGACATTCTGTCGAAAGATTTGACGATAATATATCATGAAAAGTTAAGTAAGCCAATAAAAGTTTTTCATAACCGAACGAAGGGTGAAGATCAAGCCAATCGAATGGCACGTTAATGGATTTAGAATGAAGTTCTATCCAGGGGTATTGAAGTACATAAGATAAGGAAGAGAATGGCTTTGGAATGACCTCATTCTGAGTTATAACGAATAAGTTATGGAAGCGGGAAGTAAGCGTCTCAAATTGGATATAACACTTAGAAAAATTTTCTAAGGTTAGGGCTTGGCACCGCGGCGCCAACCATGCCTTGAAAGGTGGTCTTTGCATGCTGCATCAGTGGAGTTTGCATCTGCAAACTCGGCGCATGACATGAGAGATAAAGAAGAGAGAGTGTAGCATGCTTGATTAAAGTAGGAAAAAGCCAGAGAAGAGCTTTTAACTGCTCAACTCTTGGGGGAAACGTACGGGAAGATAAAGAACATAATGTTCAACTAATATAACACTTAAACAAGTGAATTAAACCTTTAGTACTGGTTGAACAAAATGGTCGAAAGAGATTAAAAGATCAAGAAGAGAATAAACGTTAACGTAAACATAAACGTAACGCAGTTGCAAGCTGTCTTAGCATACAACGAACAGTATAGCTTTGACATTAAGAAAAAATAATGAACATAGGGTTCATGGGATGGATAATGATCGAAAGCGATTAAAACCTTGAGTAAAGGTTGAGTGAGAGATTAAAAGACGAGTAACGTGAACGTTGAATACGTAAACGATCCTCATGAATCGTATTCACGTTGGACGAACGTTCTAAGTATACCCTGGTTGTATGACCTAGACAATGACAAAGGTAGTGAGTAAGACATGAATTATCGAGAAAGCCGTAATGAAAGATAATAAGAGTAATGAAAGCCAAAGGTGAGTCGTATAAGAATGAATCCTGATGGGTGGCATTTAGTTGCCAGGAAGCCATAAGGAATGAGAAATTAACTTAATGAATATTATAGTTTAAATAGTTAAGATAAGTTAAGTTGTAGTACAATCGTAACCTTTGATGGTTGACATATGGGAGCTGGGCTAAACAATTCCTTTAGAGAGCGAAGGTATATACAAAACTGGCAACCGATCTAACTCCTTTCGTTATGGGCGGTGTAGGTAGAGCAGGGAACTTGTTTGTTGATTGTTTCAGGGAAACCACTTTCAGAGTACCATATGGACTACTAGCAGAGAAGCGATGTGTGCTGAGTCTTAGAGAAGTAATAAGAAGAAGATAAGATGTAAAATATCAAAGATGATGAACGTATAAGTAAGACATCTCCGTATGTCATGAAGCCATAGAACGGTAGTGAAAGTGGTCGCATAAACTTAGGTTGCAAGAACACGAACCCTAAGAAGTAAAGTTAAGTAAACTAATGCATAAGTCAAAGATGTATGACTTATTGGTGTATGTGGTGTTTTCTTATGTGTTATATAGGAATTGAAATGAACAGTTCGGCGTAAGCTGTAGCTGGGCGTAAGGCAAGTTTCCTAACTTCATTCATATTTCAAATGAATGCTAGTTTCTTAAACTTCTCAGATGTTAAACTTGAGAAGTTCTGTCTATGTGCTAATGTGCGATATTTGTGTAAAGTAGTAGAACGTATGAGGCCTTGTGCCACAATGTGAACACTTCGGTGTTTCTATGAGATGAATTGTTCTGTGATTTAACTGTTCAATAAGAGAATGCTATGTTCATACATGATCCGTTATTGTTAAGTCTATGCTAATGATTCTAGCCAGACAGAATGTGTATAAAAAATGTAGAAGAATGAAAGTATTTTTAAATTAAAGTGAATATTGTTTTAAAATGATAGGAATCGAGATTATTCTTATTATTCAAGCTACTTCATAACATTTGTTCGGTTATGGAAGTCTTAAAAGAATGTTTGAATTTTTGAAGATGTTTGTTCAACTTTTATGACTTGCTAGGAAATTGAATGCTCACACTTACTTTAAATAAAAAACATTTTCAGCGAACGATGTTAGAAGAACTTAAGGATCCCGTAAAGATCAAGCTGACGGTATCCAGATGAAGTGTCATTCAGAATGTGGATGAGCGAGAAGATCGAGCGAAGACTTGTAATATATAATAAGCTAAATGAACTTTAGATTAGTTTAAAGACATGTTATGTATCCTTGGTGGCGGATAAAAGTCACTCTTGTAAGATGAAATGAATAATGTATTTATAATTATTTGTAACGAAAAAGGTTATAAGGTTTCTAGAACCTGGGATTTGAGAGTATATG
Source organism: Panax ginseng (assembly GCA_020205605.1). Classification (NCBI taxonomy): domain Eukaryota; kingdom Viridiplantae; phylum Streptophyta; class Magnoliopsida; order Apiales; family Araliaceae; genus Panax; species Panax ginseng. Next base: position 96,223,193 of record CM035133.1, on the reverse strand, counting down.
TTGTTATATTTCAGTATATAATGATGTATGTTTGGAAGAAGATGGGATCGTGACGTACGGAATCCGGATGTGAAAATAGACCGAATTTTGGGGCGTCACAATTATATTTTTAGTAAGTAACCAAACAAGTCATTTGGCTTTTGATTTTCAAAATTTATATAATTGATATCAGTTATACTTATATTTATATTATATAATTAATATATATTATATCTTATACGTTATATTTCTAATACGTAAGATTAGAATAGAGGGGTGAGAGAGAAGAAGAGAGTTTACAGAGAGAAAAGAAGAGAGGATTGGGAGAAGGCTAGAGAATTTGATAAAGGAATTGGGGAGAAGAAGCTTGATAATCAAAGGATATCCATTATCTTCCAACTCTAAGGTATCATCTAAACTCTGTTATTGTTTTTCTTTTCAAAAGTTATAGTTGTATTCTCTCTCTCTCAATTTTCTCTATAAAAGCTTTGTAGAAATTGAATTAATTGTTATGTATGTGGTTTTATATGATAAACTAGTGTTGTAAAACTATTTTCATAAGTTATATATGAGTATAGTCAATGAAGTTATGATATGTATGTAATTTGTGAAGAAAAATATTTTATAGAGAGTTTATGTGAATGAATATGGTTTAGTTTAAGGTAGAAATTAAGGGTTAATTAGTTGTTTAGTTGATAAATTGACTATTGAATTTGATAGAGTATGTATAAATATTGATAAAGTGCTTTGAATTAACTGTTTTGGTTGAAAAACAAAATCACAGTGTTGATTTTCATTGAAAACATCAAAAAGTAAGTTTTTATCAAAAACAGTGAAATTGGATGTTTTAAATTCCTTGTTTATGTTGTTTTATGGGTAGAAACATGTTAAGAGTCTTTGAATTATGTTTATATGAAGTCTCTATATGAATTACTTGATAATTAGGCTGTTAGAAAGTAGCTTGTAGGCAAAATTGGCTTTTGTTCATCTTTGTTTCAAGTGAAAGTCTGTGATTGGCGCCCTTGCATTTGACTATCGATACATTTATCGCGCCCATGGGCTTATACGCCATGCCCTTACAATGCTACTTGTAGTTTAATTCTCGCACCGCAGCGTCAAACCATAGTATAAATCATGGTACAGTAGCGCGAGTTAGCGAGAATGGGTCTGACGAAAGGTACTTTTACGTACTCAAAATCTAGTAGGACTGTTAAGTTATGATTTCAGTATTTCTACATCATGAATGAGCATGTTATTAACAATTAACTTGTTTTGTAACGTGATTATATGATTAAAAATCAAATCTTACATGATGAGTGTACTTAGTTATGTTTGCGAAGTGGTAATGACTAACTATGTCATGATGACATATGTATATAGGATATTGTGATTCGAATCGTTCGGTTTAATCTACGAGCAAGGCAAGTTCTCTAATCCATTATCTTGTTGAACCAATTATTTTTTCCAATTCGATTATAATATAATGATGCAAGGTTACTAAAACTTTAAATTTTGATATTGAGTAAGTTATTCTTGTATTTAACTTGTTGTTTAGCATGCAAATTTATATATACAAATGTTGAACAGTTTTATCGTTCAAATTTCTATGCATGCTTAGTATTCAATTCTAAATAACCTTGGCTTAATATTGTTCAAGCAAGGTGTGTTATAGTTATTCAAGGTGTATGCTATTAGATTATTCCTAAAGCATGATTTTAATTTACCATGTCGATTCAATTACGATTATTCTATAATATGATGTTATTAGTTTTATTCAATTAATCTTTAGTTGATGTTCGTTGAATTCCAAATTACCTTGAAATGTATCCAAACCAAACTCACTTAAAAGTGCGGACTTGTACTCTAAATCTTGAGATGAACAACCCTATTATTAGGGGTAATTTACGCATAGCGTTGAAATGTTTGTGCACAATACATTGTACGAAGGGCTGATCCCCCTAAGTACGAGGAGTCCTTATAGTCTTATGACTGTTAAAGTTTAAGTTGAAAAATTACTTATAACTATGGACATAGTTCGAGGTCTTAGGACCCTCAATTATATACTTCAGATGTTGATAACTCATATTGTTTACTTCTATCGAGCCTATTATTTGACAGTTGTTGTAAAGATTTTTCCATTCATTGTTGTTTCCAAGTGAGCTTTGTTTGCTCACTATTGCTTATATAACTATTACAATTAAGGATGAGAAGGTTGAAGTACCTAGCACCAGTAAGGGGAAAGGAAAGATGAACAAGTATTGAAGACTTGTAATATATTAATATTTTATTATCAGTCTTAATTGAATGGTTGTAATGAAGTTTATTAATTTTTCCGCATTTGAATGATTGTATTTAAAGGTTAGACAACCTGGGAGATTTTATTATATAACCCTTTAATGGGGAAGGTTTTTATTATTCAATTTTACTGTGATTGGGTAGTTAGATGTGAATGTTTGATTAAGTGAACACCAAATCCTGTGGGAATGAAATACCAGGGTTTGGGGGTGTCACAAGTTGGTATCAGAGTCTTAGGTTATGAACCTTAGGTGGGGGAAAAGCCTTAGGAAGTAACCTTTACAAAGATAGTAATGATGAACTCTTATTGAGTTTTAAGGAAGAAGTAATAAAACACTTATGTGCTTACGTGATTACAACTTAGGTGCTCGTGAGTATCGAGTAATAACTAAAACTTAAAAATCTTATTGTCAGGATGGCTAATGTCGGAGAATCCAGTCAAGCTAGGGAGGAAGGACCTCAGATGCCTAGAGAGGAGGAATCTCGTGACATTCAAGTGGTTTGGGAACAACTACTTCCACGGGAGTCAGCCCCGTTGCTTACAGTGGTTGAAGATGAGGATGATGATGTAGAAACAGATGAGGAAGACCCTGTTGAGCTGCCACAGACGGATGAAGAGGACGAGGAGGAAAGGATTCCACTTAACTCAATAGTTGGCTGTATATACGATGAGGTGCATGACCGCAATGAAGAACTTCAAGATACCGTTGAGGAGTTACAAGAGATAGTTGCTGAACAACAGACCTCGATGGCACAGAAGGATGACAAAATTCAGGACCGAGAAGAACGTCTGAGCAATGTTGAAGATAAGCTGATTCACACCAAAGGAGAGAACGAGCGAATGAGAGCAGAGATTTCAGAATTGAAGAACAAGTTGAAAGAGGAATCTGCTAAGAGGGCAAGAGCCGAAGATGCGTATGAGGAAGCTGATCAACTAGCCAAAATAGCAGAGGGAGATGCACAAGCAAAGAGAATGAAGATGCAGGAAATGAATAATGTGTTCAACACAGTGATTAATCGAGCTCAGGATCGGGTCATGGGTTATCCGATTTAGTTTGAGATGCTGCCATCGTACATACTAGATCGACGAACCATGTTCCGAATTATGGAAGAAGAGCGTCGTAAGGCTATGTAGTATCTTAGTAGGACATCGTAGGGAGTGTACTTGATTTATGATTTATGTTAATCCCAAGTGTTATGTAACCTATGGGGTATAATGATGATGTCCTGAAACTTTGGTAGTTTAGGAAAATAATGTAAATAGCAGTGATGCTATTGATATGATGTTTTCAAAGAATTAAGTATGAATAAAAGTTATTATCTTCTTTTATCCAAAGTGTTATGTGTTATGTGGTGATTACTTTTATGGGGGCAAGTTAAGTAGAAATTACTTTAAAAAGTTGAGTAATAATCTAATGAGTGTATTTTTTAATAGAAAATGCCTCCAAGGCGTCAACCATAGCGATAGAACCACTTTGAAGGAACAACAACAATAATAATGTGAAGTTAACCCAGCTCAAAGAAATTTGGTGACGTTATCGACAAAAATCTGCAGTGAGAATCAATCGCAGAACTAACCACAAAATCAAGCTACAACGTTTAAGGACTTCAAGGCGGTTGGACCACCAGAATTCCGTGGGTCCATGAACCCAGTTGAGGCTCAGACCTGGGTCATGGAGATAGAGAAGGTGTTCGATGTTGCAGGAGTAGGGGAAGATCAGAAAACTGCTTTTGCAACATTTATGTTGAAAGTAGAGGCTAGTTATTGGTGGCAGGCCAATAAAACTCGAGTAGGACACCAGGGGTTATGGCTTGGGATAGGTTCAAGGAGATGTTCTTTGAGACCTATTTCCCAAAGAGTTCGAAGAGTCTATTGGAAGTGCAGTTTTTAGAACTGAAATAGGGAACAATGACAGTGTCAGAATATGCCGCGAAATTCAACGAGTTGGCGAGGTTTGCGTCATACCAAGTCAGCACAGATGAACGCAAGGCAAAGAGATTTGAACAGGGACTGAAGCCCTGGTTGTATAGTAGAGTTTCCTTGTTCCAGTTGAAGACATTTGCAGCCATAATGGAAAAGGCAATTCTCACTGAAGGTGGAGGCGAGGCTGTAACCAAGTTCAATCAAGAACAGAAAAAGAAGAAGAATGAAGTGGAGGTTAAGAATGGAGTTGGTGGTAGTGGAAATGGTAACAATAATCTAAAAAGAAAGTGGAATGGAATTATGGGTGCTGGAAATCAGCAGGGTAACCAGTAGAGTAAGAAGTTTGAAGCATATGCTATATGCGGAAAGTTTCACAAGGGTGTATGCTTGATGGGGAAATGAGTATGCTTTAGCTATGGCCAAGAGGGTCACATCGCCCCAAATTGCAATCAACCTAAGAAGAACGTTTGCTTCACATGCGGGTCCAAGGATCACTTTTCTCGTGAATGCCCTAAGAAGAGATCTGGTAAAGCAAATGGAAACAAGGGAAGTGCTAGTGGAGGTGCGCTGACTATTGCTGGACCAACATCAACAAATAAGACCACATCAAGAACCTTTAACATGACTGTGCAAGATGCTGTGCAATCAAAAGATGTGGTGTCAGGTATTATCCCAATCAATGATATTGATGCTTATGTATTATTTGATTCGGGTGCTACTTGCTCATTTATATCTGATGAATGCTATGAGATTAGGATTGCCTAGTGAAGAATTGAATTTCCCTTTAAACATAGAAATTGCGAATAAGGAAGTAATTCCTGTTAGGATCGTATACAAGAACTGTAGGGTGAATATTAAGGGAAATATTTTGATGGTAGATTTAATTCCGTTTAGGCTTGGAGAGCTTGATGTTATTTTGGGAATGGATTGGTTGTTCAATTATGGAGCGATAATTGACTGCCAAAAGAAATGTGTAAACCTTATGACTCCGTCAAAGGTAGTTTCAATGGTAGCAAATCGCCTAGACAAATGAGATGTCTAACGATTATGCAGGCCAAGAAATTGTTGAGTCAAGGCTGTGTGGGTTATTTAGCTTACATAGTTGATACACAGAAGAAGGGTGCGAAACTAGAAGAAATACCAGTGGTTAGGGAATTTGTGGACGTTTTTCCGGAGGATTTGCCAGGACTTCCGCCTGATAGAGAAATCGAGTTCGTGATCAACTTAGCGCCAGGAACCGCTCCGATATCGAAAGCCCCATACAGAATGGCTCCGGTAGAGATGAATGAACTGATGGTACAACTGCAGGAGTTATTGGACAAGAAATACATTCAGCCGAGTGTGTCACCGTGGGGAGCACCGATGTTATTCGTAAAGAAGAAGGATGGGTCAATGCGTCTTTACATTGATTATAGAGAGTTAAACAAAGTCACTATTAAGAATAAATATCCACTGCCGAGAATAGATGATTTGTTTGACCAGTTGAAGGGTGCTAGATATTTCTCAAAAATAGATTTGAGAAGTGGGTATCATCAACTGAAGGTAAGGAAGGAGGATGTCATCAAGAGCGGCATTCAACTCCGGTATGGACATTACGAATTTTGGTGATGTCTATTGGTTTGACAAATGCCCCGCAGGCGTTCATGGATTTGATGAATAGGGTGTTTAAACCATTTTTAGACAAGTTTGTGGTGGTGTTTATCGATGATATTCTGGTGTACTCTATAACTCAAGAAGAACACATGGAACACTTACGCCTAACGGCCGAGACGCTAAGAAAGGAAAAGTTATACGCAAAATTCTCTAAATGTGAATTCTGGTTAGAACGTGTACAATTTCTTGGGCACATAATTAACAAGGATGGAATTTCAGTGGATCCATCAAAGGTCGAAGCTGTGATAAATTGGGAACAACCAAGAACTCCATCAGAAGAAAGAAGTTTCTTGGGATTGGCAGGGTATTACAGATGGTTTATCCAGGATTTCTCCAAGATTGCCACTCCGTTGACAAATTTAACGAGGAAATCTGTAAAATTTGTTTAGACGGAGAAGTGTGAAGTAAGTTTCCCGGAATTGAAAAAGAAGTGAAGTATGGCACCTTTGTTGTCATTACCAGATAATACAGGAAATTTTGTGGTGTACAATGATGTTTCACACAAAGGATTAGGATGTGTCCTTATGCATAATGGAAAAGTCATCGCATATGCATCAAGGCAATTGAAAGACTACAAAAAAGGGTATCCGACTCATGATGTTGGTGGTGGTTGTGTTTGCTTTAAAAATATGGAGACACTATCTCTATGGAGAAAAATGTGAGATTTACACAGACCATAAGAGTCTGAAGTATATTATCACTCAGAAAGACCTGAATATGCGCCAAAGAAGATGGATGGAATTGATAAAGGATTACGATTGTGAGATCTTTTATCATCCAGGCAAAGAAAACGTTGTTGTAGATGCCTTGAGTAGGAAAGGCAGAGAAAAATTGATGTTGTTAATTGATAAGGAGGAGCTTATTTCAGTAATGTCAAGGTTAGAGTTGGAAATCAAATTTCCAAAAGAATCCGATAAAAAATTATACCAGATGGAAGCCAGTTCAACTTTGGTGGACAAAGTGAAGAACGTTCAACTGCAGGATGCGGAATGCAGAAAAATTCAAGGTTGATACTGAAGGAATGCTAAGATTCGAGGGACGAATCTGGGTTCCAACAGTACTAGATATTAAAGAAGACATCTTGACAGAAGCTCATAGCTCAAGATATTCGATTCATCCTGGAAGTACGAAGATGTATCAAGATTTACAGCGACATTTTTGGTGGCCAAATATGAAAAGAGACGTTGCAGAATGCGTTGCAAAGTGCTTGACATGTCAGAGAGTCAAGGTCTAACATCAAAGGCCAAGCGGATTACTTCAACCGTTGGAGATACCGAAATGGAAATGGGAACATATCACAATGGATTTTGTGGTAGGTCTCCCAACGACTCAGAAAGGATATGATGTGATATGGGTGATAGTGGATAGATTGACAAAATCTGCACACTTTTTACCAATAAAGATTATATTCAATCTTGAACAGCTGGCAAAGTTATATGTTAAAGAGATCGTGACGAGACATGGAGTTCTAGTGTCAATTGTGTCAGATAGAGATCTAAGGTTCACATCAAACTTCTGGAAGAGACTACAAGAATGTATGGGAACACAGTTGCGAATGAGTACGGCATATCATCCGCAAATAGATGGCCAAAGTGAACGAACGATTCAGACATTGGAAGATATGTTGAGAGCATATGTCATGGATTTCAAAGGAAGCTGGGACGAAAAATTACCGTTGGTGGAATTTGCCTACAATAATGAGTTACCACATAGTATTTATCGGCATGCCGCCTTTACGAAGCATTATCTGGCAGGAGGTGCGAGAACTCCACCTTGTCTTTGGGATGAAGTCGGTGAACGTCAAGCTGTTAGGACCGAGAATCGGTACAACAAAGCACCGAGGTTGTCAAACTCATCATAACAAGATTGATAGCTGCTCAAGACAGACAAAAGAAATATGTTGATCAACACAGACAAGATCATGCATTCGACATAGGAAATTACGTTTTCCTAAAAGTTTCACCTTGGAAGGGAAAAATTCAATTTGGTAAAAAGGGGAAACTAAGCCCGAGGTTTATTGGACCCTTTGAAGTGCTGCGAAAAGTTGGTGAGGTGGCTTACGAGGTAGCTCTACCTCCAGAATTGCAAAACATTCATAATGTTTTTCACGTTTCAGTGTTACGACCATATAAATCTGATTACAAGCACGTGATCGAGTTCGAACCCCGCTAGCAACAAGTGTTAAGCCAGAAATGGTCATGGTGGCCACGGTACTCCCGGTGCAAGTCGGGTAGCAAACCGCTCTGGTATCGGGCTCGGGGGATTAGTCGGCCTGCAGATCGGAAACCCACGGTTAAAAAAAAAAAAAAAAAAAAAAAAAAAAGTGCTCAGAAATAAAGTGTTACCTTCTGTGAAGGTAATATGGAGAAACCACAATGTCGAAGAGGCTACGTGGGAACTCGAAGCTGAAATGATGAAGAATTATCCTGAATTATTTGTTTAATCTGTGTCTTCGATTCTGGGGACAGAATCTTTGTAATTAGGGGAGAATGTGACGAATGAATTATTTAAATTGTGATTCTGGGGACAAAATCCTTGTAAGGAGGGAATGATGTAACATTCCAGAATTTTTAATTGTTATATTAAATATTTGTTGAATTATATAAGTATTTAATTGATGTGTTTATGGTTGAATTTGTAATTGTTCAAATTTGATTCAATTTGGTTAATTATTTGTTAAATAAATAATTAAAGAAATTAATTATTTTATTCTAATTTAATTTAATTATTAAATTAGAGAGTTTTGATTAAATGAATTATTATATTTTAATTTGAATTTGTGATTAAAAGGATGTATTAGTTGATTAAATAAAGTTATAATTATATAGAAAATTATAATTTGGTGGTATTGATTTATGTGTTAAAGTAATTTAATAAATTGTTATTAGAATTAATTTAATTAATTAAAAGTGTGACAAAGTTTATAAAGGAGTTATTAAAATAACTTAAAGGATTTTAATTCAGTTTTTGCCAAACAAGGTCTATTGCCTATTAAGTCTTTAATCTAATTATGTTTTACCAAACAAGGCATAAGGAATAAATGATTATATTTTTAGTAAGTAACCAAACAAGCCTTATGGCTTTTGATTTTCAAAATTTGTATAACTGATATCAGTTATACTTATATTTATATTATATAATTAATATATATTATATCTTATACGTTATATTTCTAATGCGTAAGATTAGAATAGAGGGGTGAGAGAGAAGAAGAGAGTTTACAGAGAGAGAAGAAGAGAAGATTGGGAGAAGGCTAGAGAATTTGATAAAGTAATTGGGGAGAAGAAGCTTGATACTCAAAGGATAGCCATTATCTTCCAACTCTAAGGAGAAGAAGCTTGATAATCAAAGGATAGCCATTATCTTCCAACTCTAAAGTATCATCTAAACTCTGTTATTGTTTTTCTTTTCAAAAGTTATAGTTGTATTCTCTCTCTCTCAATTTTCTCTATAAAAGCTTTGTAGAAATTGAATTAATTATTATGTTTGTGGCTTTATATGATAAACTAGTGTTGTAAAACTATTTTCATAAGTTATATATGAGTATAGTCAATGAAGTTATGATATGTATGTAATTTGTGAAGAAAAATATTTTATAGAGAGTTTATGTGAATGAATATGGTTTAGTTTAAGGTAGAAATTAAGGGTTAATTAGTTGTTTAGTTGATAAATTGACTATTGAATTTGATAGAGTATGTATAAATATTGATAAAGTGCTTTGAATTAACTGTTTTGGTTGAAAAATAAAATCACTGTGTTGATTTTCATTGAAAAACATCAAAAAGTAAGTTTTTATCAAAAACACTAAAATTGGATGTTTTAAATTCGTTGTTTATGTCGTTTTATGGGTAGAAACATGTTAAGAGTCTTTGAATTATGTTTATATGAAGTCTCTATATGAATTACTTGATAATTAGGCTGTTAGAAAGTAGCTTGTAGGTCAAAATTTGCTTTTGTTCATGCTTCATTATCGAAGTTGTCTGTAGAAGTCTGCGATTAAGTGGTACATGTGTAACGCTATTTAAAGAATACATTTATCGCGCCATGCACTACTTTGCAGTGCAACCTCGTGAAGTTTAATTCTCATGCTACACATGAGTTAAGCGAGAATGGTACGACGATTGTACTTTTTGTACTCAAAATCTAAAGGAATTGTTATGTGTTAATAGTAGGACTGTTAAGTTATGATTTTAGTATTTCTATACCATGAATGAGCATGTTATTAACAATTAACTTGTTTTGTAACGTGATTAAAAATCAAATCTTACATGATGAGTGTACTTAGTTATGTTTGTAAAGTGGTAGTGACTAACTATGTCATGATGACATATGTATATAGGATATAAAAATTGTTCGGTTTAATCTACGAGCAAGGCATGTTCTCTAATCCATTATCTTGTTAAACTAATTATTATTTCCAATTCGATTACAATATAATGATGCAAGGTTTCTAAAACTTTAAATTTTGATATTGAGTAAGTTATTCTTGTATTTAACTTGTTGTTTAGCATGCAAATTAATATATACAAATGTTGAACAGTTTTATCATTCAAATTGCTATGCATGCTTAGTATTCAATTCTAAATAACCTTGGCTTAATATTGTTCAAGCAAGGTGTGTTATAGTTATTCAAGGTGTATGCTATTAGATTATTCCTAAAGCATGATTTTAATTTACCATGTCGATTCAATTACGATTATTCTATAATATGATGTTATTAGTTTTATTCAACTAATCTTTGTTGATGTTCGTTGAATTCCAAATTACCTTAAAATGTATCCAAACCAAACTCACTTTGGTGCGGACTTGTACTCTAAATACTGAGATGAACAACCCTATTATTAGGGGTAATTTACGCTTAGCGTTAAAATGTTTGTGCACAATACATTGTACAAAAGGCTGATCCCCCTAAGTATGAGGAGTCCCTATAGTCTTATGATTGTTAAAGTTTAAGTTGAAAAATTACTTATAACTATGGACATAGTTCGAGGTCTTAAGACCCTCAATTATATACTTCAGATGTTGATAACTCATATTGTTTACTTCTATCGAGCCTATTATTTGACAGATGTTGTAAAGATTTCTGTGACACCCCCAAATCCGGTACTTCCATTTCCACAGGATTTGATGTTCACTGTACAAACATCATCTATCTCTCTACCCATAAATAAAATGCAATCCATACAATAGATAGAAATAATAATAAAATCTCTCCCCTTATGGGGTTACATCAACTGAATAATAATAACTCCCAGGTTACTCTAACCTTAAAACATCTGTGCGAAAAAACATAAACAAATAAGTCTTAGTAACATCAATTCTAATTACATCACATAACCACAATAATAAAACAGTCTTCATTACTTGCTAAGCTTGCCCTTGCCCTTACTAGTGGAAGATTCATCTGCTCTTTCGTTCTTAACTGCAATGTTATTATTACGCAAGAGTGAGCACGATTGCCCACAAGTATAACAATATAACAATGAATAATAACATGCGAGAGAAATAATAACTTCTGATATAAAGCTCAACTTTTGAATCAAGAATGGATAACAAGAATCAAAAGAAATTCTGAGGGTCATAAGACCTTGAACTATGTCCTAGGTTGTCAAGTGTTTTTACTTGAAACCTTTAACAGTCATAAGACTATGGACTCTTCTTCTCGTACTTAGGGGGATCAGCCCTTAGTACCATACTGTGCACAATATCCTAACGCTAAAGCATAAATATATACAGGGTTGTTCATCTCAGTTTCACATTCAAGTCCGCACCAAAGAAAGTTTGGTTTGGATAATTCATCAAGGGATTCTGAAATTTAGAACGCTCATCAACTATGGACTAGTCGAATCAATAAGGGTTCGCTAGTCTAATAATGTTTAACAGTAAATGAATATTTAACTTGAATAACATCTCTCTAGATTTTGCGTTCCCTTCTCACTAGGATTTTAGACCACCTCTCCCGTCCATTCTCTTTCCCTTACCGTTAACTTCCATTTTCTTTCCTTTTTAATCTTCCGCCCAACCTCACCTACCTCTCCGTCCTTACCAAACTTTTTTGTTTACCCTTTCTGGTTTTCTACTCCTCCATCCTCCTGCTACCGTTCCATCCCCTCCGGCCTTCTCTCCTCCGTCGTCTACCACCTCACTTCCATGGTTAGCCATTCTCATCTCTCATTGGAAACTCCACAGAGCTCTGTCTCTAGGGATTTCTTTCTTGAATTTGGTGTCTCAAACCCAAACTCTCCTTCTCTTTCCTCTCCTTTGGTGCTCAAGAAGTCTTGACATGGCGTCTCCGCTAACCTATCCCTCAACGTGGACTCGTTTGCAATGCTAGAATCAAACCCCAATCACATTCTTTGTTGATCAAAGCTCAAGACTCTACCTCATTAGCAAATGAGATAGAAAGCAACTTGGGTCAAGCTCTTACATCTAATGTTTCTGAGATCTTCAAAGCTGCACAACACTTCTCTCAAAAGGATCGAGAGGATGTTTTAATTGAAAGAAAGAAAAATGCAGATCTTATGGACTGCTTGTTGGCGCATGGACTCTCTACTAGCGATATCAACGCTTTTGTTTCTGATGGGAAACTAGCAAATATAGGTCAGGCCCACAAGATGTCTATTGGAAGTACTCAAAAAACTTCTGATGCACTTCTGCTGGCGCCTTGCTCTGTTTCTGGCCAGTCTATCCTTGGCAAACCTCTGGACCCTATTCCCTCTGCTATAGCTGCTATTAAACCTGCTGCATCTCCGGTTGAGCAAGGTGAAAACCCTCTTTTGAACCCTGGTCCACCTAAATCCTGGTGTGAGGTGGTCTCTACTAGCTCCGGAAAACCTTCCCGCTCTCTTTCCTACCACCCTCCCTTATCCGAAGATGGTCCGATTCTAGTTAAACCTCCCACTGATGTGCTCAAACGTGGAAATCAGCTCTGGTCTTCCAGCCTTGTGGGTTATTTCTTGCACTCAAACATCCCCTTCAAGGTTGTTGAACCCATTTCAAACGCCTTTGGGGCAACATGGGTCTCACAAGTGTCTTTCTCCATAGCAAAGGCTACTATATTTTCAAATTCAAATCTGTCTCTGCTAGAGACAATGTCCTTGCCTCGGGTCCTTGGCACTTCAGCCTCAAAAGTGCTTATCCTACAACCTTGGAAAGAAGGAGTTGTATTTTCAAATCTCGATCACTCAAAATTCCCATTTGGGTAAAGTTTAGCCAAATCCCTCTTTCCCTCTTGATGCGATGAGGGTATTAGCTACCTTGCTTAGTGCCATAGGTAGGCCTCTGTTTGAGATGAAATGACTTCCAAACATGACTTAATGCAATTTTGCAGTCCGCATTGAAGTCCAAGCTTCATTCTCCTTTCCTTCCTTTATCAATGTTGTTGTTCTTAACGAAGAAACTTCTGAAGACATTATTGTCCCGGTTAGTGTTGAATACCAGAGTAGGCCACCATCATGCCCCTCCTGCAAAGTATTTGGCCACTCTCCTTTGAAATGCCCCAAATCCAATTTTAAATGGGTGCCTGTAACCAATGCTCAACTGAATCGCTCCCAAACTCGCTTGCGTGGCACTTTACCCCCGCCCCTTACTTCCCACTCCTGCCCGATGTTGTCAAAATCCACATGCTGGTACTCATGCAAATGACTGGGTAACTGTCTCCCGAGGTGCCAAAGTTGGAAATAACCCGACTCCTCTTCCCATCTTGGCCTCGCCTAACTCCTTCTCCCCCATTGCAAATACTATTGTCTCTGATGCTCTCTCTCCCTCTGATCTGGATTCACCCCCTATAAACTGCCCTATATTGAACAAGCTAATTGCTATAGATGAGAAGGAGGGCAAGGACACGAAAAGCATAAGCAAAGATCCATTTGGACCCTTCTCAAGATGCTAAGCGTAGGAACAAAGGCAAGGGCCGTGGGGGAAAAACCTCCTGCTAACCACTACTCCCCTTATTTTTCTATGTTAATGTTAGCGACATATAATATTAGAGGTCTTAATTAAAAGCCAAAGCAGGCTTATGTTAAACAGTTAATTCTAGATAATAGTATCTCCTCATTGGTCATTTGGAAACCGAGTCAAGCAAAGATAAAGCTAGTAGAATCTCCGATAATATTTGTAGAAGGCGGACTTGGTTTTATAACTATGATTACCACTATAATGGCGAGAATTTGGGTTGGTTGGAACCCCAATATCACGGCAAGTGGATATCCTTTTGTATCCTCCCAAGTTATTCATTGCAACATCAAGCATTTAGCCAATGATTTGTACTTTTTTGGGTTCTTTTATTTATGGTTTGAATTCTATATCTGAAAGGAAGAACTTATGGGCTGAATTATCCTCTCTTAGTTCCTCTCTCAACTGGTGTGTCCTGGGAGACTTCAATGCTATCAGCAACCTTAGTGAAACTGACAGGATTGAAACCGATTGGGACTCTGGTATGGAGGATTTCAAAGAATGCCTGCAGAACCTTGAAATGGTTGACATTAGGGGCATTGGTCCCTTCTACACTTGGTGGAACTGTCAAATTGAAAATCCAATCCATAAAAAGCTTGATAGAGCTTTGGGAAATGCATCATGGCTCAACTCATTTCCCCTTGCCCAAGCTACCTTTGCCCCCAGAGGAATGTCTGACCACTCTCCTGTCATGCTTAACCTTGGCATTCCTGCTTCAAGGTCAAGGAAGCCTTTCAAGTTCTTCAACCACATGATTCTCCTGGATGGCTTTCATGAATGTGTATCTTACTTTGGATGCAACCCAGACCTAGGTAACCCCTTTCATATCCTGACTGCCAAGCTTAAGAGAACTAAAAGAGCCTTAGCTACCTTCAATAAATCCATTGGGAATCTATCATCTTCTATTAAGGAAGTAACTTCAAACCTTCACAGAGTTCAATCCTTGCTCTCCAACAGGCCACTCGATCCGGATCTTATCTCCCAGGAGCAGAGCTGCCTTCAGGTTCTTTGGAATTCCTTGGCTCTAGAGGAAACACTTATCCACCAGAAATCTAGAGCTACCTGGCTTGCTACAGGGGATAGAAACACCAAATTTTTCTCTAATCTGGTGAAAAGCAGGTGGAACACAAACAAAATCCTTTCTATTTATAGCTCTTCCGGCGATCTGGTTCAGGGGCAGGAGGAGGTTGAAAATGTGGCTGTGAATTATTTCAAAGATTTGTTCAACTACCAGCACCTACCTCCTTCAGCTGACTTTGAAAATTATGGAGTTCTCCCTACCAAACACATAACTGTCTCTCAAGCTGCCATCCTTTTGGCTCCTATCACGACTCTTGAGGTATTCAAAGCTCTTAATGGTATGAAGCGAAACAAGAGTCCAGGCAGGATGGTTTTAATGTAAATTTTTTCACTCCTTTGTTGGGATATTGTTGGTGAAGACTTCACAAAAGCCGTTCTATTCTTCTTTTCTTCTGCTTAGAATGCCTCGAGGTGTAAATTCAATCGCCATTGCTCTTATCCCAAAGTGCTCAAATCCTCTCATGTATCCGATTTCGGACCAATATCATGTTGCAATACAATCTACAAGTGCATATCAAAAATTCTTCTTGACAGACTCAAATTGGTCCTCCCTCTATTATTGATAAGGCACGACCGCTTTCATCAAAGGAAGAAGCATAAGCGACAACATATTCCTTGCCCAGAGCTATTAAAACTACCACCGAAATCTGGTCCTCTCTCATTGTGTCTCTAAATATTGACTTAAGGAAAGCGTTTGACACGATAAATTGGGACTTCTTAATGGGCACCCTTAAATCCTTCCATTTTCCTCTCAATTCCCTAGATTTGGATTTACTCTCGTATTTCCATTGCTATGTTTTCGGTCAAGGTCAATGGTTCCTTTTGGATACTTTGGTAGTACTCGAGGCCTAAGGCAAGGTGATCCCTCTCCCTTCTCAACCTGGGGTTCAAAACAACTGGGTATCTTCACCTTTGGCGACTAAAGCTAAAGCCGACATATCTCATCTCCTTTTCATTGATGACATCTTAATCTTCCGTCATGCCAACCTTCAAACCATTTCCATAATACATTCATGTATCCATTCCTTCTCCTCTTCTCCGGTCTCATTCCTAATATTCATAAGAGCCAATGTTTTCTAGCCTGCGAAGACCCTGAAACAAAAGCTTCCATCCTATCTTTCCTGGGCTTCACTCATGGTACTTTCCCCACAGATTTTTGGGTGTCCCCTCATCTCTTCTAAGCTTTCATACCAGATTGTATTCCTCCGATCCATACAATCACACAAAGAGTCTCTTCATGGATCTTTCATCGCCTTGCTTATTCTCGGTAGGGTCCAACTCATAAAATCATGTCTTTTTCGCAATACAATCGTATTGGAGTACTCATTTCCTCTTCGCTTAAAGCGGTCATTAGAGCCATTCAATCTATTCTTTGTCGATTCCTCTGGAAGGAACCTCCCTTACTCCCTATGGTGCTAAGGTTACATGGCATAACATCTCACTCCCTACCGAGGAAGGGGTGCGGGCATTAAAAGTCTCTGGATTGGAATAAAGCCCTTCTTCTACTACATCTAACCCATGTATTGCGATTAACACTAAATCACTATGGGCTAAGTGGGTGCGGAGACCCTTCGTTCTTCTTGGGAAATCTGTTTGGCGAGATAGAAATCCCCACCGATTGTTCATGGATTTGGAGACAACTATTAAAGCTCGGGCCCATTGCTTTTCAAACACCTTGAATAGGTTGTTGGCTCTGGAGAAACCTTCAATCTATAGTACGATCCACGCTCAATGGTTACGCCATTAACCCCAAAGTGAGATTTTGCTCTCAAATTGAGACCCTAACCGTCTCAAACACGATCGGGGACATTATGAATTCCTCCTCTGGCACCTTCCCTATCCAACCATCATGAGGTAATTCTCCTCCAAGAACTAGTACAATTTGTTCCTTTCCTCTCTGCATCCATGGATCAGATCCTTTGGGGCTCAATGGATATCATTGCATTAAAGCAAGACATATTTGGGGAAGCATCGGGATCGAGAAGCAGAGTCATTCGGTGGCACACAATTCTTCTCGCATAAAGCGCATGTTGAGATACTCTTTCATGCTCGCTTGGATTTCATGGAAAGCTCCAAACTAATGACATCACTCGAGCCTATATACAGAAGGACCTTCAACTATCAACTATGCAACAAGTACCGAAACTTTTTTCACATCTTTTCTTCATCGTGAATACTCCATCGTTATTATAAAAATGACATTCCAACTGGGTGGATGGCTCTCATTACCCCTCGGACCGGATGGACTCATCGACTTTATCTCATCTTTCCAAGGAGGAAATTATCAAACATATCCTCAAATTTCTCTCTCAAATTTGTTTTTTTCTATAAGATATGGGAAGCAAGAAACAAAAAGCTTCACAATGGGACACTCATTCCTCCAAGATGTTTTGCAAGTCGATGTGATTAGTATCATTAAATCTAGATTATCTACTAATTCATCCTTTTTCAAAGCTACCAACTATTTCCAATACTCATCTGTAATTGGCTTGGGACAACGGTCTAATGCGTGTCAAGTGTTGGATTTGGTTTGGCTTAACGGACTTGGAGTGCGCTTTGTTGGGTTCATTCTTTGTGTTCTTTGCCTTGTGTTTGATCTATTCATTGGGTTCGGCTTCTTGGCCAGTAAAGGTCTGGGAAGACACCTAGGCCTAGCATCCTGGTTCGGTTCGGGGTTCGGCATCTTGTCCCTGGACTGGGAGGGATCTTTGGTTTCGGCTTCGGGTTCGGTTTGTATGGTTGACCCTTCGGTTCAAAGCCCTTGTCTTCGGATGATCTTTGGGGACGCCTGTTTCGGCTTCGAGGTTGGGTTGGAAATTTAGCTTCCATGGCGGATTCGGCGATTCGGCCTCGTGGCGATTCGGCTTCCTCACGGTTTGGTTCAACTATTGCTTCATTCGTTATGAATTGAGAGCATTTTCATCCCGTCTTGGGTTCGGCTTCTTGGCGATCTTGACATCCTGGTTGATTTCGTGGTTCAAAATCTTGTCTTGGACGGGATCTTTGGTTTCGGCTTGGGTTGGTTCTTATGGTTCGGCCCTTCGGGGTTCAGCCTCTTATCTTCGGGATGCTGGGGGATGCTGGGTCCGACTTCAGGGTTGGATATCCTATTGGCACTCGTAGTTCTTCCTATGCCTCAAAGATCCTCCTCTTACTCTCTCCTTTCTGATTCGGCTCGGTCTTGGCTACATTCTTTTGGTCACTTTGGTTTTTAACGGATTGGCTGTTTAAGTTGTTTAAGTTCCCATGCTTGTTTTTACTATTGTCCTGCTTAGTACTGCTCCTTGTTCTTTCTTTCATTTGGCTTGGTTGTTAGTCTTTGTTGTCCACTTTGGGGGTTGTCCCATGTGGTTCTACCAAAGCTTCTGGTGTATGCCCTTAGCAATTGTATTTTCTCTTTTCCTTTCCAATATACAAACAAACTTAGCAAAAAAAAAAATATTGTATAACAACATCATGCTTGAAGATTAATAAACTTTAATATCCAAGACATGCTTGATCAATAATAATGAGAACTTGCTCAATATCGAAAGAGGAATTAACCAATTTATATAACGATAACAAGTAAGGTTAGGAAACTTGCTCAACGTAGATGTAGAGTTAGAAAACTTGCTCAATGTAACAAGATAAGGTTTAGAAACTTACAAATCGTAGAGATTACACTTAAACAAACTCGTTCTTTGAATTAAATCCTACATATCAATTACGTTCACAATACCAAATAATAATAACGTATTTAAACATCATAAGTTATTCTTTGTCTAATCTCGACTTCATGACCATACTTAGTCAAATTACCATACTTGTTCTCACATAATATAATACTACATTTAACAACAAGTTAATTACATACTCAACGATTCAGATAACATGTAATTGTCCTCTTGACTTGGTAAAAACTCATTTTAATATCTCATTATATGTCTAACAAGTTTTTTATGTTCATTAGACTAGGTCACTAACTCATTTCTATACTTGAACATTAAAAATTTGTATTTTCTGGACAATCTGCTAAGTGGTATTGCTTATTTCACTTTTTGTCTTAACTCAAGGCCATGTACGGATTTGCATCAATGCATAAGACACGGGAAAAGAACTAGGAGTTGGCAGCATACATGAGACTCAGTTTCAGCTTCTAATTAGCGAAAATTGCAGAACACGACTAAA
Organism: Panax ginseng; assembly: GCA_020205605.1. Lineage (NCBI taxonomy): Eukaryota > Viridiplantae > Streptophyta > Magnoliopsida > Apiales > Araliaceae > Panax > Panax ginseng. Next base: position 96,204,142 of record CM035133.1, on the reverse strand, counting down.
AATTTCTAATCAACTTATTTTTACACGAATTTAGACATACCCACATGCTAGAATTCATAAATAATCAATACTTAACATCTATGGAGTGATTTTCACCCATTAAAACACATAATCACATAATTAAAGCATGCAAATTGGACTTTTCTTGATGTTCTTGAACAAAAACATGGATTTTAATGCTACGGATTCGTTATAAAGCCAAATCCAACCATTCAAGTTTCATTTTGTTCATTTTAACATGCATAATCATATCAATGTGTAAATTTTGCAAAATAAATTATATTTGACATATAAAAAATCACGTATAAGGCCATATGGCCATATCAGGTACTGTAAATTTTTGAAATAACAAGCCATAATCATACGTTGTAATCTTATGAAATTGATGATATGGAACACAATATATATATATATATATATATATATATATATATATAACATGCCATACAACTCTAATTATTACATATATTCTCATAACAACAGAATTTCCCAAATACAGAGACTCACAGAAGTATGAAAGCCATTTTTATGAAAACTTAAAAGACGTAAAATAAGAATTTGGGTTGAAGAGAATTACCCAAAGTGTAGATTAAATAAAATGACAAATCTCTCTACCTCAATCACAGAGTTTCTCTCAATCTCTCTCAAACTTTCTCAAACTATCTCTCTCTGTTAAACTTTGTCAAACTTAGAAATAATAAGGAAAAGAAAAGAAGGCGTATACTAATACATAAGGTAAACTGATGCGCATGATGGAGGTCAGTTACCTATCATGGGTAACTGCTCCCAACCTCTCTTAGTGCCATGTTTGGCTAGCAAGAATGGGGTTTAAAATTATTTAATTTAATAAATCATTATCATATAGTTTAAATAATGTCACATCCATATAAAATAAATCTAATATCTTATTTAATTTACTTTAAATAAAATATAATAATTTCTCATTAATACACATAGTCACATAATTCAAATTCTCTTTGATTAATAAAGTCAAATTATTAAATCTCTAATTAATAATTAAATTAATTAAAATAACATAGGCTTATTAAATATTTCTTTTAATTCAATAAGCTCACATAATCACATACTTCGAATAATAAAAATTCTCCACATTAAATTAATAAATGTAACACATATAATTAAATTAATCTATCACAACTTCATCAATTAATTATTTAATCTAATAATTAATTCATTGAAAAATATTTATTCAATCAAATAAATATTAAAATTAAATTACAAAATTACGGTTGTCACATCTTTCCCCTCTTAAAAGGATTTTGTCCCCAGAATCATAACTCAAACAAGTCGTCCCGTTACCTTCTTTCCCCCCCCCCCCCTCCCTTACAAAGATTTTATCCCCAGAATCGCATATAACAATTTAAGTAAATAAATGAGGATAATTCTTCATCATATTCTCTTCGAGTTCCCACGTAGCTTCTTCAGCGTTGTGGTTCCTCCAAATTTCCTTAACAGAAGGTATTACTTTATTTCTCAGAACTTGTTCTTTTCGGTCAACAATTTGAACAGGAATTTCTTTGTAAGACAAGTCTTTGTCAAAATGTAGGGGTTCATATTCAATCACGTGCTTGTAATTAGGTTTGTAGGGTCATAGAATCGAGACATGGAAAACATTATGGACATTCTCTAGAGATGGAGGTAAGGCTACCTCATAATCAACTTCTCCGACCCTTCTCAAAACTTCAAAGGGTCCAATGAATCTTGGGCTCAATTTTCCTTTCTTTCCGAATCTGATCTTTCCCTTCCAAGGAGAGACCTTTAAGAACACATAACTACCTGGTTCGAACTCAACATTTTTACGGTGTGGATCGGCGATTTCTTCCATCTGTCTTTGGGTCGCTATCAATCTCGCTTCGAATCACTTTGACTATCTCTCGCTGTTTGTTGTACCAATTTCGGTCCTAGTAATTGTCTTTCGCCAACTTCATCCCAATATAGTGGAGTTTCGCATTTTCACCGTATAACGCTTCATAAGGCGGTATTCAATACTAGCGTGGTAATCGTTGTTGTAACCAAACTCTACAAGCGGTAAATGGTCATTCCAATTTCCTTTAAAATCCATTATACAAGTTCTTAACATATCTTCCAATGTCTCGAATTGTTCTTTCACTGGCCCATCCGTCTCGAGGGTGATATGTTGTGCTCATTCGCAATCGTGTACCCATGCATTCCTCGTAGACATTTCGTAAGTTCGACGTAAAGCGGCGGATCTCTATCGAAACAATTGACACCTAACTCCGTGCCTTGAAACAATCTCTTTCACATATAACCTTGCAACCGATCTAGGTTAAATCGATTTTGATCGGAAGGAAGTGTGTGGATTTCGTCAATCTCCATCAACAATAACCCATATCTGCGTCGTAGCCTTTCCGAGTCGCTTTCAGAGGCCAACCACTTAAATCCATCGTAATATGTTCCCATTTCCATTTTGGAATCTCTAAAGGTTATAGCAATCCACTCGGTCTCTGATGTTTTGCTTTTACTTTCTGACATGTCAGGCATTTGGCAACACATTCTGCAACCTCTCGTTTTAAATTTGGCCACCAAAAGTGTTGTCGAAGATCTTGGTACATCTTGGTGCTACCAGGGTGAATCGAATATCTTGAGTTGTGAGCCTTGCTCAAAATTTCTTCCTTAATCTCTGGTACTGGCGGTACCCAAATTCTGCTCTCAAATCTTAGTAGTCCCTCACTGTCTATTTTGAATCTAGGTTCAGTCCCTTCAGATATCTTCTTCTTCACTTTCTCACATTCTTCGTCCTGAAGTTGAGCCTCCTTAACTTTATCCAGTAAGGTTGTACCAGCTTGCATCTAGAACAGCTTCTCGTCAATCTCCATAGGATACTTCACTTCCAATTCTAGCTTCTCCATTGCTAAAATTAGCTCCTCCTGAGTGGTCAACATCATCAATTTCTCCCGACCTTTTCTACTTAGGGCATCGACCACCACATTTGCCTTACCCGGATGGTATAGAATCTCACAATCGTAGTCCTTAATTAACTCCAACCACCTTCTTTGACGACGATGTTCAAGTCTTTTGTGTAAAAAATATATTTGAGACTCTTTATGATGCGTATATATTTCACACTTCTCCCCATAGAGATAGTGCCTCCAAATTTTCAAAGTAAAAACTACTGCAGCTAACTCCAAGTCATGGGTCGGATACCCCTTCTCATAATCTTTTTGTTGTCGCGACTTATACGCAATGACTCTGTCATTCTGCATAAGCACACATCCAAGTCCTTTATGCGATGCATCACTATAAACCACAAAATTTCCTGTGTCATCTGGAAGAGATAACACAAGTTCTGAACTCAACCTCCTCTTTAATTCTTGAAAGCTTTCCTCACACTTCTCCGTCCAAACAAATTTCACCTATTTCCTAGTCAAATTCACAATGAGAGTTACGATCTTGGAAAAATCCTGAATAAATCTTCTGTAATAACCCGCCAATCCAAGAAAACTTCTTACTTCCAACGGCGTCTTCGGCTGATCCCAGTTAATCACAGCTTCGACTTTGGAGGGATCCACTGAAATTCTGCCTCTATCAATCACATGTCCAAGAAATTGTACTATTTCAATCCAGAATTCACATTTTGAAAACTTAGCATACAACTTCTCTCTTCTCAATGTCTCTAATGTCAACCTCAAATGCTCTTCATGTTCTTCCTTGGTTTTTGAATATACCAAAATGTCATCTATAAATACTACTACGAATTTGTCCAAAAACGGCTTGAACACTCCATTCATTAAGCCCGTAAATGTTGCAGGAGCATTCGTTAGACCAAATGACATTACCAGAAATTCGTAGTGACCGTATCGTGTTCTAAATGATGTCTTCGGTACATCCTCTGGTCTCACCTTCAGTTGATGATAACCACTTCTCAAATCTATCTTTGAAAAATATTTTGCTCCCTTTAACTGATCGAACAAGTCGTCAATTCGCGGTAATGGATACCTATTCTTAATCGTGACCTTATTCAGTTCTCTATAGTCGATGCAGAGCCGCATGGTCCCATCCTTCTTTTTCACAAATAAAACCGGCACTCCCCAAGGTGATACGTTTGGTTGAATATACTTTTTATCCAGTAATTCTTGTAGTTGGACCATTAGTTCTTTCATCTCTACCGGTGCCATTCGGTACGGTGCCTTCGATATTGGAGCCGTTCTTGGAGCCAAATCGATAACTAATTCAATCGCTTTATCTCGAGGAAGTCCATGCAAATCATCCTAAATACGTCGCGAAATCTCTCACCATGGAATCTCAACAAATTTTGGATTTCTTTACGACTATCGACTATGTAAGCTAGATATCCTACACGTACCTTGTTTTAACAATCTCTCGGCTCGCATAATCGCCGAAAACTCGCTTGTCTAGGCGATTTGCTACCATAAAACACAACTTTCGATGAGTCATAAGGTTAATACGCTTCTTCCGGAAGTCAATTACCGCCCCATAATTAGATAACCAATCCATACCCAAAATAACATCAAATTCTCCAAGTCGAATAGGATAAGGTCTACGCTCATGATATTACCCTTAATATCTACTCTACGCTTCTTGTGCACATACTTAACAGGATAATTTTCTATTCGCAATTTATATGTTAATGGGGTATTCTAACTCGCCCTTAAGAAATTCTAAGTTCTTAGCAAAGTCATCGGATATAAATGAACAAGTAGCACCCCAAATTAAATAACACATAAGCATTAACTTTATTGATCGAATGATACTGTCACCACATCGCGAGATCGCATCGCATCTTACAGACCGTCATGTTGAATGTTACGGCAATCGGTCGGTTGGTCATGGTTGGTGCTACGATTGTCGAAAGTGCTTCCACCAAGATTTCCTCTATTTCCTCCCCGAACTCGCCCCTCCCGATCCTTCCGAGGACAATCTCTTGCAAGATGGTCCTTTGAGCCACATGTGAAACAGCACCTTCTTTGGGTTCGGACGGTTTTGGTGCTATGTGGCCTTCCTAACCACATTTGTAGTACACACTGCTTCCCTATTAAGCAAGCTCCCATATGAGTTTTTCCGTAGGTTGGGCACGATTCAATCTTCTTCTTTTCGTCTCCCCCTTTGACTTCCAAATTACCGTAATTATCGGACCACTTCCTCTTCTCGATTGTGATTACCCCAGTGCTACTCCCACCGTCTTGTTATTACATTCCTTCTCTCTTCTTCTTCTTCTTCGCCCCGATTATACTTCGCTATCATCGCATCCTTCCACCTCAATGAGTATGGCCTTTCTAACACTCCAAAGAAAATTGTTTAATTGGAACATTGAGACTTTGCTATACAACCAGGGCTTCAGTCCCTGCTCAAATTGTCTCGCCTTCCTCTCATCGGTATGTACTTGGTACGTGGCGAACCTAGCCAACTCATTAAACCTTGACGCATAATCACCTACTGACATATTCCCTTATTTTAACTCTAGAAACTGAACCTCCATCTGATTTTGTCAACTAGCTGGGAAATACATCTCGAAAAACATCTCTTTGAATCTCTCCTGTGATATTACTGCCTTCACCTCCTCTCACTTTGTTTGCCTTTCGCCACCAATATAGTCGGGTTTCGAACTTCAAAGATAAACATCGTGATAAGCGATCTTCCGATCTTCCCTTACCCTAGCAACATCGAACACCTTCTCCATCTCCATTACCCAAGTCTGAGCTTCGATTGGGTTTAAGGAACCCTTAAACTCTAGCGGTCCCACCGCCTTGAAGTCCTTAAACGAAGTATTTGGTGGAGCTTGGGGTTGATTATTAAGTGCTCCAACTAAAGGTTTACCAATTCTTTGAACGGAGTTAGCATCAAGGCGTCCTTGTTATTGTTTGTTGACCCTTCCCGGCTTCACGACGATTTTGTCTTCTAGGCGGCATATATTTCATTAAGAATATACGCTTATTAGATCTTTACTCAATCTCTAAAACATTTAAGACTTAACTAAACATTTAATCATAACTCACTTAACACATTACTTCAAATAAACTTTGACATTTCATTTAATTCAAAAGTCTTTACATCATAAGATAGCATCACTACTATTTACATCAACTATCCCGAGATAAAGAATCTATAGGATTTAAAACATCACAATATTCCTTTATTTATGAACATATCGGAATTTACATCATTAACTATCAAATAGTTTTCACATATTTAAACTAATATTATCACAGTCTGTTAAGGCGATGGATGGCCTTGCTACGTTCCTCCTCCATGATGCGGCACATCGTTCTGCGATCTAGAATATATGATGGTAGATCCTCAAACTGGATTGGATACTTCCTGACTCGATCTTGGACCGCATCCATTGCATTTTGTAGTGTAGAGTACGTCTCCTCAAGTTTAGCCTTCTTCCACGACGATCATCTTACGACGATCGACGACGACGTGACTCTCTCGTACTCCACTCTCCTCTCGCTATGGCAAGCCTCTTTGAGCTCTCCTTCGGATCCTTCTTTAACTTCTCTATTTCTGGCGACTTATCCTCTGCCCCGACCCTTCTCGTGTACCAGATCCCACTCCACGTTTCCTAAACATGTGTGAAGAGTGACAATCTCTCTATCCCTCTGCTCAATAGTAATCTGCTGACTAACCTCCTGCTCAGTCAGATCCCGAACAGTATCCTGCAACTCTACGTTATGATCATAGAGTGCATCATACATCTCTGCATCAATGGAGTTCGGTGGGAACTCCTCTTCTTCCTCTTATTCTTCCTTTTCCTCAGGATCCTCCTCTGGATCTGTCTCCGGCTCATGCTCCTGACCAGCAACAGTGATCAACGGAGATGGATCTCTCTCTACAAGTTGTTCCCTGACGACATGAATGTCTCGGGGCTCCTACCTCTATAGGTAATCGTGGTTCCTCCTCCCCAGCTCGACTAGCTCCTCCAACATTCGACATCCTGAAAACAAAATTTTAAGTTTTAGTTACTAATCCGTGCTAGCGAACACATAGATTAACACATAAGCACATAAAGCCTTTTATTATCTTCAATGAATTTAGAAATTCATTTCTTAGAACTCGATAAGAGTTTACCACTACTATGTTCTCGATCTCCTACAAGGCTACTACCTAAGGTTGTTCCCCACCTAAGGTTCATAACTCCACAGACTTTGATACTAATCTGTGATACCCCAAATCCGGTAGATTTCCATTTCCATGTGATTTGGTGTTCATCAGATAAACATCATATATCTATCTACTCGTAAATAAAATGCAAACCATACAATAGATAGAAATAATAATAAAATCTCTCCCTTATGGGGTTACATCAATCTAATAATAATAACTTCCAAAGTTACTCTAACCTTAAAACATCTCATGCAAAAAACATAAACAAATAAGTCTTAGTAACATCAATTCTAATTACATCACATAACCACAATAATAAAACAGTCTTCATTACTTGCTAAGTTTGCCCTTGCCCTTACTAGTGGAAGGTTAAATTCGCTTTTTCGTTTTTAATCGCAATGTTATTATTACGCAATAGTGAGAACGATTGCCCACAAGTATATAACAATATAACAATGAATAATAACATGCGAGAGAAATAATAACTTCTGATATAAAGCTCAACTTTTGAATCAAGAATGGATAACAAGAATCAAAAGAAATTCTAAGGGTCATAAGACCTTGAACTATGTCCTAGGTTGTCAAGTGTTTTTACTTGAAACCTTTAATAGTCATAAGACTATGGACTCTTCTTCTCGCATTTTAGGGGACCACCCTTAGTACCACATCAGTATTAATATCTTAACGCTAAAGCGTAAATAATCCCCTATACAGGGTTGTTCATCTCAGTTTGACATTCAAGTCCGCACCAAAGGAAGTTTGGTTTGGATAATTCATCAAGGGATTCTAAAATTTAGAACGCTCATCAACTATGGACTAGTCGAATTAATAAGGGTTCGCTAGTCTAACAATGTTTAACAGTAAATGAATATTAAACTTGAATAACATCTCAAAAGGTATACAATAGAATAATTATTGTATAACAACATCATGCTTGAAGATTAATAAACTTTAATATCCAAGACAGGCTTGATCAATAATAATGAGAACTTTCTCAATATCGAAAGAGGAATTTACCAATTTATATAACGATAACAAGTAAGGTTAGGAAACTTGTTCAACGAAAGTTTAGGGTAAGAAACTTGCTCAACGTAGATGTAGAGTTAGAAAACTTGCTCAATGTAACAAGATAAGGTTTAGAAACTTGCCTCGTGCGTAGATTACACTTAAACAAACTCGTTCTTTGAATTAAATCCTACATATCAATTACGTTCACAATACCAAACCAATAATAACGCATTTAAACATCATAAGTTATTCTTTGTCTAATCTCGACTTCATGACCATACTTAGTCAAATTACCATACTTGTTTTCACATAATATAATACTACACGAACAACAAGTTAATTACATACTCAACGATTCAAATAACATGTAATTGTCCTCTTGACTTGGTAAAACCTCATTTTAATATCTCATTATATGTCTAACAAGTTTTTTATGTTCATTAGACTAGGTCACTAACTCATTTCTATACTTGAACATTAAAATTTTGTATTTTCGGATAATCTGCTAAGTAAAACCATATATTACCACTTTTGTATCGCTCTTGGCGCTTATCGGACACTTAATGCGTGGGTATGAAAAAGAACTAGGAGTTGGCACCATGAGACACGAGACTCAGTTTCAGCTTTCGCAATTCATGAAAATTGCGTAACACTTACTAAAAATTTCCAATCAACTTATTTTTACATTTAATTTAGACATACCCACATGCTAGAATTCATAAATAATCAATACTTAACATCTATGGAGTGATTTTCACCCATTAAAACACATAATCACATAATTAAAGCATGCAAATTGGATCGTTTCTTGATGTTCTTGAAGTTCTTGAACAAAAACATGGATTTTAATGCTACTTGATTCGTTATAAAGCCAAATCCAACCATTCAAGTTTCATTTTGTTCATTTTAACATGCATAATCATATCAATGTGTGAAGTTTGCAAAATAAATTATATTTGACATATAAAAATCACGATAAGGCCATATGGCCATATCACGATCAGAAATTTTGAAATAACAAGCCATAATCATACGTTGTAATCTTATGAAATTAATGATATGGAAACACACAATATATATATATATATATATATAAAACATGCCATACAACTCGAATTTTTACATATATTCTCATAACAACAGAATTTTCCAAGTACAGAGACTCACAGAAGTATGAAAGCCATTTTTATGAAAACTTAAAAGACGTAAAATATGAATTTGGGTTGAAGAGAATTACCCAAAGTGTAGATTAAATAAAATGACAAATCTCTCTACCTCAATCACAGAGTTTCTCCCAATCTCTCTCAAACTTTCTCAAACTCTCTCTCTCTATTAAACTTTGTCAGACTTAGAAATAATAAGGAAAAGAAAAGAAGGCGTATTCTAATACATAAGGTAAACGACAAGATGATGGAGGTCGATTACCTATCATGGGTAATCGCCCCAACCTCTCTTAGTGCCATGTTTGGCTAGCAAGAATGGGGTTTAAAATCTTTTAATTTAATAAATCATTATCATATAGTTTAAATAATGTCACATCCATATAAAATAAATCTAATATCTTATTTAATTTACTTTAAATAAAATATAATAATTTCTCATTAATACACATAGTCACATAATTCAAATTCTCTTTGAATAATAATGTCAAATTATTAAATCTCTAATTAATAATTAAATTAATTAAAATAACATAGGCTTATTAAATATTTCTTTTAATTCAATAAGCTCACATAATCACATACTTCGAATAATAAAAATTCTCCACATTAAATTAATAAATGTAACACATATAATTAAATTAATCTATCACAACTTCATCAATTAATTATTTAATCTAATAATTAATTCATTGAAAAATATTTATTCAATCAAATAAATATTAAAATTAAATTACAAAATTACGGTTGTCACATCTTTCCCCTCTTAAAAGGATTTTGTCCCCAGAATCATAACTCAAACAAGTCGTCCCGTTACCTTCTCAACTGGGGTTCAAAACAATCTGGGTATCTTCACCACTGGCGCACTAAAGCCAGCGACATATCTCATCTCCTTTTCGCTGATGACATCTTAATCTTCTGTCATGCCAACCTTCAAACCATTTCCATAATACATTCATGTATCCGTTCCTTCTCCCTCTTCTCCTGGTCTCATTCCTAATATTCATAAGAGCCAATGTTTTCTAGCTAGCTGCACAAGACCTCAAACAAAAGCTTCCATCCTATCTTTCCCGGGCTTCACTCATGGTACTTTTCCCACCGCATTTTTGGGTGTCCCCTCATCTCTTCTAAGCTTTCATACCAGATTGTATTCCTCCGATCCATACAATCACACAAAGAGTCTCTTCATGGACTCAAGCATCGCCTCTTGCTTATTCTCGGGTAGGGTCCAACTCATAAAATCTGTGTTCTTCGCAATACAATCGATTGGAGTACTCATTTTCTCGCCTAAAGCGATCATTAGAGAAAGCCCATTCAATCTATTCTTTGTCGATTCCTCCGGAAGGAACCTCCCTTACTCCCTATGGTGCTAAGGTTACATGGCATAACATCTCACTCCCTACCGAGGAAGGGTCGGGCATTAAAAGTCTCCGGATTGGAATAAAGCCCTTCTTCTACTACATCTAACCCATGTATTGCAGATTAACACTAAATCACTATGGGCTAAGTGGGTGTGTAGACCATCGTTCTTCTTGGGAAATCATTTCATGAGATAGAAATCCCCACCGATTGTTCATGGATTTGGAGACAACTACTAAAGCTCGTGCCCATTGCTCTTCAAAGACCTTGAATAGGTTGTTGGCTCTGGAGAAACCTTCAATCTATGGTACGATCCTCGGCTCAATGGTTACGCCATTAACCCCAAGTACCTTTTTTTGCTCTCAAATTCAGACTCTAACCGTCTCGCCCACGATCGGGGACATTATGAATTCCTCCTCCCGCACCTTCCCTATCCAACCATCATGAGGTAATTCTCCCAAGAACTAGTACAATTTGTTCCCTTTCCTCTGCATCCATGGATCAGATCCTTTGGGGCTCAATGGATATCAATTTGCATTAAAGCAAGACATATTTGGGGAAGCATCGGGATCAGAAACAAATGTTTCAGATGGCACACAATTCTCTGGCATAAAGCTGCACAAATGCCGAGATACTCTTTCATGCTCTGGCTTGGATTTCATGGAAAGCTCCAAACTAATGACATCACTCGAGCCTATACAGGAAGGACCTTCAACTGTCGACTATGCAACAAGTACCTGAAACTTTTCACATCTTTTCTTCATCTGTGAATACTCCATCGTTATTATAATAAATGACATTCCAACCGGGTGGATGGCTCTCATTACCTCGGATCGGATGGACTCACCGACTTTATCTCATCTTTCCAAGGAGGAAATTATCAAAACATATCCTCGGCCTCTCTCCGTTGTTTCTTTTCTATAAGATATGGGAAGCAAGAAACAAAAAGCTTCACAATGGGACACTCATTCCTCCAAGATGTTTTGCAACTGATGTGATTAGTATCATTAAATCTAGATTATCTACTAATTCATCCTTTTTCAAAGCTACCAACTATTTCCAATACTACTGTAATTGGCTTAGGACAACGGTCTAATGCGTGTCAAGTGTTGTGACTGGTTTGGCTTAACGGACTTGGGTGCCTTTGTTGGTTATTCTTTGTGTTCTTGCCTTGTGTTTGATCACATCGGGTTGGCTTCTTGGCCAGTAAAGGTCTGGGAAGACACCTGGGCCTAGCATCCTGGTTCGGTTCGGGGTTCGGCATCTTGTCCTCGGGACGCTGGGGATGCTGGTTTCGGCTTCGGGGTTCGGTTTGTATGGTTCGGCCCTTCGGGGTTCAGCCCCTTGTCTTCGGATCTTTGGGGGATATTTGGTTTCGGCTTCGGGGTTGGGTTGGAAATTTAGCTTCCATGGCAGTTCGGCAGTTCGGCTTCCGTGGCAGTTCGGCTTCCTCAGCGGTTTGGTTCAACTATTGCTTCTGTTCGTTATGAATTCAGTAGCATTTTCAGTCCGGTACTGGGTTCGGCTTCTTGGCGAGATCGACATCCCTGGTTGGTTTCGTGGTTCAAAATCTTGTCTTCTGGACCTTTGGGGATCTTGGTTTCGGCCGGGTTCGGTTCTTATGGTTGGCCCTTTGAGGTTCAACCTCTTATCTTTGGGATCTTTGGGGATCTTTGGGTCCGACTTGTGGTTGGATATCCTATCGCACTCGTAGTTCTTCCTATGCCTCAAAGATCTCTTCTTCGCTTCCGCTCATGATTCAAATTTCGGTCTTGGCTACATTCTTTTTGGTCACTGGTTTTAATCTGGATTGGTTGTTTAAGTTGTTTAAGTTCCCATGCTTGTTTTTACTATTGTCCGCTTAGTATCGCTCCTTGTTCTTTCTTTCATTTGGCTTGGTTGTTAGTCTTTGTTGTCCACTTTGGGGGTTGTCCCATGTGGTTCTACCAAAGCTTCCGTGTATGCCCTTAGCAATTGTATTTTCTCTTTTCCTTTCCAATATACAAACAAACTTAGCAAAAAAAAAAATATTGTATAACAACATCATGCTTGAAGATTAATAAACTTTAATATCCAAGACATGCTTGATCAATAATAATGAGAACTTGCTCAATATCGAAAGAGGAATTAACCAATTTATATAACGATAACAAGTAAGGTTAGGAAACTTGCTCAACGTAGATGTAGAGTTAGAAAACTTGCTCAATGTAACAAGATAAGGTTTAGAAACTTACCTCGTGCGTAGATTACACTTAAACAAACTCGTTCTTTGAATTAAATCCTACATATCAATTACGTTCACAATACCAGTCAATAATAACGTACTAAACATCATAAGTTATTCTTTGTCTAATCTCGACTTCATGACCATACTTAGTCAAATTACCATACTTGTTCTCACATAATATAATACTACACGAACAACAAGTTAATTACATACTCAACGATTCAGATAACATGTAATTGTCCTCTTGACTTGGTAAAAACTCATTTTAATATCTCATTATATGTCTAACAAGTTTTTTATGTTCATTAGACTAGGTCACTAACTCATTTCTATACTTGAACATTAAAAATTTGTATTTTTCGACATAATGACAATGCTAAGTGGTGGTTGCATTTCACTTTTATCTTAACTCTTGGCTTTTATTGGACACTTAAGTATTGTGGCACGGAAAAAGAACTAGGAGTTGGTGGCCTTACATGAGACTCGATTCGCTTCGCAATTCGCGAAAATTGCGTAACACCACTAAAATTTCTAATCAACTTATTTTTACACTAATTTAGACATACCCACATGCTAGAATTCATAAATAATCAATACTTAACATCTATGGAGTGATTTTCACCCATTAAAACACATAATCACATAATTAAAGCATGCAAATTGGACTTTTCTTGATGTTCTTGAACAAAAACATGGATTTTAATGCTACGGATTCGTTATAAAGCCAAATCCAACCATTCAAGTTTCATTTTGTTCATTTTAACATGCATAATCATATCAATGTGTAAATTTTGCAAAATAAATTATATTTGACATATAAAAAATCACGTATAAGGCCATATGGCCATATCAGGTACTCTGTAAATTTTTGAAATAACAAGCCATAATCATACGTTGTAATCTTATGAAATTGATGATATGGAAACACACAATATATATATATATATATATATATATATATATATATATTACATGCCATACAACTCTAATTATTACATATATTCTCATAACAACAGAATTTCCCAAATACAGAGACTCACAGAAGTATGAAAGCCATTTTTATGAAAACTTAAAAGACGTAAAATAAGAATTTGGGTTGAAGAGAATTACCCAAAGTGTAGATTAAATAAAATGACAAATCTCTACCTCAATCACAGAGTTTCTCTCAATCTCTCTCAAACTTTCTCAAACTATCTCTCTCTGTTAAACTTTGTCAAACTTAGAAATAATAAGGAAAAGAAAAGAATATGATACTAATACATAAGGTAAATCGACAAGATGATGGAGGGTCGTTACCTATCATGGGTAATCGTCTCCCAACCTCTCTTAGTGCCATGTTTGGCTAGCAAGAATGGGGTTTAAAATTATTTAATTTAATAAATCATTATCATATAGTTTAAATAATGTCACATCCATATAAAATAAATCTAATATCTTATTTAATTTACTTTAAATAAAATATAATAATTTCTCATTAATACATATAGTCACATAATTCAAATTTCTTTGATTAATAAAGTCAAATTATTAAATCTCTAATTAATAATTAAATTAATTAAAATAACATAGCTTATTAAATATTTCTTTTAATTCAATAAGCTCACATAATCACATACTTCGAATAATAAAAATTCTCCACATTAAATTAATAAATGTAACACATATAATTAAATTAATCTATCACAACTTCATCAATTAATTATTTAATCTAATAATTAATTCATTGAAAAATATTTATTCAATCAAATAAATATTAAAATTAAATTACAAAATTACGGTTGTCACATCTTTCCCCTCTTAAAAGGATTTTGTCCCCAGAATCATAACTCAAACAAGTCATCCCGTTACTTTCTCCCCCCCCTCCCTTACAAAGATTTTATCCCCAGAATCGCATATAACAATTTAAGTAAATAAATGAGGATAATTCTTCATCATATTCTCTTCGAGTTCCCACGTAGCTTCTTCAGCGTTGTGGTTCCTCCAAATTTCCTTAACAGAAGGTATTACTTTATTTCTCAGAACTTGTTCTTTTCGGTCAACAATTTGAACAGGAATTTCTTTGTAAGACAAGTCTTTGTCAAAATGTAGGGGTTCATATTCAATCACGTGCTTGTAATTAGGTTTGTAGGGTCATAGAACTGAGACATGGAAAACATTATGGACATTCTCTAGAGATGGAGGTAAGGCTACCTCATAATCAACTTCTCCGACCCTTCTCAAAACTTCAAAGGGTCCAATGAATCTTGGGCTCAATTTTCCTTTCTTTCCGAATCTGATCTTTCCCTTCCAAGGAGAGACCTTTAAGAACACATAACTACCTGGTTCGAACTCAACATTTTTACGGTGTGGATCGCACAGATTTCTTCCACATCTGTCTTGGGTGCTATCAATCTCGTCGAATCACTTTGACTATCTCTCATTTGTTGTACCAATTCTGGTCCTAGTAATTGTCTTTCGCCAACTTCATCCCAATATAGTGGAGTTCTGCATTTTCTACCGTATAACGCTTCATAAGGCGGTATTCCAATACTAGCGTGGTAACTGTTGTTGTAACCAAACTCTACAAGCGGTAAATGGTCATTCCAATTTCCTTTAAAATCCATTATACAAGCTCTTAACATATCTTCCAATGTCTGAATTGTTCTTTCACTCTGTCCATCTGTCTGAGGGTGATATGTTGTGCTCATTCGCAACTGTGTACCCATGCATTCCTGTAGACATTTCCAGAAGTTTGACGTAAAACGCGGATCTCTATCAGAAACAATTGACACCAGAACTCCGTGCCTTGAAACAATCTCTGTCATATATAACCTTGCCAACTGATCTAGGTTGATTCTGAGTTTGATCGAAAAGAAGTGTACGGATTTCGTCAATCGGTCAACAATAACCCATATCAAGCGTCGTCGCTTTTCTCGAAGTCTTTTAGGGCCAACCACGAAATCCATCGTAATATGTTCCCATTTCCATTTTGGAATCTCTAAAGGTTGTAGCAATCCACTTGGTCTCTGATGTTCTACTTTTACTTTTTGACATGTCAGGCATTTGGCAACACATTCTGCAACCTCTCGTTTTAAATTTGGCCACCAAAAGTGTTGTCGAAGATCTTGGTACATCTTGGTGCTACCAAGGTGAATCGAATATCTTGAGTTGTGAGCCTTGCTCAAAATTTCTTCCTTAATCTCTGGTACTGGCGGTACCCAAATTCTGCTCTCAAATCTTAGTAGTCCCTCACTGTCTATTTTGAATCTAGGTTCAGTCCCTTCAGATATCTTCTTCTTCACTTTCTCACATTCTTCGTCCTGAAGTTGAGCCTCCTTAACTTTATCCAGTAAGGTTGTTCCAGCTTGCATATCTTCTCGTCAATCTCCATAGGATACTTCACTTCCAATTCTAGCTTCTCCATTGCTAAAATTAGCTCCTCCCGAGCTATCAATATCATCAATTTCTCCCGACCTTTTCTACTTTGTATGCCTACCACCACATTTGCCTTGGGATGGTATAGAATCTCACAATCGTAGTCCTTAATTAACTCCAACCACCTTCTTTGACGCATGTTCAAGTCTTTTTGTGTAAAAATATATTTCAGACTCTTATGATCTGTATATATTTCACACTTCTCCCCATAGAGATAGTGCCTCCAAATTTTCAAAGCAAAAACTACTGCAACTAACTCCAAGTCATGGGTCGGATACCCCTTTCTCATAATCTTTATGTTGTCGCGACTTATACGCAATGACTCTGTCATTCTGCATAAGCACACATCCAAGTCCTTTATGCGATGCATCACTATAAACCACAAAATTTCCTGTGTCATCTGGAAGAGATAACATAGGTGCTGAACTCAACCTCCTCTTTAATTCTTGAAAGCTTTCCTCACACTTCTCCGTCCAAACAAATTTCACCTATTTCCTAGTCAAATTCGTCAGCGGAGTTGCGATCTTGGAAAAATCCTGAATAAATCTTCTGTAATAACCCGCCAATCCAAGAAAACTTCTTACTTCCAACGGCGTCTTCGGCTGATCCCAGTTAATCACAGCTTCGACTTTGGAGGGATCCACTGAAATTCCGCCTCTATCAATCACATGTCCAAGAAATTGTACTATTTCAATCCAGAATTCACATTTTGAAAACTTAGCATACAACTTCTCTCTTCTCAATGTCTCTAATGTCAACCTCAAATGCTCTTCATGTTCTTCCTTGGTTTTTGAATATACCAAAATGTCATCTATAAATACTACTACTTAATTTGTCCAAAACGGCTTGAACACTCCATTCATTAAGCCCGTAAATGTTGCAGGAGCATTCGTTAGACCAAATGACATTACCAGAAATTCGTAGTGACCGTATCGTGTTCTAAATGATGTCTTCGGTACATCCTCTGGTCTCACCTTCAGTTGATGATAACCACTTCTCAAATCTATCTTTGAAAAATATTTTGCTCCCATTAATTGATCGAACAAGTCGTCAATTCGCGGTAATGGATACCTATTCTTAATCGTGACCTTATTCAGTTCTCTATAGTCGATGCAGAGCCGCATGGTCCCATCCTTCTTTTTCACAAATAAAACCTAAGCACTCCCAAGGTGATACGTTTGGTTGAATATACTTTTATCCAAGAATTTTTGTAGTTGGACCATTAGTTCTTTCATCTCTAGGGGTGCCATTCGATGCACGGTGCCTTCGATATTGGAGCCGCTTAGAGCCAAATCGATAACGAATTCAACCGCTTCTATCTGGAGGAAGTCCCAAGAAATCATCCGGAAATAAATCATAAATCTCTCACCTTTGGAATCTCATCAAATTTCGAATTTTCTTTACGATTATCGACTATGTAAGCTAGATATCCTACACAGCCTTGTCTTAACAATCTCCTGGCCTGCATCATCGTCAGACAACTCGCTTGTCTAGGTAACTTGCTACCATAAAACACAACCTTTGACAGAGTCATAAGGTTAATACGCTTCTTCTGGAAGTCAATTACCGCCCCATAATTAGATAACCAATCCATACCCAAAATAACATCAAATTCTCCCAAGTCGAATAGGGATAAGGTCTACATTCATGATATTACCCTTAATATCTACTCTACAGTTCTTGTGCACATACTTAACAGGGATAATTTCTCTATTCGCAATTTATATGTTAATGGGGTATTCTAACTCGTCCTTAAGAAATTCTAAGTTCTTAGCAAAGTCATCGGATATAAATGAACAAGTAGCACCCAAATTAAATAACATATAAGCATTAACTTTATTGATCGGAATGATACCTGACACCACATCGCGAGATCAAGACCGCATCTTACCTTTGTCCATGTTGAATGTTCTGGCAATCGGTCGGTTGGTTGCGGTTGGTGCTACGATTGTCAGAGTGCTTCCACCAGTATTTCCTCTATTTCCTCCTGAACTCGTCCCTCCCGATCCCTTCTTAGGACAATCTCTTGCAAGATGGTCCTTTGAGCCACATGTGAAACAGGCACCCTTCTTTGGGTTCGGACAGTTTGGTGCTATGTGGCCTTCCTAACCACATTTGTAGCACACTCGTTTCCCTATTAAGCAAGCTCCCATATGAGTTTTTCCGTAGGTTGGGCACGATTCAATCTTCTTCTTCTGTCCCCCCTGTTGACTTCCAGCCGATGAATTATCAGACCACTTCCTCTTCTGACTGTGATTACCCCCCAATTACTCCCACCCGGTCTTGTTATTACCTTCCTTCTCACTCTTCTTCTTCTTCCGCTTCCCGATTATACTTCGTTACTGCATCCCTTCCACCCTTAGCGAGTATGGCCTTCTCTAACACTCCAGCAAAATTGTTCAATTGGAACATTGAGACTTTGCTATACAACGTGGCTTCATTCCCCGCTCAAATTGTCTCGCCTTTCCTCTCATCCAGATGTACTTGTACGCCAAGTAACCTAGCCAACTCATTAAACCTTGACGATAATCACCTCTTGACATATTCCCTTATTTTAACTCTAGAAACTGAACCTCAATCTGATTTTGTGAACTAGCCGGGAAATACATCTCGAAAAACATCTCTTTGAATCTCTCCTGAGGATATTACGACTTCACCTCCTCTCACTTTGTTTGCCTGCAACCAATAGTCGGCGGACTTCAAAGATAAACGTTGTATAAGCAGTCTTCTGATCTTCCCTTACCCTAGCAACATCGAACACCTTCTCCATTTCCATTACCTAGGTCTGAGCTTCGATTGGGTGTATGGAACCCTTAAACTCTGGCGGTCCCACCGCCTTGAAGTCCTTAAACGAAGTATTTGGTGGAGCTTGGGGTTGATTATTAAGTGCTCCAGCTAAAAGGTTTACCAATTGCTGAACGGAGTTAGTATTGGCGTCGTTGTTATTATTTGTTGACCCTTCCTGGGCTTGCTGACGATTTTGTCTTCTAGGCGGCATATTTCTGTTAAGAATATACGCTTATTAGATCTTTACTCAATCTCTAAAACATTTAAGACTTAACTAAACATTTAATCATAACTCACTTAACACATTACTTCAAATAAACTTTGACATTTCGTTTAATTCAAAAGTCTTTACATCATAAGATAGCATCACTGCTATTTACATCAACTATCCCGAGATAAAGAATCTACAGGATTTAAAACATCACAATATTCCTTTATTTATAAACATATCGGAATTTACATCATTAACTATCAAATAGTTTTCACATATTTAAACTAATATTATCACTGTCTGTTAAGGCGCTGGATGGCCTTGCTACGTTCCTCCTCTATGATGCGGCACATCGTTCTGCGATCTAGCATATATGATGGTAGATCCTTAAACTGGATTGGATACTTCCTGACTCGATCTTGCACCGCATCCATTGCATTTTGCACTTCTTCCTCTTCTTCTTCCTCTTCCTCAGGATCCTACTCTGGATCTGTCTCCGGCTCATGCTCCTGACCAGCAACAGTGATCAACAGAGATGGCTCTCTCTCTCTACAAGTTGTTCCCTGACGACATGAATGTCTCGAGGCTCCTCCTCTATAGGTAATCGGGGTTCCTCCTCCCCAGCTCGACTAGCTCCTCCAACATCTGACATCCTGATAATAAAATTTCAAGTTTTAGTTACTAATCCGTGCTAGCGAACACATAGATTAACACATAAGCACATAAAGTCTTTTATTATCTTCAATGAATTTAGAAATTCATATCATAGAACTCGATAAGAGTTTACCACTACTATGTTCTCGATCTCCTACAATGCTACTACCTAAGGTTGTTCCCCCCACCTAAGGTTCATAACCTTACAGCTTTGATACCAACCTGTGACACCCCCAAATCCGATACTTCCATTTCCACAGGATTTGGTGTTCACTGTACAAACATCATCTATTTATCTACCCATAAATAAAATGCAATCCATACAATAGATAGAAATAATAATAAAATCTCTCCCCTTATGGGGTTACATCAACTAAATAATAATAACACCCAGGTTACTCTAACCTTAAAACATCTGTGCGGAAAACATAAACAAATAAGTCTTAGTAACATCAATTCTAATTACATCACATAACCACAACAATAAAACAGTCTTCATTACTTGCTCAGTTTGTCCTTGCCCTTACTAGTGGAAGGTTCGTCTGCTCTTTTGTTCTTAACTGCAATGTTATTATTACGCAATAGTGAGCAAGATTGCCCACAAGTATAACAATATAACAATGAATAATAACATGCAAGAGAAATAATAACTTCTGATATAAAGCTCAACTTTTGAATCAAGAATGGATAACAAGAATCAAAAGAAATTCGAGGGTCATAAGACCTTGAACTATGTCCTAGGTTGTCAAGTGTTTTTACTTGAAACCTTTATGATCATAAGACTATGGACTCTTCTTCTCGCATTTTTAGGGGATCATTTCTTAGTACCACATCATGCATTAATATCTTAACGCTAAAGCGTAAATAATCCCCTATACAGGGTTGTTCATCTCAGTTTGACATTCAAGTCCTCACCAAAGGAAGTTTGGTTTGGATAATTCATCAAGGGATTCTAAAATTTAGAACGCTCATCAACTATGGACTAGTCGAATCGATAAGGGTTCGCTAGTCTAACAATGTTTAACAGTAAATGAATATTTAACTTGAATAACATCTCAAAAGGTATACAATAGAATAATTATTGTATAACAACATCATGCTTGAAGATTAATAAACTTTAATATCCAAGACAGGCTTGATCAATAATAATGAGAACTTGCTCAATATCGAAAGAGGAATTTACCAATTTATATAACGATAACAAATAAGGTTAGGAAACTTACTCAACGAAAGTTTAGGGTAAGAAACTTGCTCAACGTAGATGTAGAGTTAGAAAACTTGCTCAATGTAACAAGATAAGGTTTAGAAACTTGCCTCGTGCGTAGATTACACTTAAACAAACTTGTTCTTTGAATTAAATCCTACATATCAATTACGTTCACAATACCAGTCAATAATAACGTACTAAACATCATAAGTTATTCTTTGTCTAATCTCGACTTCATGACCATACTTAGTCAAATTACCATACTTGTTTTCATATAATATAATACTACACGAACAACAAGTTAATTACATACTCAACGATTCAAATAACATGTAATTGTCCTCTTGACTTGGTAAAAACTCATTTTAATATCTCATTATATGTCTAACAAGTTTTTTATGTTCATTAGACTAGGTCACTAACTCATTTCTATACTTGAACATTAAAATTTTGTATTTTCTGGACAATCTGCTAAGTGGCCATAGCGCCACTTTTGTATCGACTCTTGGTATGCCATGACGGACACTTGGCCACAATATGCTGAAAAGAACTAGGAGTTGGCATCACAAGCACGAGACTCAGGTTCAGCTTCGTAATTCATGAAAATTGCGTAACACGACTAAAAATTTCCAATCAACTTATTTTTACATTTAATTTAGACATACCCACATGCTAGAATTCATAAATAATCAATACTTAACATCTATGGAGTGATTTTCACCCATTAAAACACATAATCACATAATTAAAGCATGCAAATTGGACTGTTCTTGATGTTCTTGAAGTTCTTGAACAAAAACATGGATTTTAATGCTACGGATTCGTTATAAAGCCAAATCCAACCATTCAAGTTTCATTTTGTTCATTTTAACATGCATAATCATATCAATGTGTGAATTTTGCAAAATAAATTATATTTGACATATAAAAAATCACGTATAAGGCCATATGGCCATATCAGGTACTCTGTAAATTTTTGAAATAACAAGCCATAATCATACGTTGTAATCTTATGAAATTGATGATATGGAAACACACAATATATATATATATATATATATATATATAACATGCCATACAACTCTAATTATTACATATATTCTCATAACAACAGAATTTCCCAAATACAGAGACTCACAGAAGTATGAAAGCCATTTTTATGAAAACTTAAAAGACGTAAAATAAGAATTTGGGTTGAAGAGAATTACCCAAAGTGTAGATTAAATAAAATGACAAATCTCTCTACCTCAATCACAGAGTTTCTCTCAATCTCTCTCAAACTTTCTCAAACTATCTCTCTCTCTGTTAAACTTTGTCAAACTTAGAAATAATAAGGAAAAAAAAAAAGAAGGCGATACTAATACATAAGGTAAACTGACAAGATGATGGAGGTCAGGTTACCTATCATGGGTAATCGCTCCCAACCTCTCTTAGTGCCATGTTTGGCTAGCAAGAATGGGGTTTAAAATTATTTAATTTAATAAATCATTATCATATAGTTTAAATAATGTCACATCCATATAAAATAAATCTAATATCTTATTTAATTTACTTTAAATAAAATATAATAATTTCTCATTAATACACATAGTCACATAATTCAAATTCTCTTTGATTAATAAAGTCAAATTATTAAATCTCTAATTAATAATTAAATTAATTAAAATAACGAGCTTATTAAATATTTCTTTTAATTCAATAAGCTCACATAATCACATACTTGAATAATAAAATTCTCCACATTAAATTAATAAATGTAACACATATAATTAAATTAATCTATCACAACTTCATCAATTAATTATTTAATCTAATAATTAATTCATCGAAAAATATTTATTCAATCAAATAAATATTAAAATTAAATTACAAAATTATGGTTGTCATAATTTTTCCATTCATTGTTGTTTCCAAGTGAGCTTTGTTTGCTCACTCTTTCTTATATAACTATTACAGTTAAGGATGAGAAGGTTGATGTACCTAGCACCAGTAAGGGAAAAGGAAAGATGAACAAGTATTGAAGGCTTGTAATATATTAATATTTTATTATCAGTCTTAATTGAATTGTTGTAATGAAGTTTATTAATTTTTCCGCATTTGAATGATTGTATTTAAAGGTTAGACAACCTGAGAGATTTTATTATGTAACCCTTTAATGGGGAAGGTTTTTATTATTCAATTTTACTGTGATTGGGTAGTTAGATATGAATGTTTGATTAAGTGAACACCAAATCCTGTGGGAATGAAATACCTGGGTTTGGGGGTGTCACATCAAACAGGTCATCAATACGTTGCCATGGGTACCTATTTTTGATGGTGACATGATTCAACTCCCGATAATCAATACAAAGTCGCATACTCCCATCTTTCTTTTTCACGAATAGAACAGGAGCACCCCAAGGAGACGTACTAGGACGAATGAAACCGATGTCTAATAATTCCTCGCATTGGGTCTTTAACTCCTGAAGTTCAATAGGAGCCATTCGATATGGGGCTTTGTACCGGGTTTTGTACCGAGTTCAAGGTCGATACAAAATTCAACTTCACGCTCTGGGGGTAGGTCAGGAAGTTCTTCAGGGAATACGTCAGGAAATTTATTAACAATGGAGATAGCATTCAAAACTGACGTATTTTTGTTTAAATCCGTGACATGAGCTAAGAAAGCTTGACATCCATTTTTCAATAAATGTATAGCTTTATGGCTTGAGATGACAGTGATTGATTTTAATGGTTTGGTTTCTTGAATTCGCATAATAGGTTGGTTAGGAATATGAAAGCTAACAACCTTACGAAAATAATCAATTTTTGCATGATGAGTTGTTAACCAATCAATCCTTAGAATTACGCTAAATGCAAGTATTTCAATGAAATAAGATCGACAGGTAATGTGAGGGTACCGATTTGAACCAAACAAGACTTATAAACAGTGGATGTAATGAAAGTTTCTCCCAATGGAGTTTCAACAGATAAGTCAAAGTCCAATTTCTCCGGAGTCAAATTTAAACATTGAGCGCAAGTAGGAGAAATAAAAGAATGGGTAGAACCGGTATCAAATAAGGCATATACTTCGCTAGAGTTTATGATAAGCTTACCCGTGATGACCTCGTTCGGGTTCCTTGCTTTTTGGGTGGTCACGACAAACGCTCTCCCTTGAACTACCGGTTTTGTCTTGTCTGTGACGGCCTTTGATGCCTCCATCCCAGCTGGACTTGTCTTTGGTGCACGACAAAATCGGGCCAGGTGACCTTCTCTTCCACAATTGTAACATGCTTTGGATGGCATCGCGCAGTTTGGACTAATGTGTCCCTCTCCTCCACAATTGAAGCATATGATAGGTGGTCGTTCTCCTTCCTTAACGACAGGTGCTGATGCTGACGTCTCTTTCCATCATTGTTGAATCTCCTCTTCTTGAAATATCCATTCTTATTATTTTGGCCATGATTACCACCAAGTGGTTACCATTTTCGCATGTTGATTCCTCCACGCTTATTGTCACCGCTTCGATGATCAAGTATCGGTATTATCATTTTGTCGCTTCTCTCTTTTGGTTGGGTTGACTCATTATCGCGCTCCAATAACTGAGCCCTATTAACAACATCTGAATACAAACACAATTTATGAGAGATAACATATTGACGTATCTCGGGTTCCAAACCTCTTAGAAACATTCGCGTCATTCTCTCCTCATTATCAACCAAATGAGACGCAAACTGGGATAACTCGGCTAACTTGGCTTCGTACTGTGACACGGTCATGTTGTTTTGCTCCAGCTTGATGAACTCTACCTCTTTCATGTGATGAATACTTTCGGGAAAGTACTTGTCGTTGAACAGTTCTTGAAACTTCTCCCAAGACATCTTCAGTGCGACAGGTTGAGTACGCTTTACAGATTCCTACCAAGAATCGCCTCCTCGCCCGCAACATGAAGGTGGCAAAGGAACCTTTGCTCCTCTGAGCATCCCAAGAAATCAAACATCTTGTTGATCTCGCTTTATCCACGCCTCCGCCTTTAAGTGGTTTTGGCTCTCCATAAAACTCCTATGGTCCCAGCCTTTAACTCGCTTAGTTGTGATGTGTCCGAGAGTTGCAGTGTTTCCACTCAGATTTTGGACAGATCCGCTTCGCTCGATGTTGCATGAATTGCATAAAGCCTCCGAACATTTCATCGCTCATCATCCGCACGTGTTGTTGTTTGCCTGAGTATTGTCGCCTTCCTGATGCACATTATCCTGATTATTGATCTATGGAAACTCAACGGTCTCCTGTGCTCCATTGATGTTCTCAACATTCTCGGATGTCATTTTTAAATACTGCCACAAAACAAGGGTTAATTAACATATCACATATTATCCCTATACTTTGACCTACCAATTAAATACCAAATAAACTTAGGTAGGTCATAATAGTGAAGGAATTCCCCGTCTCTCCCCTCCTAGTTCTTGTCTCACATCTTAGCCAGGGATCATATCCCTAAGCTTTGATACCAACTATGACGCCCCCAAAATAGGTATACATCACCTATTCTGAGTCACCAAATACATGGTACAGAATACAAATACAATCTTAAATATACAAATATTGTCTTCTAGATAGTATTAAAACTCAAAATAAGTCCTCAATACATTTATTAACACACTATTTCATAGAATAGTGAGGACTACTAATGTTATCGTCTGGACCGTCACTCCGTTCCCCGACTAGTCCCTGCTACGTTCTCATCTCCTGAAGAGAACAATGAAAGTAAAAGGGTGAGCTCAACTAGCCCAGTAAGAAATATTATGACTAAGATAATGCAGAATAAATTATCATTAGCCTTCAACAATGTTAAACTAATAAAATACAATAGACATCAAGTGTAACTGCAGCGGAACAAGCAATCCATTAAAAGAGTCAAGTAGAGAATAAAATCTACTATCTTTTATGATTTAAAAAGGTTTTTCATCACTTTTATCACGAGACTCAAATTTTAATAAATAAACCACATCATCCCTGCACTACGGCCAAGGATATTCATTAGTATCACAACCACAAATTATCCATGCACTACGGCCAAGGATATTCGTGTATTCATCAATGGTCATGATCATGCCAACAACTGTCCATCAATACACTACGGGCCAATGAGGACTTTTACCACATCATTTGTAACATTACGATCATGATTATAAAGAATAATCCTCGTTTCATAATCGCACTCAAGTCCATCTATGCACTACAAAGCCACAAATGACTTTAAACATAATATAAACATGAGGATGATGACAATGATATAAGAATTCAATAAAACAAGTTCAAGAATTAATTTATCCAGAACCAATAACGCCCAAATTGTCAACATGATACTTCTTTGTGGAGTAAAATTCAAGAATGCTCAAGAATATTTCCATGAAAAGATATTGGATGAGTTTTAAATATCAAGGATATTCCACTAATTTCATGGAGTATAAAAGCCAAAACTTTAACCAATCGAGTATAATAAAGAATGGAATAACAAAATAAATCACTGTGCATGCGATAGACCGCATGTATATGTTATTCCAATGTAATAATAAATAAACGGAACCAGTCATGCCAGAACGCATGTATTGTGGATATTCCAATGTAATAATAAATAACGGAACCGTGTCGCAAAATTGCACCGATAAGATGTTCCAATGTAATAATAAATAACGGAACTAGGTCATGCGTAAACGCATGATAGGATGTTCCAAATGTAATAATAAAGAATGGAATAATGTAAGAATTTCACCATGTATGCAGATTTCAGACAGACAAGTTATTCCAACATAATGATAAAGAATGGAATAATGTAAGAATTTCACCAAGTATAGGGTAGACCACATTATAAAAGTTATTCCAAATGTAATAAAAAAATGGAATAACGGAAGTTCTCTTCATGAATACGAAAGAAATAATACCCCTTACCGTAAAAGAAGAGTATTCCGACTGGTAGGGCGAGAATATTCTTGAAGAAAACATGCACTACGCTCAAAGCTTCTTAAAACTCTAAAGAAATACGCTCAAGATTATAGAAGAATTCTCTGAACTTCTGGTGTGGTTTTTAATTCTAACTAAACATCCTATTTATAGAAAAATAGAAAGGATACTATGTTTCATTATGCAATAAAATATAATATATTCTATTTATAATCAAATAAAACAAAACTTTATAAAAAGTATTTTGTTCTATATAAAAAGATTTTACTATGCAAACACTATGCATAATAAAATATAATATATTCTAATTATTGTCTAATAAAACAAATAACTTTATAAAAGTGTTATGTTTTATATAAAAGATTTTACTATGCAAACACTATGCATGCACTATGCAAATACTATGCATAATAAAATATAATATATTCAATTATTGTCTAATAAAACAAATAACTTTATAAAAATATTCTGCTTTTATATAAAAAGATTTTACTATGCAAAACACTATGCATAATAGAATATAATATATTCTAATTATTGTCTAATAAAATAAATAACTTTATAAAAGTATTACATTTTTTATATAAAAAGCTTTTTCGCTTTTATTACATTAATAATACTAATAAAACAAAACTTATATATATATAAATATATATATATATATATATATAAACTTCCGTGACTTCATAAAAAGACACCTCAATATATCTAACAACATTTATCATTATTATTATTATCCACAATATTAATTCCACCAGTCGCTCCTGTGGAGAGAGGGCTTTCCAATAAGGATTTCTCCCTATCAAAGTGCGCAATTAGGTGACCAAACCTCTCCTTGGCGTAACTTCTAGACATCATTAATATTGCGAATAATAATAATATTAATTTCATCTCAATTATTGATTTAATAATATATAAAATATCGACAATAATTGAATCAAATAACGTGAGATACTATGCAACAATTACTGAAGCAATAATTGAACAAAACTGAGTGACTTCTCACGTAAGCATCAATAATCAATACCGTAGTGTGCTACTATGCAACCAACGCCAGACATCGTATTTTTTTACTATCGAGTAGTTCAATAGTTTTAACTGTAAAACTTCCGTCATTATTTTCATAAAAATATTTTTGTTGTTTTCTCAATCCGACAATAATTCTGTTATGGGGTCCACCCATGATTGTGCCGTCGTAGGAATATTCCCTGTTAAAACGAATATTCCCCGACCAATCGAATATTAGATTAACAACTTGCGTACTTTGTAAAATTTATAAATATTACCCACAACTATAACATATCAAATTCATTCCATAATATTTATAGAAAAATCATCTTTATTAAAAAGTTGGGGTCTTACAGTTACCCAGAAACTCAAAGTCATGGTCGGTCAACCCACTTTGACCATCAATAACTTGTAATCTGGAAATGCTATGAGCATGATTCCAGTTCCAGATTACACCTCTCATAGCATACTACAAGTCTATTACATTAAACAAAATAAATAATAACAGGTAGGAATCTATGGCCTCTAACATTTGCTTGTCAGGCCAAAATTTAGGGTTCTTAACAGTTTTTCAAAACTCCATTTTTAAGCACTTTGATGTTATGGATCTATGATATAACATCATAGATCACCAAATAACATCTTATAACATAAATTTAAACACCTAAACACAAATTTTGTTTTAGCATACAAAATCAAATAGGGTTAGGGTTTTATACCTCTCTTTTGCACAATCTTTGATTCTTGCTTTCCTCTACTGATCTTAAGGTTTTAGGGGCTTGGTTAGTGACTGATTACTCAAGGATTTCGTGGCTTTGGAGAGAGAAGATATTTGTTGAGTGTTTGAGAGTAAATGACTTAAATGTATGA
The DNA here is from genome assembly GCA_020205605.1 of Panax ginseng. Classification (NCBI taxonomy): domain Eukaryota; kingdom Viridiplantae; phylum Streptophyta; class Magnoliopsida; order Apiales; family Araliaceae; genus Panax; species Panax ginseng. The sequence continues at coordinate 96,175,193 of CM035133.1, read as the reverse complement.
ACTTTCTCTCTCTTTAATCCTTATCTATGATACAATGAATGTATAACTTGCAAGGTGGCACATATAAGATCAGATATTGTTTGATTTTCTAGCACATGGTGTATATCCAGAATGGTGACTCACTAGATTTGCAATATCTCTTAACTTAAAAGTTAATTAAAGGGTATTTTGGTCATTTCGCCCCCAAAAGGGTACTTTCATAATTTCCCTTATGATTTTAAGGGTATTCTAGTTAATTGACACGACTCCTTTTTATTTTAACACTTATAGTTTGATAATCTAAATTAGGGTTTACTAATTAGGGTTTAGGGTTCCTGAATATAAAATTAGGATTTTCCAGAAACTATTCGTTATGGTTTCTTAATCTCAGATTATGATTTTTAATCTCTTATTAGGGTTTACTAAGGTTATACCCTATTTGATCAACCATTGATCATTAAGCACATACGGTACAGACACATACTCATCAATATAATTATTATAACTGTATTATCTATCGAATCCCTATCCAGAATTAGGGTTAGGGTTTCTATCAGCTGTTAAACAACACCTCACTTACATTACTCAGTCAATACACAATTTGACCACTTTGCTAAACTCGTATCACAGATACTCAGCACAATATTGATAATCAATATCAATATCAAATAAAAAAAATTGTTCGTAAAATTTTGAATTGTTCAAAATTATGGGTCGTCACATTCTCCCCTTCTTATAAGGATTTCGTCCTTAGAATCACCGCTTTCTTACTCTCTACAATCTTTTAAAGTTGTATCATCAATTTATTTATATAAACACAATATTAATTTGTGTATCATATCTTAATCTGTGACTTGGATCCATAAAAGAAAATAATTCACAGTGATATCTATCCAATATTACTCGCGTAATTCAATTACTAAACGAAATCGTTACCTGTCACCACCTCCTGGGCAGCCACTACATCTTGCACCGTCATATTAAATGTATGGGCCATTGGTCTTCCTTGGCTATGCAGGTCCTCTAATTTTCAAGGTTCCGCTACTGGGTCCCTTGTTGATACTTCCCTTATCCATATTCTTCTTCGAATAATTTCGAACCAAATGATCTGTTGATCCACACGCAAAACAACCTTGTATCTTCTTCAGACTGGGACAATTGGGAGACATGTGTCCCTCTTGACCACAGTTATAACAAACTCCTTTTCTATTTAAACAAACTCCCAGATGGTTCTTTCTACAAATCGCACAAGGCTCACCTCCCTTCCTATTCTCTTCTATCTTATTTCCCGATTGGGTATTATCACTCCATTTCTTCTTATTTGGATTACTTCCACAACTACTTCCTCCTTCATTTATTTTCTTCTTCTTCTCTTGATGATATCGGGATGCAGCTTCACTTCCGCCTTCAGTAATAATTGCTTTCTCCAATAATGCCGCAAATGTATTAATCTGCAACACAGCTACTTTATTGATATTCCTGGCTTCAGTCCATTCTCAAATCTTTGCACTTTTCGTGCCTCTGTATCCACCTGATGAGGTGCAAATATTGCTAACTCGTTGAATTTAGTGGCATATTCAGAAATTGACATATTCTCTTACTTCAATTTTAGAAACTTCACTTTCATCCAAGCTTGCATACTAGGCGAAAAATAGTTCTCAAAGAACAACTCCTTAAACCTTGTCCACATCACCACCGCTGTCCTAGCACTCGCCTGATTAGTTTCCCACCAATAATTAGCTTCTCCCATCATCAAATAGGTAGCAAAAGTTCCACTACTCTCGCAATAATAAATGCTTTCTCTATTTTCTTCACCTAAGTTTGGGCTTCAATAGGATCTGCGGTTCCTTTAAATTCTAGCGGCCCTACCGCTTTAAAATCTTTGAAGTTTGCCAATCTATTGGCTGACTGTTCTCTTACGCTTGCTGTTGGCGCCCTATTTTGCATTGCTTGGGCTAATATGTCTATAAAATTCTGCATCGGGTTGACCTCCTTCATTATTCACTGATTGTTCCTCTCTTTGGTTTTGATTCTGTCTTCTAGGTGGCATTATCTGATTAAATAAAGATCTTACATCAATCCTTTATCTCTATAATAATTCTTATTAGTAGGATAATAAGAATTTAACACAAATTTCTCATATAACCGCATATTTATTGATATAGAACATAGTACTTTTAGTACATAACACATATTACTTTAATCAGTCATTATCCCTTTTTCATAAATATCGGGATTAACTAACACAACTTTACACAAAAAGTTGCAATTACCACAACTTTACACAAAAGTCATAATTCATCAAAGTTATCTTAATATTCAAACTGAAAACAAGTATTACATTTATACAGACACACACACACACACATATATATATATACATATATATATATATATATACATATTCCTACTCATCGTTCACGATATTACAATATTTAATATCACATCTTACTACCAAAATTTACTACTGCTTATACTTAAGTTGTCTACAATCCACTCCCTTCACCTGCATTCTTCATAGGACACTTGTTGAATCTGTGACCCATTCCTCCACATGTAAAACACCTTCTCTTATTTGGCTTTAGAAAATTTAGAGAAATATGTCCTCCCTGTCCACAGTTGAAACACATGTTCTTCCCCATCATACACTCTCCCAAATGAGTATTTCCGCACTTGGCACATACTTGCTTCTTCTTGGGATTTGAATTCCCTGAATTATTATCACTATCATTATCCCTATTCCTTTTATACTTACTCTTCTTCTGCTTGACTGTACCTTTCGATGATCCACCACCTTCAGCCCTCATTCTATCCACATGTGCCTTCAAATCATTTCTTTCTTTGGTCATCTCACGCAATGCCCTCTCCGTCTTCCACAACTCCACCAAGAGAAACACTTACTCCAGAGCTCCTGAACTTCTACAGATACTGGACCTTTTTCTCTAACTTTGGTCTTAATCTCTAACTCCACCTTAACTTCTTCGGAATCTACCTCTTCATCTTCATTCAGATACATTTCAGGATACTCATCATGATCACTCCCCAAATTTACCATGGGTTCATCTTTTCTAACTTCCTCAACTGACTCGCTCTGAGCTGGCACCTCGGCTACTGGCATTGGTGCAACAGCTACCAACTCTTCCATACTCATTTTATCATCTCCTGACATCCTACAATCAGTTTAAAAAATCTTGATTAGTACTTCACTAGTACAAAATTCATACACACTATGTGTCCACACATTTCATTATTGATGTACTTCGTCAATCCCTCACTTAGAACTCTAAATGAGTATTCTCTATCTCGCTTATGGTTATAATCCTAGGGTTTCCCCCACTTAAGGTTTATAACCTCTGACATACCGATACCAACTCCGTGATGCCCCAAATCAAGGTTACGACCCCTGTGTTTGGTGCTCATGATCCATCATATAAATAACATCTAACTACCCATTCATTGATCAATATAAACATACATCTCATTAATTAATATTATTAATACATTATCCCCAGGTTTCTAACCTTAACATCACAAACATAACCTTAGATATACAAAAAGGGTTATATATAACAACATATTAAATATTGTCTATACTATCTACTCCTGCAATTTGCCTTTGCCTTTGTCCTTCTCCGACCCTCCACCTACTTCATTCCGAGCTGAAATATTATATTTAAGCAAGGGTGAGCAACGAGTTTGCTCCGCAAATTAAAACATACAATAAAGTATAGGAATCAAGTATCGACGTTGGGATTTTTATTTGTCCCTTTTCTGTTCTTGTTCTTTGGTGTTCTCATGTTATGTGAGATTTGTTTAAAAAACCAAGTGAAAAAGGTTCGACATGTATATGTCAATGATTTGACTATAAGAGTCGCCAGTTGGTGTTTTTAACTGGTTGCACCAACGCAACTAAGAAAAGGTTTGCACATTGACCCAGTACTGCTAAACGGGTCTGTGAAACTGAGATTCATTTGGGTTCGGGGGCTTGATTATGCGGATGGAAGGTGTTAGGCACCCCCCGACATCCGTGTTACCACGGTGACCCACTTTTCAAGAAACTATTATATGAATGTGTGTGTGTGTGTGTGGGGGTCAATGTGCTGTTATTTGGAAGTAGTGTGAGGCCTCGTTCATACCTATATACAAAGGGTTTGAATTTGTATAAAAATTCAGTTTTAAACATGATATAGCAATGAGGTTTTTAAACCCTGTGCTCAATAGTAATTGAGACCTTTTTATACTTCTATTTTATTATTAAATGTTCGGCTTGGTTGCTTTTATTTTTGAGATGCGAAGCATCTTCGAGAAAATAGTATATAGCAGTGCCGAACTCCTCATGGGCATGAAATCCATCTAAGGAAATTCAAACACCGTGAATAATTTACAAGCTGCTTACAGCTAAAAATGTCCATCACGAGAACCGAATCTAGATTCAGTGGACAGAATCTATGATCACATGATTCCTAGGCTCACATGATGCCATAATTTATATATGAAAAACAGTAAGCAGTTATATATATATATAAGCTGAATATATATATACAGACATGATCAACCACCACGAAGCACCTCTACGGGGGATCGGAAATGTAAATATATAAAAGCGGTAAATATATATATAGAGACACATGATCAACCACCACGAAGCACCTCCATGGGGGATCAGAAATGTAAATAAAGCAGTAAATGAGATCAACCGCCACGAAGTAAACTCCAAAGGTGACGAGAATGTAAATAAAGCGGTAAAAATGATCAACCGCCATTTAAGTAAACTCTAAAGTAGACGGAATGTAAATAAAGCAGTAAAAGGCCACGAAGTAAACTTCAAGCCTGACAGAAATGTATATATATATATAAGTATATATATATACAGATAGAAATGAAAACCACGGGCCGAAGTCTGGGCATACACACAACACGACTCTCAATGTGAAGAAGAGTGTGCAAAGATGAAGAGAAAGGCTTTATAATGTGTAAGAAGGCTTACAGTGGGCTGCCAAAGAAGACTTCTATGACTTTAAGCGGATGAACATTCGGCTCCCGTCGATAAAAAAATATAGCTATATGTGAGCTAACAAGTGTTTAAAATGAGAAATCACTCAATATGGGGGTGTACAGAGCAAATTGGACAGGGCTTCCTCGCCTTTTCTCTTGCAAATATGGCCACCCCAAGCTCTATATTTATAGTGCTAGGAGCCACAGGTGTACCTACGGCAGTGCAGATGCACCTGCGGCTGCCTGGGATGCCCCGGGCTCTGCGAATCCCACCGTCTCGAAGTACGTGCATGTGTGTAACGTGATGTCCGCTCGAACTTGCAGAACTTCAATCTGAGCCTACGATCAAGGCGTGCCATACCATTCTGGAAAGCTCTTTCCGAGAGCTATGCAATGACATTGGAGTTGCCCTTTTTGATTCCAGGAAGATGGGTCCATGACCGAAATTGCATTTCTGGGTTTTCGTTAGGCAAACCATTGAGCCGTTTTGCGTAGTTTGTGCTCGAAAGTTAAGATATGGTTCTTGTGGGACTTCTTTTGAAGACGTTTTGAGTTGAAATGAGTTGATGTGATTTGAGTTGAAGTTGAGTTGGCAAAATAACCATTTTGCCCCTCCCGGGTTTATCTCCGATTTGGCACATTTGTAGCCGTCTTTTCTTAGGGTTATCTCTGAGATTGGCCTATTATCAACTCTGAATGTCCTCGGGATTATCTTTGAGGTTAGCTTGACCTCCTAGGGTTTACTTTGGGCTTTACAATTGATTTCTCGGGATATCTCCAGGGTTAAAATTGATGTTGTGGTCCTCTAGGGTTATCTCTGGAGTGTGAAAAAGACGCTTTTGTCCTCCTGTATAGTTAGTAATAGGAAAACGAAATTTCGAGTGTCTACAGATGCTCCTTTTTATAAAGTTCATGCAATGCAATAAAATGGACATGATAAAGATTACTAAACACTCGAAATATGACAAGGCATTTTGAATGATGTAAATCGCAATGTAATAAATGTTATGATAAATGTTAAAATGCTTTCATAAATCGCAGTTCATAAATTGTATATCGCATTTCGCATTTCACACTTCGCATTTGGCCAATCGCACTTCGTAATTCGCACATCGCATTTCACATATTGCAAATCGTAAATCGCATTTCGCACATCGCACATCGCAAATCACTTTACCTTTACCAGTTATTGTTGATGCCTATGCTGGTGTTAACTCCAACGGTTTGGCTTTTTATCGGTGTTGCTGATGCTTGTTTGATGAAGATAAGTTGAGATGTTTTCTACATCTCTGTTGGGGACGAAATTCTGAAATCATCGGACCTTCCCGATGTATACGCTGGTAGTTTACAACGGTACCTACCCTGCTGGTGGTTTTCTACGCTAACATTGCTAAACTGTTTTGGTTCCCACTCGAACGGTGGTATACAAAGCTTTCATCGCTGAAATGGCCCTATGTTATGCAGAGTTGATGCCAATGGTTTAGAATACCAGTTCTTTTGATACCTTTGATGAAGTAATATTCAACGGATTAATTCACCAGACTACCGATGTTCTACTGGATTGATGACAACTCAACCGATGTCTCTGATGCAATTTTCCTCTAATCTAGACATTTAATGTGCGCATATTTAAATCTATAGGAGATGCATGCTAAATGTTGATGGATATGTATGTTGATGTAGCGCTTTTGCAAATGTGCAGATCATGCATGATGTGATGACCTAGATTTGTCCTTAGGAGTCTATTGTCCTAGGTTGATGCACATTTTTAAGTATCTGGAGTATAAACTTACCTCACCCTTTCTGAGGCGATTTGGAGTTTCTTTTTGCTGTTGGGGTGCTTGTGCCCCATTCCCTTGAGCTTTTGATTCACAACCCGGCTGAATTGATGATCTGAATATTGCTGACATCCCTGGAGGGTTCATCCCGTTCTTTCGCTGCCTAGATTTGAACTTCGGTGTAGAGGCCTCGACTCGTGAGGACATGACGTAGGTTGACAAATATTTTTTTTTTATTTTTTTTGTTAACCGTGAGGATTTCATTCGCTAGACCTTTCGTCATTGGCCTTCTGCTCATAAGTTAAGGACTTTTTTGAAAAATTTCCCCTTCTTCTGTAAGGGCAAGCTTACGTCACCATGATTTCCTTCAAGAGTTCTCTCCTTTCTTTTGATGAAAAGCTTGATCTCGCCTTAAATTCCTTTCATTTCTTGGAATTGGAAAATGCCCCAGTCCTTTCGCATGTTATTGTCGAGGATTCATATGGGAAACTCTCTTTGTTGACCAAGTCGCGAGTGAGCAATATCCTGTACATCAAAAGAACAAAATGTATGAAAAGCTTGACGGCTTGGCTGTCAGGATTAGTATACTCTTGTGAATAAGGCATTTGAAGTACAAATTATGAAATGGAATGAGTTATGAAATCGCAAGGAAATTTGTAAACATCCATGGTCATTATTCATGGGCAGGATTAGATTTTAAAAGACTTTATCTCCCTTTATCAAAGAAACTTCATCTTCGCTCTAGACGTTATTTTTCGCAGAATTGACTTCATATAACACGTGCCCTATGAGTGGCGCAACTCTTAGTAGGGGATTTACTTCTATATCTTGGCAAATTTTGTTTTTTCTCGCCTAATCTTGTCTCGTTTTCTTAGGCTATTCTGAATTACCCATGTAACGAGTTTTGGACCAATGACTCCCAAACCAGAGGGATTTAGGGTACCAGGTGTTAAGATACCCCTTTGGGTTTACTGGATCTAGTAATAAAGGCCACGATTCGAGATAAGTCAGGCGATAACTCTATTCGCTTCTTTGCCTGAGTTTTACAGGTCCGTTTTCTTAGGCTCTAAGTCACCCAATGTAACGAGCGTTAGGCTGATGACTCCCAAACAAGAGGGCTTTAAGGCACCAGGTGTAAAGACATCCCTCGGGCTTAATTACTCGAGTAATATACGCCACGATTTAGATCTGCTCAGGTTTTGCCTTTAGCAATGCTTATTTTCTTAGTGGCTAAGTTACCCAATGTAACGAGCGTTAGGCCGATGACTCCCAAACCAGATGGCTTTAGGGCACCAGGTGTAAAGACACCCCTCATGATTAATAACTCGAGCAACCCAGGCCAAGATTCGAGACATTAGGCTGGCGACTTATCTTTTATCTTTTCATTATTTTTCATTATTTTTGCCATAGCTTCATACCCCATAACTAAGAGTCAGGGCAATCGCAAAGTGCAAACATGCATATGAGGTCAAGTCTGTTCCAAAAAGCGCTTTAAACTGGGATTTCGTGCCCATTCAAAAGGTTGAATAGTCTTAAATCTCTAATCGTTCCTGTGATTCTCGCCCCACGGACACTTATGAAAATTAATCCCATTCATAACAAGTTAAGCAAAATCCTTTTCTAAGAATACTTAACATGTATATTATCGCTAATGCATGTAAATGGAGACTAAAAGCTCATAAAGAGATGAAAGAGTCATACCTCACCTGTGGATTATTAATTTTGAGAACAGTATGATTGGAAAAGACTAAATGATCATACCAAATCACTAGTGAGACGATGTGAGGGAAGCTCTGATTATGATGTACCATGCTGATGGTGTTGACTGGTGCATTTTCCTCTTTAGGATTGTTGATAACTACCCTAGTGTTGAGTTGTCGCTGTTTCCGAGATTGCACCAGTCTGGTTATAAGAATCGCAACATCAGATTGTCGCCGATTTTGAAATTACCCCAGCCTTGCTTGTTGTCTGGGATAGTTGCTTTGACAGATGAGCTTATAAGATGCCGAGGTCATAAGAGCCTTTTACCTCTATACCATATGGTGAGCAGGTAGTAGATTTGGGCTGTGGATGCCCTCAATCATTGTTCATGACTTGTTCTCACAATTAGCCTTGATGGTTTTCTTCTTATTTGATGAAGACTTGTGATTGAGGGTGTCGGCTCTTTGAAGGTCCTCGTTGCTGGTTGTCTTGGTGTATCGTTGTTTCTTCCTTTCTAGGACTTGTATCAGATTTGATGGAATGACATTGAAGTGTTTATTTGGGTTTTTTAGATTTTTGTTCGATTTGACCGCACCATAAATGGTTGCCTATGTACTCCTATTGAAGAGGAGATCAGGTCTGCGTAGTTCGAACCTGGTGTAAGAGGTTCAACACTGAATGTAAAAAGGTGTAGGAATGTTTTTATTGTTTTTGTTTTTGTAGAGGAGGGCAGAATTATTTTAGTTGTTTTTGTTTATTGCGACCGGACCATATAGAATATGGTTACTTACGTACTCCCGGGAATCAGGGAGATAAGGTCAACTTAGTTCGCCCCATGAGCTGAAACCTAACTAATTTGATTTTTAATTTTTGATTTTTTTGATTTTTTAATTTTTTTGATTTTTTGATTTTTTTTTCAATATTTACATGCATGGAAAATAAAAGGCATATTGCAAAGAAAGTGATACCGTCCCAACATCTTCTAGAACTCATAATTTTAACCCCTGGATCTACATCTTCTTGGCTAGTTGAGGCCTGATAGCCCAATTGTTAGTGGTGATGTTGCCTTCAATGCTCGCGATAAAGGTTACATCTTGATTCTGAATATCTTTGCTTATGGCCATAACTTGATCGCCCCCTGATGCAGTACATTCCTCATGGACGCTTGAACTGGACCCATCGTAAAAAGGGATGAACTCTGGATTCTTCAATGGGTTGGCTTCCCCGACAAACTCACCATCTTTTCTTTCATCTGTTCCTTCGCATTTTTCCTGGGCTTGAGTCCGGGTCCCAAATCACCACGGATCTGGTATACTATTTCTATAACTATTGCGGAAGATATAAACATAAATTGTTTATACATTAAACATTACACACTATCCCCAAGGTCGAGAACCTTCACATAAAACCTGAATCAATATCCTATCTAACAAACATTGTTATTATAGTACATTTCTACTACAAATCTAGTTGCACACATAGTCCCAAGCTGAACTTGGCTTTGTCCTTTCCTGTATCCGACGTACTCATCTTAATCTGCAATGTTTATCATGATATAGCAAGGGTGAGCATAAGTTTGCCCAGCAAGTATAAGTTTATTTAAGGATATATCATGATTGAAAGAATTAAAATAATAAGATGGCTATAATTCAACAATATAGTTGTGAATTAGCATGAACAAATTTTTATAACTGAACGAACATTGAACATGAACATAGCAATTATATCTGGACAGAATGGTAATGAAGGTGATCAAACCTTTTCATACCGATGAATACATGCATTATGCACAGAGCGTAATAACTAATTCATAGACATGGCAATCAAGAATGATTAACCACAAACATATTCGAATGAAACAACTCAAGGTCGAGTTAAGAAAACTTGCACAATAATTAGAAGTTCAAAGTTAGGAACTCCTCAGATTATCCATCATCATCGCTATGCAGCTTTATAACGCTTTATCCAAGACCTAATATTAGTAATATAGATCTCCACATTAGATTAATATCATCATAGTGTAATACTATATATATATATATATATATATATATATATATATATATATATATATAGTAAGTAATCCTAAACACATAACACGTAATCCTATCAGTCCACAAACTACCTTAGACTCGACATCAAGTCAAACTATTTCAGTCTGAGCTGAATCCGACATAATTCTAACATCCCAACGGTCTAGTCGGATAATTATCGAGTCTAAGTTTAATTAAACTTTGCCTAAACGCTTAACAATTATATTAGATAATTTTATTATCAGTCAAAATATTGTTTTCATAGGCTCGTAATAATTTTTAAATAATTATTACCATTTATTATGATTTTTCAATCATTAACATCGTATATAAATACCACATTATTCTCTTTATCTTTAATATTTATTTAATATTAAATATTAATGAAAATCATAACATAATATTATAATATATTTATAATATCTCAAAGTATTTTTTAATACTTTTTATTTTCTCATTTATATGATTTTTAAACCTTTAAATCTATTATTCGATAATTTCTATTAATATTAAAATATTAATATTTTCAAGAAAAATATCAAAAGTTATATTTTATAACTTCAAATATTTTTCTAACCCTTAATTTATTTTTATATGATTTTTAAATCATTAATTCTATTTTTCCTAATTTATTTAATACATTTATTAAATAAATTAATTACCATTAATAATAATTTATTAATGAAATTCATCATAAAATATCAAAAGTTATTAAAATAACTTAAAATATTTTCTAACACCATATTATAATTTTTCATGATTTTTTAAGTATAAAAATCATTTTTGAATAATTTATTTAATATTATAATTAAATAAATTAAATATTTTTATATTCCATAAATATTAAATATTTATGAAATATACTCAAAATAATTAAAAACTAATTTTTAGGCTTTAAAATAATTTTTAGGAATTTATTATGTTTTTTAATAATTAAAAACTATTTTTTTCTATTTATTTAATAAAATAATTCATTTTCTGAAATTAAGTTTCACTAAAGGATTTCTATAAATGATGCAAAGATCTGCCAAGCTATAGGTGTTCTTGAGTTGTTCTTCATCAAACCCAGAAACTATTGTCAATGACTAAGGTAGTAGGTTTGACCACATAATTTCTTGATCATATGGTTTCTGGGTAGTATAGTGTAATAGAATTGTAGTATTGATGTAATACTATAATCTTCAGCAAGTTTCATAGCCAAAACATATCAAATTTGCAAGATCTAAGCCTCCCAATTCTTGTCAGTGGTTGTCCTTCATTTCTAGGTTTCTTTGAAATAAAGAACAGCTCGAGTGTGGTACTTTGGAGCTTCATAACTTGGAATCTGGGTCTAGTTTGGGTCCATCGTGTAGTTCATATATCAGGCAACAAGTCTCAAACACTATTATAGCATTTTATCAAAACATATGTGAGATCTAATACGGTCAAACCACACTAGAAAGTTCGGCTCTTGAAGGTTCTGGGTTTCCCAGAAACCTTCATAAGGCGAATCGGTCAACGTACTTCGACCTTGTTTAATTTCTACATTGATCATGATCTGAGTAATCTAATTGCTTTCAGATGTAGTCTGAATGACAGACTACAAAGATCCACCAACAATATGGCTTAACTACTAACACACAGCAAGATCTAAACCGTCAAAAGTGGCTGTCAGAAATTCTGGGTTTCTGGGTTGCCCAGAAACTCAAAATTTCTGTTCGATCAACGAGGTTTGACTGCATATAACTTACGATCTAGACATGCTATGACTATGTTTCCAATTCCAGATCACAGTCTACATGACATACTACACATATATAACTTCAAAAACCATAAATCAGTAACATAAAAGAATCTAGAGTCCCTGACATTTGCTTGTCAGACGACTCATGAAGGTCCAAGAACATTTTCTAAAAACTTGATTTTTGTACATCTACATGATATGGATCCATGATCCAACAGCCCAGATCACTATGTGACACCATCTAACACATATTTAACCAATAAACAACAACATATAACATCAGATCATAAGATTTTGAAGATTAGAGTTTATACCACTTTAATGCTCCATTTTTTATCCCGATCCTACTGATTTGATCTTTGAGAGCTAACACATGATCTTATCTTAACTTTTTACACTCACTCTACATTCCAAATTTTTAGAGAGAGAATGGTCATGGATAGAATGGTAAGTAAAGTAAGACTTTTTCTTACTTTTAATCTTTTATTTTAGATTCAATGTATGTAATGTTGCTAGGTGGCACACCAAATCTGATCTTGGAAGATATAAGGCACATGTGTATATCTTAAATTGGTCAACAAACAAGATTTTGGCAAGATTTATACTCCAACCTATTAAAGAATGCTAAAAGGGCAAAATGGTAATTTGATTTCTAATTTAAATGGCATACTTGACATTTGCCCTAACCCTTAGGGTTTAGGGTTTAACCCTTAAGGTTTAGGGTTTAACCCTTAGACTTTTGTAATTTAATTTCTAAGATTTCCAAATTTCGATTTTCAAAATAAAAAATTAATATTATAATTAGGATTCTCTAATTATATTAAGATTTCTTAATCATAATTCAAGCTTGCTAATTAGGATTAATATATCCTAATTAAAAATTTTAAATAATAATTAGGGTTTTCCTAAAATGGGCATTAGGTTTATAACTCAAGAATTAGGCTTTCCAACATTAAAATTAGGGTTTTCTAATTAATCAAATAGGCTTACCCCTAATTAGATTTGTGATTAATATACAAAAATCTTATACCTTGTATTTAAATTCCCAAATTAGGGTTTTAAATTCCCAAAACTGAAATTAGGGTTTTCAGAGCCGGTTTCTAGGGTTTCTTATAAATAGTAAGAAATTTCTAACTGAACATTGACGTTCTAAATATATACTTAGGATTTGCCACTGATATAACTTATTTGGTCAACCCTTGACCCTTAACCACATTCTGAACACATAAATGACCATACACACAGAACATATACACTTATATTCTTAATCCTGAATTGAATAATTCACCACAAAAATTTTTAAATCCATAAAATTTCTTTCCAGAAATGTCAAATCCATTCACTTATTTTCTGTCTAGGTTCTAATATTGAACCCTAAATCAATCAATTATGATTTTAAATTCTCGGGTTGTCACATTCACCCATTTTTCTAAGAATTTCGTCCCCGAAATTTACCTTACACCATACTGCTTACACCATTCATACACATCATCACATGCTACCCAAAACACCACTCACAAGAGTAAAAAATTTCAAATATTACTAAGGAGTTATATAGACTATTGTCTGTCATTTTCGCAAAGGTTTTATGGAAATTCATCCGCAAACCGTCTTACCCTGAAGACATAGAGGGTGATTAGCCTTGATGCCCAAGATCGCCCAAGAATACTAGTTTTATATCTCAAATCCAACGCCATAGGCACAAAAATTTTACCTCAGTCTTATTGAATTCCGCACCAAAACAATTTGATTCGGGAATTTTTTTTTTTCAATGAACACTTAGAGTTTTCATAACATTAGTCTAGCTAAATCGATTAGCGTAAACTTATATCAATAATCAATTTCAATCGATTTAGGAATGTGTATAGCTAAACGCCGTTGGCAAATTAAATTTTTGAAAATATTTTTGAGAATGACGTCATGATGTCGTACTGTATTAACAGTCCGTTTGAGGATGTCGTCATTGTATGACTTTGTCATAACACATCATACAATAGTGGAACAGTGATTTTTAGATCGAATTCACACTAAGTATTCATGTATTTATAACTCTATCAACTTTTTATCATCTCTGCACCAGGTTACATAGTACATAAGTGATAAATAAAAAAATATATTTTGACATTTCAAATCATTATCGTCTAGCCGAATCAAGTAGCATAGACTATACTTTAAACCGTTCAAAAATCAGTATATATATATATATATATATTTTCAAAAGCACATAATGCGTATTTAGCTTGATATCAAAATTTTGAAGTCTAACATAGCTAGGAGTTTTAGAAAACTTATGTCTTCACTAATAATCATTTGCTTAAACAGTCTATCTATTCCTATTATCCTTAATACTCCATTCACACAAAACTATACCCAGTTCGTCAAACCACACTTATGAGTTCATGAACTTTCCACAATCATATGAGTTTAAGAACTTGTCCTAGTCAGACCTTTGGCATCCATTCGCTGAGGGGTTTATAAATATTTCACATAACCATGAGTCACAAACGTAACATAAGTATGAGTTTTAAAAACTCATACTTAACCTTGTATCCTCTATCTATAACCTATCTATCTGTTATACACATGAGAAAAGAATCACCCTCTTAACATGCATATAGCAAATAGAGCGACACAAACATTTCATAATCCCCACTTAATCCTAATCCCTTCTCAATACGAATTTCATTCAACTCGTATTCATAATCCTTTCCTGAATCTATACCAATTCATAGTACAACTGACACACAGCAATCTTTGTTGTAAACTTTCCAATCATTAAATTGATTCTTTTCCCGTACTATAACCTTATCAGATCACGGGGTGATCTCATTGTATATATTACGATTCATTTCTATGTCTTGATCGTTTTGTTTTACAATCTTCTATCCTGATACTTTTAGTCTTTTAGATTCGATCTATTCATCACTACTGTTCACCTTTATTATCAGAGTTAGGGAACTCCGTATCTTTACAACTTAACGAGATTTGTCTTTGAATCTTACCGACACACTAACTCTATTTGAGTTAGTACTTATCCTAATCACTGCGGTTATTAGTCTAAGGTATCACTACCCTAGGTTTATAACCAACAGCTTTGATACCAACTGTAACATCCCCAAACTGTAATATCCCCAAATCCGGGTCCCAAATCACCACGGATCTGGTATACTATTTCTATAACTATTGCGGAAGATATAAACATAAATTGTTTAAACATTAAACATTACACACTATCCCCAAGGTCGAGAACCTTCACATAAAACCTGAATCAATATCCTATCTAACAAACATTGTTATTATAGTACATTTCTTCTACAAATCTAGCTGCACACATAGTCCCAATCTGAACTTGGCTTTGTCCTTTCCTGTATTCGACGTACTCGTCTTAATCTGCAATGTTTATCATGATATAGCAAGGGTGAGCATAAGTTTGCCCAGCAAGTATTAGTTTATTTAAGGATATATCATGATTGAAAGAATTTGAATAATAAGCTGGCTATAATTCAACAATATAGTTGTGAATTAGCATGAACAAAATTTTATAACTGAACAAACATTGAACATGAACATAACAATTATATCTGGACCGAATGGTAATGAAGGTGATCAGCCTTTCATACCTGATGAATACATGCATTATGCACAGAGTGCGAATAACTAGTTCATAGACATGGCAATCAGTAATGATTAACCACAAACATATTCGAATGAAACAACTCGAGGTCAAGTTAAGAAAACTTGCACAATAAGTAGAAGTTCAAAGTTAGGAACTTGCCTGTATCACCGACTACTGCTATGCAGTTTATAACACTTTATCTGAAGACCTAATATTAGTAATATAGATCTCCACATTAGAATAATATCATCACAGTATAATACTTTATATATATATATATATATATATACACACACACACACACACACAAAGTAATCCTAAACACATAACACGTAATCCTATCAGTCCACAAACTACCTAAGACTCGGTATCAAGTCAAACTATTTCAAATCGAGTTGAATCCTCGATTACAACCCTAACATCCCGACTGGCCTAATGGATAATTATCGAGTCTAAGTTTAATTAAACTCAACTAAACACTTAACAATTATCTTAGATAAATTTATTATCAATCAAAAATATTTTTCATAGGCTCGTAATAATTTTTAAATAATTATTACCATTTATTATGATTTTTCAATCATTAACATCGTATATAAATACCACATTATTCTCTTATCATTAATATTTATTTAATATTAAATATTAATGAAAATCAAAACTAATATTATAATATATTTATAATATCTCAAAGTATTTTTTAATACTTTATTTTCTCATTTATATGATTTTTAAACCTTTAAATCCATTATCCGATAATTGCTATTAATATTAAAATATTAATATTTTCATAACAAAATATCAAAAGTTATATTTTATAACTTCAAATATTTTTCTAACCCTTAATTTATGTTTATATGATTTTTAAATCATTAATTCTATTTTCTATAATTTATTTAATATATTTATTAAATAAATTAATTACCATTAATAATAATTTATTAATGAAAATCATCATAAAATATCAAAAGTTATTAAAAATAACTTAAAAGATTTTCTAACACCATAATATAATTTGTCATGATTTTGTTAAGTATAAAATTATTTTTGAATAATTTATTTAATATTATAATTAAATAAATTAAATACCTTTTATATTCCAAAAATATTAAATATTTATGAAATATACTCAAAATAACTAAAAACTAATTTTTAGGAATTTATTATGTATTTTTAATAATTAAAAACTATTTTTTTCTATTTATTTAATAAAATAATTCATTTTCTAAAATTAAGTGTCACTAAAGGGCCCTATAGCGACAGTACCGTCACTATAGGTGTTCTTGAGTTGTTCTTCATCAAACCCAGAAACTATTGTCAATGACTAAGGTAGTAGATTTGACCACATATAATTTCTTAATCATAAGGTTTCTGGGCAGTATAGTGTAATAGAATTGTAGTATTGATGTTATACTATAATCTTCAGCAAGTTTCATAGCCAAAACATATCAAATTTGCAAGATCTAAGCCTCCCAATTCTTGTCAGTGGCTGTTCTTCATTTCTGGGTTTTCCAGAAATGAAGAACAACTCGAGTGTGGTACTTTGGAGCTTCATAACTTGGAATCTGAGTCTGGTTTGGGTGATGTAAATGTTCCATTGTGTAGTTCATATATCAGGCAACAAGTATCAAACACTATTATAGCATTTTATCAAAACATATGTGAGATCTAATACGGTCAAACCACACTAGAAAGTTCGGCTCTTAAAGGTTATGGGTTTCCCAGAAACCTCATGATTCATAAGGTGAATCGATCAACGTACTTTGACCTTGTTTGATTTCTACACTGATCATGATCTGAGTAATCTAATTGCTTTCATATGTAGTCTGAATGACAAGCTACAAAATCCACCAACAGCATGGCCTAACTACTAACACACAACGAGATCTAAACCGTCAAAAGTGGCTGTCAGAAATTCTGGGTTGCCCAGAAACTCAGAATTTCTGTTCGGTCAACGAGGTTTGACTGCATATAACTTACGATTTAGACATGCTATGACTCTGTGTAAGACCCCAACTTTTATGAATAAATAATAATTTTCTCAAAATATATTTTTGAATATTATGGTGTGAATTTGATATAATGTTATAGTTGTGAGTAATATTTATAAATTTTACAAAGTAAACAAGTGGTTATATAATATTCGATTAGTCAGAGAATATTTGTTTTAACAGGGAATCACTACTACAAAACAGTAAATAGACAACGCGAAAAAAAAATTGTGATTTCAATCAAGAAAACGTCACGGTTAAGGGTGTCATCTATTTGACACCCTTGCACAACGTTTTTAAAACGTTGTAGTTAAGCTCAATACACGACGTTTTTTAAGAAAAAAACGTTGTAGATTTGTCTTTCAAAAATTAGCAGATGCTTTAAAACGTTATAGAAGGTATGATTCCACAAAAAAAAGAAAAAAAAAAAAAAAAAAAAAAAGAAGGTTAAAGTTAACCATGTAAGAGGACAATCATAAAGAGAAAGGATTTCAATTCCTTTTAAAAGTGTCAAGTAAAGACATTCATATTTCAAAATTCGTAATTGCAATATAATCAATTAAAAAGTGGAAAGCCATGAATCAAATCTAATATGCAGAACAACAACAAATATCATATTCCACACACTAATCTTTCAAGTCAAAGTAATCTGGATACAAACTTTTCCGATTACCTTATCCCATCCTAAACTTTCCCAGCAACCAAAACTAAAATGTAACAGTAAAAAGCAATAGAGAAAGAAAACATATAAGAGAAACAGAAGAAGGGGATTGGGGGAGTTACTCGTCCTTTAATCTCGGATTCATCGAACATCCAGCGCTGTTCTGGCTAACCTGGACCCATATCTTGGACCTGTTTTGAAAATATACAGCAAAGTTCATATCTGATCAACGAATTAGTAGCTAGTTAGTTCATGCTACCATTATACAATCACATTAGATTCAAATTGATGCAATATAAATTGAACATAGACTTCAAACATAGCACAGTTGCTTAGCACATTAGTTAGCTAGTAAGAATACCTTTTGTTTTGATTTCCTTAATTCTTTAGTCCTTAATCTCCAATGTCCTCTGCTATAATTGTGCAAATATTAACTAGATTACTTGACTCATGTATCATACACTTCATAAACACTTACCAAGCACCTGTTTGGCAGTCAAACGCTTTCTGGGATCTGGCTCCAACATCTGTCGAACAAGACTCTTGGCATTGTCAGAAATCTGAGGCCAGGGTTCCCTCTTAAAATCAATTACACCACGCAAAATTGCTAGAGCAACACCCTGTTCAGTTTGTGCAACCAAAAGAGATGAAGCATAACCATTATTAAAAATAGACAAAAAGAATCCAACATCAAAAAGCTGCGTAATATACATCCAGAAATTGCTTACATGCTAAATTATAGGTATACCTGCCCAAAATGGAGGAACCCCACACAACAGAATGTAAAGAATCACTCCAGCACTCCATGCATCAACCTCTGGACCATAATTTTGCTTTAGAACCTCCGGGGCCATGTAATAAGGACTTCCCACAATCTCAGAAAACTTCTCACCTTGAAAAAAGAAATCAGTGAATCATCATCAAACCTACCAATAACCATTCAAACAGAACAACAATAAAAGCCATACCAGAAATACAAATTTAATCACCAAATTAACAACTTACAAGTGAAAACTTGAGATAGTAGGGGTAAACATTTTTAAACAAAAGCAATTTTCAAGTTTTATTGTAAAAATGCAAACACTAAAAATCTGCTGAAATCAATAATTTAAAAAGAAAAGTCAAAATTCAAATCTACATGCTTAAAATAATAAAATCTTAAAACCCGTATAAACAAGTTTTATTTTGAAACCAAACAACAGGTGAAAATTGACTTATTAACTCAAAACCCATATCAAGGAGTAAATTTTTTTTAAATTCAGCTTTCAACGAATCAATTACCAAATACCGCATGAATAATCTATACCACCATACTAAAAATAGAGATTAAAATTCTTCTAGTTATACAACATAATTATGAAAATGGTAAAAAATAAAAACATCCAGTCAACCTAACCCCGCCCATTTTTCCAGTGAAAATGATTTACTCAAATCAAGTAATCAACAGATCCTGCTAACCTTGAAACCCAAATCAAAGAAAGAAAAATGCACAACTCCATCACCAAATCAAAGAAAGAAGTAATGATATACCTTTAAGTTCATTACTATTGCTAGCAGAAGAACTTCATTGCAATGCGCTAAAAGGATTGCTCATATCATCAGCATGAAACTCTCCACCATTGTGGTTGCCCTTCTCGAGGGCAAATTCCAGCATTACCCTCTCGAATAGATCACAGTTTGGACTCAATTTTGACAGTCCGATAGCGGATTTAACATATTTATTACTTAGCTTCACATAAGCCCCAGCATAAACAAGTAAACGGAAGGCTTCAACATGACCCTCCAGTGCAGTAACCATTACTGCAGTAGCTGAGAACAACAAAAGAAACAATAGACCAAGGGCCAAGTACAACTTACTGCAAACCTTGTAATGGAATAGAAAAATCTTGAAAATTTTACCTCTGATCTAGTCGCCCCACCAATAATGAACACAAATATACGTTGCCCCATCTTCTTCAAATCATTTGATTCATTTTTCAGAACGGAATCACGGGAAAGGCAGTAGGACAGAACAATCAGCAACTCTATAATTGATAATCCTACAAGTTTTGCCCATGTTGCAGTCCGTCTTGACCTCATTGAATGGGGACCAGATTGATTTACTCCCACTGATGCACTCTGCACTCCTGAAAGAAACACAAGGTACATATATCTCGCATAATTATATTTTTGATGTAAGCACAAAACAACAAAATCATTTGATGTAAGCACCACATGTCTAGACAGCGTCCAAGACATCTGCTCCACCACACTTGCTACTAAACTTATCATATGTTTCCTTGGCAACAAATGTGCATGTGCAAGTGACTAGATTAGAAACATTTTACGATTAAGAAATTTTAAGTGCTATTATTGTGATACCTTCTTTTCCCCTTTTTTTTTAGTCTGAGGCTGGACAACATGCTCAGCTTTTGGCGCATATTAGATGGAAATGGAGTGTTGCAAATGCTGGCTACCCTATAGCTCAATCTCAAGAATAAACATTACTAATTCTGTTTACTAATAAATCTGAATCATGCATTTTTTGTACTTCCAGAAAAGACCTCCATTTACACTAGTACTCTCTTTGTTGCAAGTGAATTGGACAACCAGCACACAATGTATTTCTAGCCAATACTAATGAGTTAATGAGAAAGGTTTCATCTAATCTTCTACTGTTGGTAAACCAAGTGACAGCATGAAGCGTTGTATAAATATAAGTTGCAATCCTGGAATAGACCACCCATATGTTTAGATATCTACATGATATAATCTTTAACAGGTAAAGGAGAATTGAGAGATTTTTCAATGATTCCACTCAGTTGAAACATAATAGAAGAAAATTTCACATAATCCCTGCATAGTTACAATTGAATAATTTTATCACCCCCACATACATTACTTCAAAATGAAATTTGGAGAAGTTCATATTCTAACAATTCAAAACATCACATAGTTTACTGAGCATAACGATTACTGCAAATCAATTAATGTGTTAGGAAAGTGAAATACCGGATCTATTCCACCACGTGCCTCCAGAATTTTGCAAATCTCTTCATGGTTTACGCTACGGGCATCTGAAAGTGGCTGCAAGTAATTCACATTAACATGTGACCTTGGCTTTGGTATAAGCTACTAATTATTTTCCACAAGACTGACCTGAATGCTATCATTTTAACAGAAAACGGAAGAGAAAAAAAGTCTAGTTACTTGTGACATAGAAATCTATAGGTGGAGTAAGTAAGAGTTTGCTAGTACTCTCGTTGATCTTTTCAATATTATAAACGCTTTTCTACCATGACGGTGAGGTTCATAGACTCTGATTGATATAATATGTGTAATAAAGAGCTAACAATGCTCTATCTTGATTGATAAACACGACATGTTTAAAAAAAAGGTGATACAACTCTATCACACAAATACTACAAACCGACATATATGCTTCACAAAAGATAATTTTAGCACATACAAATGTATTTGGCACAATCAGAAGCTCACCTTAACCTTCAATATTAATAGCTGCTTATACACACAACTTATAATTAACCTCATATGGTACTAAATGACATTTCCTACAATATTACCAAGACTACCAGCTAATTATGAAAAGCACGTTTTTCACTAACAAGTCGATTGAGTTACTTGAGTATCATAATTCATTGATTCTATTAAATATTCAGAGAAAGTGCAAGAGAAATACCAAAACCACGCCCGCCAATTCTACCACCCATACCCCGCCCAAAACCTCTACCGGCGCCAAAGCCCTCAGAATTTTGACTGCAAATCCAAAAAACTATAACAGATTAGACTCTATTATTTCCATGTGAATAATCGGAAAATGAACCATCATGAAACTACATTGATAGAAACTAGAATGACATCTCACCGCTGCCAGTCCAAAGCAGGAGTATCAATTAAAGCCCTTATCTTGCTGTCCTCGTCAGCTTTGCTAGGAGGGGGAGCATCCTGAACAGGATTGCTCGATTGAACTGGCAATACTTCAGGAATAGCATACAAATCATTCCCAAATTCATCCCACTCAGAATCTTCAGGCTACAAAGCGAACCAATTTAATAAGTTACAAAATCTACATAGTAAAAACTGGTGCACACAGCAAAACAAGAAATCCAGATTCCTCATAACGCGATGCAAAGCAAAGCAAAATAATGCTTACATATTTTGAATCAAAAAGCACAATTAATTAAAACCATACAATGAAATAAGTGTTATTGGGCATGTACGTACCCAGAGCAATAAGCAGCCTCTCATCACCATCACAGCAATACCCAATTAAATTGGGTAACCTCTTATATCTCAGCTTCCCAACACCCCAAGCTTCATCCTTCAAAAAGAAACCCTAATTTTAAAAACCCATTTACCACAATAAACCCTGAGGCTTCAATCCAATTCCATTTAGGATCAGGCCAGGCCATTTTGCTAAATTTCTTAATAGCAATCCACCTCCGATTCTGCAGCCGACCCTTGTACACCACATTTGGGGCTTTTTCGCCACTCTCAGAAACAATAAACTCCGGGCTGAAATTGTTGGTGGCAGCTTTTAAGTCGGAGAGAAAATTCAGAGAAGGTCAGGATTCCTCAAGCCCCGTCGACGGCAGCGGCTCTGGGGGTGGTTCCGTTAGAGGGATAAGTCTGGGTTTGGCCCAAACAAGCCTAAGACGACCTGCTTATTGACTTCAACGCCGATTTCAAAGCCTATCATGTTGTTTTCCGATCTGATTGAGGTGAGAGAGTGAAGATGAGTGAGAGACAGTGGAGGGTGTAGAGATTGGGATTTGGGAGAGAGCAAAGAACTGCTTCAGATGTTGGAAGTGATGTCGGAAGGCTAGGAGAGAAAAAGATAATTTTAAGTGTTCAAGCTCCGTATTTTTTTAATAGACAACGTTTAAAAAAAAACGTTATTTAGTTAAAATTAAAAAAATGCCCTTTTAAATAGATAACGTTTTTGTATATATATTTATAACAATTTTTTTAAAAACGTTGTGAAAAAATACCACAATATTTTTTATAAAAAACGTTGTGGTTTAAGTGTTATTTATTTAGTATTTTGTAGTAGTGAATATTTGTACGACGGCACAATTATTGATGGACCCCACAATGGAAGTATTGTCGTAGTTAGAAAACGACATAATTGTCTTTTTATAAAAATAACGGCGAAAGTTTTACCGTTAAAACTGTTGAACTACCCGGTAGTAAAAGTACAATAATACACGTGGTTGCATAATGGCACACGGTATTGATTATTGATGCTTACGTGAGAAGTCACTCAGTTATACTCAATTATTGATGAAGAATTCTTGCGTCATCATATCTCTCATATTATTGGTTCGATTATTGTTACAAAGATTATCATCGCATTATATGATATATTATTAAATCAATAATTGAGACGACAAAGTTATTCATATTATTAAATCGCAATATTTACAATATCAGAAGTTACATCGAGGAGAGGTTTGGTCATCTAATTCGGCACCAATAAGGAAAAATCCTTATCGAAAAGCCCCTCTTTCCAGGAGCGAATTGATTGTTAAATATTGTGAATTATAATATTAATGATGAATAAGTTCGTGTTGATTAAAGATAAAATTGATAGTTCCATTGTGTTGGAATTATTAGTGTTAGTGGAAATCGACATTTATTTCGATATTAATTGATGTCTGGAAGTTATACTGACCAGTCGGGTAATTAATCGGATAAATGAGAAATTAATTGTTATTGATTCATATTATTATAACTATTTATTCTTATGTGTGTACTATTGATTCATATTCTTGTACTATTAGGGGAGTTGGTGCAAGATTGATAATACTTGCATGACTAAGTTAAAAATGGAGGTATAGATGGAGGTACTATACTATAATTCGTATTTTCACATGATTATAACTATTGATTCACATTATTTACTATTAGGGGAGGTGGTTCAAGTTTGATAATACTTGCATGACTAAATTAAAAATGAAAGAAAAGTTGAAGGTATTGTACTGTAATATTTCGAGCCCCAAAACGTGCAATTATCGAAACTATATTTTCTTATAAATAGAAGCTCATTCTTCCTTCATTTCTCACCAATTCACTAAAGCTATAGAGCAATTATTATAGAGAGAAATTATAGAGAAGAAGAAGAGAGGTCCTCATTTACCTCTCTACTCCAATATCGATTTTTTTCTAAGGTAAGGGTATTATTTCTTTCCGTATTCATGAAGAGAGCTTCTATTATTCCATTCTTTATTATTATGTTGGAATAACCTGTCTATGCCAAGTACCGCATACATGGTGAAATTCTTTGTTATTCCATTCTTTATTATTCTATTGGAATTTCCTGTCTATGCGGATTACGCTAGACCTAGTTCCATTCTTTATTATTCTGTTGGAATAACCTATCTGTGTGTTCTATCGCATGCATGGTGAATTCTTTGTTATTCCATTCTTTATTATTCATTGGAATATCCTATTCGGCATGCGATTACGCTTGAACTGGTAACATTCTTTTTATTACATTGGAATAAACATCGTCTGCGATTACATCGCATGCATGGTGAATTCTTACGTTATTCTATTCTTTATTATTCATTTGGAATATCACATGCCTGTGTGAATTACGATGACTGGTTCCATCCTTTATTATTCTCGTTGGAATAATCTGCATACATGTGGATTATCACATACATGATGAATGATCCTTCGTATTCATTCCTTATTAAATTGTGGAAATGACACCGCTCACGTGGATTATCGCATGGCGGGTGAAAATCCATTTGCGCTTCATATATTCTATGAAACTCATTTGGTTAAAGTTTCGCTTTATACTTCATGAAATTAGTAGAATATCCCGGATATTTAAGCTTCATCCCAGTATCTTTTATGAAAATATTCTTCCGAGTATTCTTGAATTTTACTCCACAAAGCAGTATCATGTTGACAATTTTGACGTAATTGATTTCAAGATAAATTAACTTATAAATCTTTAAAATTTATTTTTGAACTTGTTATTGAATTATTATGTCATTGGCATCATCCTCATGCTTATATTGTGATGAAAGTCATCTTTGGCTTACGTGCATAGATGAACTTGGTATGATTATGATCAGGGATTATTCTAAGATAATCATGACTGTAATAGTATAAATGATGTGGTAAAAGTCCTCGAGAGCTTTGTAGTGCATTGATGGATAATTTTGGTATGATTATGACCAGAGAGATTATTCGGTATAGTCATGACCATTGATGATTTAATGAATATCCTTGGCCCGTGAAAGTGCGGGGATGACTCGATGATGTGGTTTATTTATTGTCGAGTCTCGTGATAAAAATTGATGAAAATATTTTAAATCATAGAAGATAGTAGATATCATGCTCTACTTGACTCTTCTAATGGATTGCTTATTTCACTGCAGATTAAACTTGATGTCTATTGTATTTTATCGGTTTAACATTGTTGAAGACTAATGATAATTTATTCGCATTATCTTAGTCATAATATTTCTTCATGGGCTAGTTGAGCTCCCCCTTTCTTTCACTGTTCTCTTCAGGAAATGAGAACGTAGTTAGGAACTAGTCGGGGAACGTAATGACTCGGATCAGATGATAGCATTAGTAGTCCTCACTATTCATTAAATAGTGTGACAATAAATATAATGAGGACTCCATTGAGTGTGGATATTGTCTAGATGACAATATTCTTATTAAAACTCTTAGATTATGTTTTGTTGTATTTTACACACATCGTTGTATACTTAAGTTGTATTTGAATTTTTTGTACCATGTATTTGGCACTCAAGATGGGTGATGTATACCTATTTTGGGCGCGCCATCACAGATATTAAAGCTTAGGGATATGATCCCGGCCGAGATGTGAGACAAGAACTAGGAGGGAGAGACGAGGAATTCTTCGCTAGTATGACCTACCTAAGTTTATTTGGTATTTAATTGGTTCACAAAGTATAGGGATAATATGTGATATGTTAATTAACCCTTGTTTTGTGGCAATATTTGAAAATGGCATCTGAGAATGTTGAGAACATCAATGGAGCACAGGAGACCGTTGAGTCTCCACAGATCAATAATCAGGATAATGTGCATCAGAAAGGCGACAATCCTCAGGCAAACAATAACACCGATGAAATGGTGAACGATGGGATGTTCAGAGGCTTTATGCAATTCATGCGCAACATCAAAGAAAAGCGGCTCCTGTCCAAAATGTAGGTGGAAACACTGACAACTCTCGGACGGTCACCGCTAAGCAGTTCAAGGAGCTGGGACTACCGGTGTTTTTTGGAGAGCCAAAACCACTTAAGGCGGAGACGTGGATAAAGCAGATCATTAAGATATTTGATGTTTTGGGATAATCCGAGGAGTAAAAGGTTCCCTTGCCACCTTCATGTTGCGAGCAGAGGCAGATTACTGGTGTGAATCTGTAAAGCGTACTCAACTTGCCGCACTCAAAATGTCTTGGGAGAAGTTCCAAGAGCTGTTCAATGACAAGTATTTTCCTGAAAGTATTTATCACATGAAGGAGGTAGAGTTCATCAAGCATGAGCAAAATAATATGACCGTGGCGCAGTACGAAGCTAAGTTTGTCGAGTTATCTCGGTTTGCGTCCCACTTGGTTGATAATGAGGAGAGAATGACGCAGATGTTTCTAATAGGTTTGAAACCCGAGATACGTCAATACCTAATTTCTCACAAACTGTGTTTATATTCAGATGTTGTGAATATGGCTCAGTTATTGGAGCGCGATAATGAGTCAACCCAACCAAGAGAGAGCAACCGACAAGTCGATAATACCAGTGGTAGCAGTCATCGAAGCGGTGACAACAAACGTGGAGGGAATCAACATGCCAGAAATGATAATCACTTCGGTGGTAATCATGGCTATGACAATAAGAGTGGACGTTTCAAGAAGAGGAGATTCAACAAGGATGGAATGATGTCAAGACCACACACCGTTATTAAGGAAGAGAAGCGACCACCGGTCACGATATTACAAATGTGGAGGAAGGACACATAAGTCCAAACCGCACGTCTGCGATCAAAGCGTGTTATAATTGTGGAAAAGAAGGTCACCTAGCCCGATTTTGTCGTGCACCAAAGTCAAGTCCGGTGGGATGGAGGCATCAAAGGTGTCTGAGACAAGACAAAACACCGTAGTTCAAGGGAGAGCGTTTGTCGTAACCTCCCAAAAAGTGAGGAATCGAACGAGGTGATCACAGGTATGCTAATCATAAACTCTAGCATGAAGTTTATACTTTATTTGATCTGGGTTCTACCCATTCCTTTATTTCTCTACTTGCGCTCAACGTTTAAATTTGACTCCGGATAAATTAGACTTTAACTTATCTGTTGAAACTCCGTTGGGAGAAACCTTCATTACATCCACGGTTTATAAGTCTTGTTTGATTCAAATCGGTAACCTCACGTTACCTGTCAATCTTATTTCTTTGAAAATACTTGCATTTGATGTGATTTTAGGGGTTGATTGGTTAACTGCTCATCATGCTAAAATTGATTTTTTTCGTAAGGTTGTTAGCTTTCATATTCCTAACCAACCTATTATAAGAATTCAAGAAACCAAACCACTAAAATCAATCACTGTCATATCAAGTCATAAAGTTATTCGTTTATTGAAAAATGGATGTCAAGCTTTCTTAGCCTATGTCACGGATTTAAATAAAGATACATCGGATTTGAATGATATTTCTATTATTAATAAATTTCCTGACGTATTCCCTGAAGAACTTCCTGGCCTACCCCCAGAGCGTGAAATTGAATTTTGTATCGACCTTGAATCCAGTACAAAACCCATTTCCAAAGCCCCATATCGAATGACTCCTATTGAACTTCAGGAGTTAAAAACTCAACTACAGGAATTGTTAGACATCGATTTCATTCATCCTAGTATGTCTCCTTGGGGTGCTCCTGTTCTATTCGTGAAGAAGAAAGATGGAAGTATGCAACTTTGTATTGATTATCGAGAGTTGAATCATGTCACCATTAAAAATAGTAGATTGCCTCGCATTGATGACTGTTTGACCGGTTGCTGCAAGGAGCCAAATTCTTTTTAAAGATTGATCTTCGTTCTGGATATCATCAGTTGAAGATTAAAACTGATGACATTCCAAAGACTGCTTTCAGAACTCGGTACGGGCATTATGAATTCTTAGTCATGTCTTTTGGATTGACTAATACTCCTGCTGCCTTCATTGACATGATGAACCGAGTATTCAAGGAATATTTGGATCACTTTGTGTTTGTCTTTATTGATGACATCCTCATATACTCCAAAACCTGTGAAGACCATGAGCAACACTTGAGGCTGATACTCTAAAAGCTTCATGAAAACAAGCTATATGCCAAGTTGAAGAAATGTGAGTTCTGGCTTGAGGAAGTTGCATTCCTTGGGCACATGATATCAAATCATGGAATATCTGTTGACCAGACAAAGATTGAAGCAATTCAAAGCTGGGAGCAACCTAAGTCGATGATCAAGCACGTAACTTTCTAAAGCATTGGTTATTATCGGAGATTCGTAGAAGGGTTTTTTCGAATCGCTACTCCATTAACGTAGCTGACTCGAAAAGATACAAAGTTCGGTTGGAGCAAGGAATGTGAGAAGAGTTTTCAAGAACTCAAGAGAAGACTCATTTCAGCACTTGTTCTGACAATACCATCTGGCTCAGAGAGATTTGTCATCTACATTGATGCTTCAGGCAAAGGGTTAGGATGTGTTCTCATGCAACATGGGAAAGTCATAGCCTATGCCTCTCGACAACTCAAAGAATATGAGAGGAATTATCCTACTCATGATCTAGAGTTAGCGTGATCTTTTTGCACTTCAGATTTGGAGGCATTACCTGTATGGAGAGAAGGTGGAGATCTATACGGATCATAAAAGCCTCAAATATTTTTTCACTCAAAAGAAACTCAACATGCGCAAGAACGATGATGGCTTGAGTTGTTGAAATATTATGATCATACCATCCAATACCATCCCGCAGAAAAAAGTTTAACGTAGTAGTAGCATGATTTATTGAGTAGAAGATCATATGCGAATGCACGAGTGCAATATTGTCAACACAAAGACCCATTTTGTATGACTTGGAAAGGATGGAAATAGAGTTAAAGACTCCAGGGACCCATGTGATGATGGCGAATATATGAGTGGAACCGACTTTAATCGATAAAGTTAAAAGTCGCTCAAACTACTGGACTGGAGGTGATGCGTATGAAGAAGAAAGTGCAAGAAGGTGTTATTAGGAAGCAAGAATCGATGAAGAAGGAATACTTTGAGTCAACTCGGACTTTTGTGTTCCTAACGATTACGACTTGATGTATAAAATCATGATGGAGGCGCACAACACACCGCTTTGCAATCCATCTTGGGAGTACCAAATGTATTGTGATCTTGACATACATTTTGGTGGAGCAATATGAAGAGAGATAATGGGTTTATCTCAAGGTGTCTAACTTGTCAACGAGTCAAGGCGGAGCATCAAGTGCCAAAAGGTCCATTGCAACAACTTGAAATTCCAGAATGGAAGTGGGAGCACATTACCCTGGATTTCGTTACTGGTCTTCCCAAGGTCTCTCAAGGCATAGATGCAATTTGGGTCATTGTTGATAGATTGACTAAGTCTGCTCATTTCTTAGCGATACGAGAAACTTATACACTTGAACGTCTTGCTAGTATATATATAAACGAGATTGTAAGATTGCATGGTATGCCAGTATCCATAGTTTCTGATCGAGACCCAGGATTCACTTCAAGATTTTGGATTAGTTTACAAAAAGCTATGGGCACGGATTTACGATTTAGTTCGGTATATCATCCTCAAATGGATGGGCAGTCGGAAAGGACTATTCAAACTCTTGAAGTTTTATTAAGACTCTGTGTCTTTGACTTCAAGGGAAGTTGGGACAAGTTCTTACCATTGGTGGAGTTTTTCTACAATAACAGTTATCAAACAAGTATTGGCATTGCTCCATTTGAGGTGTTGTATGGAAGAAATTGTCATTCTCCAGTATGCTGGGATGAGGTGGGTGAAGCAACGTTGTTGGGACCGAATTTGGTACGTATAACTACGAAAAAGATTCAAATGATCCGACAATGTATAAAAACCTCACAAGATCGACAAAAGAGTTATGCTGATCTTCATCGAAAAGACGTGGAATTCAATATTTTTTTTGCTAAGTTTGTTTGTTTGTATAAAAGGACCAAATACAATGGCTAAGGGGCATACCCCAGAATATAGGTGATGATCGAAACACGGAAGAGATCCCAAAATAAAGTTAAACTAACAACCAATTACTGATAATTTGAAACAAATTGAGAAGCGACCCTAAACTAGTCGTCCCCATTAAGTCCACCACTCGAAACACAAGCAGACTACTCGCTTGAAGCCTCAAGCTTGCCAAGCTCACTCGAAACCACATGTTACTTGAAACCATAGTTTGGGCTTACCATGAACTACCACATGCTCTCCCAAAACTATATCTTTGGATAGAAGCCATACCTTGGGCTTACCATCAACCACCACATGCTTGCTCAAGCTGGTGGCCCGAAGCCTAGCTCGCCCAAGCCTTGCTCGTCGTCTGGCCATGCTCGCTCAAGCCAAGCTCGCCTCAAGCCTTGTTCCAAGTCTTCTTGCTGCTTGAAACCATGCTCGCTAGAAGCCATACCTTGGGCTTATCATCGACCACCACATGCTTGCCCGGGCTAAGTGGCCGAAGCTTAGCTCGCTTCCAAGCTCGCTCGTCCAAAGCCATGCTCGCCGAAGCCCGGCCTCGTCCAAGCACCCATCCAACCTAAATCAATCAATTGTTGGAGAGTGGAGATTGCACGTACTTCTAGCTACCCACTAGCTAAAATGGCTAAACTAACAACCAATTACATATATGATTACAATTTGTGGCCTTGATAAAAGAGTTACATTTAGAAAGTCTAGACTTAATGAGATGGATAACATCTTTGGCTAGGATCCTAGGAGGAATAATGGAGCCATTATGGATCTTGTTATTAGAGCCTCCTGCACTTTATAGAAAGCAAGTGGCCGCGATTAGCATAGGATATTCTTGGACGGTGCGAGCCTTGGTATGAAATCAAAGTAGCAATAATAGCATCCCAAGAGAATGGAAAAGTGGTCCAATTTCCTAAAGTCACGGCACTTTGGAGAATGGTTGAAGAGTAATCACATTCAAAAAACAAATGGTTAAAGGATTCTAACTTTGTTGATTGCAGAGAGGACGGTTCCATGTTACGCCAAAGGTGTAGTGTTTGGTCCCATTGTTTGTGGAGAGTTTTGAAGGAGCCCAAGCCGGAGAATGAAGGAAAAGCGAGGAACATGAAACTTATTCCAAAGAATAGAGCTCAAGGAACCTTGGGAGATCTTGCTCGGATTGATTCCCAAATCTGCTTTGGCCTTAATAGATCTTAATATTACAAGTTCCCAAAAAACTTGGTGGGGCCTAGGAGAAGGATGGGAAGGTGGCGATTTTTCTTGGGAGGAGAATGACTTCGTGGTGAGTTCTTTGTTGGGAGGCCCAGAGGAGCTGCCAGAGAGGAGAAAGCTAACCGTGGCAAGTGGGGAAGTCGTAAGTGGAAAGGAGAGAATGAGAAGGGTTAATAGTTGCCCCATTCAACCAAGGATCATACCATAAGCTTATGTGTTGTCCATCCCCCACAATGTACTTTAGATGTTGAAGAGCGAGAGGGCGTAATTTGAGGAATTGCTTCCATATCCAGGAGCAACCGGGGGAAATAGGAACTTGCCAAATAGTCTTAGATTTTAAGATAGTGGCTTTCATCCAGTTTGCCCAGAGAGAGTGGGATTGATAGCTGATAAGGCGGAGGAAATGTTGCAACAATGTAACTTTATTCCAATCTAATGATTTTTAGTCCCAACCCTCCCTCATCTTTGGGTAATGTGAGATTAGCCCAGGCAACCTTTGCACCATACTTACACAAAGTTGGACCCTTCCACAAGAATCTGCCTAGTAATGCTTGAATGTCTCTTAAGACTGCTTTCGGGAGCATGAAATGAGTGCACCAGTATACTTGTAAGGAGAAGAGAATGGAATGGATCAATTGTAACCTCCAGAGAAGGCAAGGACCTTAGATGTCCAAGAAGTGGCCCGGTTGGTAATCAGATTGAATAAGAGTCTGTACGCAGTGTGTAAGAGAGCTTTTGGATAATAAGGGTACTCCTAGGAATTTAAAGGTAAAGATTCTAATTGAAACCCAAGAAGGGAGAGAATGTTGCGAGTAGAGGTTGCATCAGTGTTGGCTAGGTAACAGTGACTCTTGTGGGTATTTGGAATAAGACCAGAGACCAGAGAGAAGGATAGGATGCAAGAATTGACAATAGCAATGGAGGGTAGGCTTGCATGGCTGAAAATAAGGATATCATCGGCAAAAAGGAGGTGAGTAAGTTTGCAAGCCTCTGTCTTCCAATGATAGGTGAATTCAGTGGCGGAGATAGCTTTGTTAAGATGAAGGGAAATCATCTCCATAACTATGACAAACAAGAAAGGGGACAGAGGGTCTCCTTGGCGAAGCCCACGTGAGCTACCAAAGAATCCAGCAAGAGTTCCATTCAATTTAATAGAGAACACGGCTGAGGTAGTACAAGCTTTGATCCATTCTATGAAGATGGCTGAACCGAAAAGCTTTGAGGGTATCAAATGAGAAAATCCCAACGAACCGTATCAAAAGCTTTCCTAAGATCAATCTTGAGTGCACATCTAGAAGGTCCTGTCGTCTGGTGTACCCTTGGAGCAGTTCTTGAGCAATTAGAATATTGTCACTAATACTCCTACCTTTTACAAAAAATTTGATTGTCTTTGTGTCAATAATGGGGGCAAGACTTCCTTGAGTCTGTTAGAGATGATCTTTGCAATACATTTGTAAATGGTGTTGCTTACAGGAAATAAGCCGAAAGTCCGCCATTGATGAAGGGTTGGGGCATTTGGGGATCAATGCTAGAGTCGTGGAGTTAATCCCTTTGGTGGCTATTAGCCGAGAAGAAGAAATGGATGACTTTTAAGAAATCAGTCCAACAATATCCAAATTGCTAAGGAAAAATTGACATTAAAACCATCCAGGTCCGGGACTCTTGTTGCGTTTCATGGAGTTTAGAACCTTAAAGATCTCGAGAGTCGTAAAGCAGGAGCAATGAGTTGCGAAGCTTGGAGAGGGCTCACCAGATTCGTGGGGAAAATACCAAAAGTGTCAAACCAAAGATAAGGAGTGTCCGAGGCATTAAATAAGGATTTGAAATAGTCAAGCACCTCTGACTTCAACATTGTCCTTGCCATGCACCATAACTCCATCATCATTAAGGATAGAAAATATTTTATTGGAGTTCCATCCGCTCTTCATCATATTAGCAAAAATAGGCGGTGTTAGGCCACCCAAAGTTAACCGTTTTGCTCTTGATTTACATTTGCATTAGGACTTCCTCTCCTATCAATGGCCCGGAAAAGCCTTTGGGTGCAAGTGTTTCTCTAAGGATAGGTTAAGCCGGGTCCGAGGGGTGGTCATGAAGGAGAGATCTGAAGGAATGAGATCGTCTCTAGCCAACTTTACTAAAGAAGTGAGATTGCCATGAGTGAGATTAAGAGAGGATAAAGCATGTTTTGGTGCGTTTCAACTTTTCGAGAGAAGACATAAAGGGGTTCCCATGTATGGGGGTGTTCCATGCAGAACCCACGGCCCCCATAAAGCCCTCAAGGAGAGCCATGTGATTAAAGAATTGAAAATGCCTTCTTGGTTTGGAGAACTTAATGCCAGATTAAGAAGAACAAGTGAGTGATCCGAGAGGCCACGATGGGCAAAGTGGCAAGAGAGAGATCAAAGTTGGAGAACCAAGTCGAATTACCCATTACTCGGTCAAGCTTTTTATGTATTGAGGCCTAGATAATTGGTTGTTCCACCAAGTAAATAAAGGGCCAATGCCTCTCGAGATCATCAATGCCAATCGAGGAGGTGCATTCTTTGAAATCATTTTTCCCGATGTCCCGTAAATCATCAAAGTTGGTTAGTCTCGTAAATATCTTTGATAATATTGAAATCACCCATTAAGCACCAACTTCGAGGAGGAGACACCGCACTCCAATTTCGCTCCATAAGTCTCTTCTTTCGATATAGGAGTTCAAATTTACATAAACAAAGGAGATAAAAAAGAAGTACTAGTAAAATCTAAGGATTGCACCTTGCACGGTGTATGACTTGGGAGGAGGTAAACAAAACATCCAAAATCCGGAGATTAGGATTCCAACCCACCCCAAATTCTACCATTGCCATGAAAATCATAGTTGAAAGCCCATTCCCAGGAGGGACACAGCTTTCGGGAGATTTTCTTGGCATTAGTATGCTTGACTCTCGTTTCCATTAATCCAACAATGGATAAATTATAATCAGCAATAAGTTGCTTTACATAGGCCTGTTTAGGCTGTTTATTGAGACCACGAATGTTGTAGGTTGCCAACATAAATTAAACTGATGGTGGGGGGTGTTGCCTGTTTTACCCTTGCCTTTCCTCTTTTTTGCAGCTTTGGGGTTCTCCATACCACCAATCTGTTTGTTTTTCAAGTCTTTGCCTTCCTTTTCATCAACAACCTTTAGTCTATTAACTAGGGGATTTGTGGCAGCTGGGGATTCCGAGTCAGACCCAAGGGTGGGATCAGGTTGGTCAATTGGATCAAAAGTATTGGACACTGTTGTGAAAGCATTTGGGGTGGCGTTATCCGAAATAAATTTGGCCCCCCTAGCCACTGTCACCCACTCATGAGAGGGGGGGTTCTCCTTTCCTATTGAGAAGGATGAAACCTTTGGTGAAGGGACAACCAACTTCGTATGGCTAACCATTACAGTATCTGTGGCTCCAGAAGGGGTCCGGTGTACTTTTAGGTACCCATTTGAAGTTGGCTTTAGGGCATTTGACTTGGGAGTGGCCAAATACTTTGGAAGAAGCACAGTGGTCTACTTTGATACTCAACATCAACCTAACAAAGGTCTTTTCGGATTTCTCGAGTGCATAACAAAGAACTTTGATGGAGGAAGGGAAAGAGGATGTGGCAGATACTTCAATGCACACTCGTGCAAAATTTAGGAAGTCATTATTAGTTGTCATCTCATCGGTGAAGAGAGGCTTACCAAGGGCACTAGCTATATAGCTGATCCCCTCATCAGACCAATATGAGAGAGGGATTTGGCTAAGCTTAACCCAGATGGGGATTTTGTCACAGTCAGACTTAGTGAACTCCACACCTTCTTGCCATTTCTGCAGAACAATCACTTTGGAGGCAAAATGCCATGGGCCAGATGCAAGGATATTGTCACGATTAGTGGAGGATTTGAACTTGAATATATAGTAACCCTTGTTGTGCATAAAAACTTTGGTAAGACCCAGGTTCCCCCACAACCGTTTGGCAAAAGGTTCAATGACCTTAAAGGGAAGGTTAGAGTGAAGGAAATAGCCAACCAAGCTAGTCGACGGATAAGGTTTCCCTCGCTAGCATGTCATCGTGAGGAGGCTTTACTGAGAATGTCACCATTCTCCATAACAGGAGGATGGAAAGAGAGGATCTCTTTGGATTTCCCCAAGTTTTTTGTAACTCTGAGACTCAACTTTTAGGGACCTCAACCGAGGTTTGGTGGGGAGATTTCGCCTTCCTCCTGCATGGGATATAGGGACGAAGGTTGAAATAAAAGCATCAGACCCTTTCCCTAAGATAGAGAGGTTCATCTGCAGAGCGGATAAAGGGATGAAGAAATAGGGGCAATTACTTGGCGAGCATGTCCAAGATTTTGAATCTTGCCTTCAGAAAGATAAGCTTGTACATCCGAGGAGGATATACCATGAGCCGAGAGGAAATCCATAAGGTGGATTTGTTTTCCTCCCTCTCGAACAAGGCTTCATCCTTGTCCTTTTGGGAGAAATGTTGAAAGCTACTACAAAATTTCTTTTGCATGCGGCACGCCAAGATGGGCCAATATTAACCTCCAACGAAGGGCCAAGCCGAGTCCTTGCAACTGAGTCTTTAGAAGCTCTTGTCGAGAGCCATGGGGATAGGGTTGATTTGATTCGCCCATGCTAACACTTGGACTGAGTATCCCTAGAAGGGATCGGTGAGGTGGCTGAGGGGAGGAGAGTTTGGGTTTGACACCCCCATCTCGCAAAGAGATCCCTAGAAATGTAACTAGAAGAGTTCCCGGCCAGATAGGTGAGAGTGGTCTACCATAATGAAGGAAAGAAGGAGAGGAAAAAGCAGGAGACAGGGAAGGAAGAGGGCGGGGGAGGAGGGGGGAGGCGGTGGAGGTTTGGTGGAGAGAGACCAAAGGGGTAAATGAAAAAAAGTAGGTGTAAGCTCGAAATTGTAGGTGGGGATGGGCGGGGAGACTCAAAGGGAAAGAAGGGGTTGAAGGAGGAGTTAACGGTAAAAGGGTGAGATTAACTTAGGTTGAAAAATTTGTAGAGAGAAGGGGGAGAAAAATCGCATTGTATGCCGAATCTATATGTACCACAAAGAATCTAATAAATATATATCCATAAATATTGGAGATCACGTGTTGTTACGTGTTGCTCCATGGAAAGGAGTTACAAGATTTAGAAAGAGAGGAAAGCTCAATCCTCGATTCATTGGCCCATTTTAATCCTCGATCGAGTAGGAATCGTGTGGCTATAGACTCGCTTTTACCGCTTAAGTATGTCCTCGTGTTCATAATGTTTTTCACATATCTATGTTACGTAAATATGTGAAAGACCCGAACAATATTATTGAATTAGAACCAGACGAGATAGAGAAAGATTTAATGTATGAAGAGTTACCTGTTAAAATCTTAGATAAGAAGGATCATATTCTACGCTCTAAAGTTATATCTCAAGTCAAAGTTTTGTGGAGAAACCACGATGTGGAGGAAATGACCTGGGAGTTAGAATCTGAGATGAAATTAAGGTATCCTCACCTCTTCGACATACCAGGTACGCACCCTAATTTCGAGGACGAAATTTCATAAGAAGCGGAGGTTGTAAGACCCCAACTTTTATGAATAAAGAATAATTTTCTCGAAATATATTTTTAAATATTATGGTGTGGATTTGATATAATGTTATAGTTGTGGGTAATATTTACAAATTTTGCAAAGTAAGCAAGTGGTTATATAATATTTGATTGGTCTAGGAATATTCGTTTTAACAGGAAATATTCGTACAACGGCACAATCATTGGTGGACCCCACAATGGAAGTATTGTCGTAGTTAGAAAATGACATAATTATCTTTTTATAAAAATAACGACAGAAGTTTTACCGTTAAAACTGTTGAACTACCCGGTAGTAAAAGTACAGTAATACGCGTGGTTGCATAATGGCACACGGTATTGATTATTGATGCTTACGTGAGAAGTCACTTAGTTATACTCAATTATTGCTACAGTAATTGCTGCATCATATCTCTCATATTATTGATTCGATTATTGTCACAGTATCATCTGCATTATATGATATATTATTAAATCAATAATTGAGACGATAATGTTATTCATATTATTAAATTGCAATATTTACAATGTCTAGAAGTTCTGTCAAGGAGAGGTTTGGTCATCTAATTGCGCTCCAATAAGAAAAAATCCTTATCGAAAAGCCCCCTCTTTCCTGGGAACGACCTGATTGTTAAATATTATGAGCTATAATATTAATGATAAATAAGTTCTTGTTGATTAAAGATGAAATTGATAGTTCCATTGTGTTGGAATTATTAGTGTTAGTGGAAATCGACATTTATTTCAATATTAATTGATGTCTGGAAGTTATCTTGACCGATCACAGTAATTAACTTAGGATAAATGAGCAATTAATTGCTATTAATTCATATGATTATAACTATTTGTTCTTATGTGTGTACTATTGATTCATATTCTTATACTATTAGGGGAGTTGGTGCAAGATTGATAAAACTTGCATGACTAAGTTAAAAATGGAGGTATAGATGGATGTACTATACTGTAATTCGTATTTTCACATGATTATAACTATTGATTCACATGATTGAACTATTGATTCACATTATTTACTATTAGGGGAGGTGGTGCAAGTTTGATAATACTTGCAGGACTAAATTAAAAATGAAAGAAAAGTTGAAGGTATTGTACTGTAATATTTCGAGCCCCAAAACATGCAATTATCGAAACTATATTTTCCTATAAATAGAAGGTCATTCTTCCTTCATTTCTCACCAATTCACTAAAGCTATAAAGCAATTATTATAGAGAGAAATTATAGAGAGAAAGAAGAAGAGAAGTCTGCTACCTCTCTACTCCAGTATCCAGTTTCTTTCTAAGGTAAGGGGTATTATTTCTTTCGTATTCATGAAGAGAGCTTCTATTATTCCATTCTTTATTATTATGTTGGAATAACCTGTCTATGCCAAGTACCGCATACATGGTGAAATTCTTTGTTATTCCATTCTTTATTATTCTGTTGGAATTTCCTGTCTATGCGGATTACGCTAGACCTAGTTCCATTCTTTATTATTCTGTTGGAATAACCTGTCTGTGTGGTCTATAGCATGCATGGTGAATTCTTTGTTATTCCATTCTTTATTATTCTATTAGAATATCCTGTCTGTGCGGATTACGCTAGACCTGGTTCCATTCTTTATTATTCTGTTGGAATAACTGTTGGTTGAAATCGCAATCGAATAACACGTGGAAGTGTACGCGGTCCACAAGTAATATATGTAAGTAGAGTGTCGAACCCTCGAGGACGAAGTCTAAACAGGAAATAAACACTAAGGTAAAGTCGTTACTAATCTTATCTAAACAAGTGAAACAAGTGGTTGGTTAAGCTATTTTAATAAGACTATCAAATTAAGAGAAGTAGTTGTGCTAGGAAGTTAAGATAGGATTAAAACTCCCCTAATGCTTCACCTAATCTTCTTATTCTCCATATTACAAACGAATCAAGGAATGGCCAACCGAGAACATTAATAGGCATAAGCTTCTGTCGAAGGTCAAATGCACATCCCTAACCAGCTAGAACACAATATGTCTATTGGTGACACTAACTAGGTCAAGGTCATTAAGCTCAGTCCCAAGGTCACATAAGGCAAATAAGAATATGTCTATCCTATTAGCACATTATGCACACATTCCAATGTCATGGTCATAACAGGTGTTATTGTATTTAAAGATAGACAGTAATATCTATTTATCAATTTCCATCACTATCACTATCAATTTCTTTATCAAGCAATCAGACATTAAATATAAAATACAACAACCCATTCCAAAATGATTCATTATATAAAATGAGAGAGAAAGTTAATTAAGCTAATCATAAGGTTACATTGCAATCCTAAAAATGGAGTTAGTTCATAACTATGGTACTAACACGCATTTTTAATACACTACACATTATCAGGCAAATACAAGGAATGGGAGATTTGGAATAAGAAAACCCCTGTTTGAAGTGTTCTTCCACCAAATCTTCTCTTCACGTGTAGAATTTGAGTTATATGTTGGGTGCAATAACTCTTCTTCCCTTCATGAGCTTCTTTCTCTTCTAGGAGAGAATAAAATCTAATCTAAGCTGTAATAAATAAGCTCTGATATCTGATGATTTTTAAAGCAGCAGCCTCGCTATCTATTTATACCAACCCTTCTTTCATCTAGGTTAATAAAGACGAGGCACTGTTGGGAAACCGGAGCTCGCGCTGCGGCGTGAGCCTAGACATTGCAATCGGCGTCGGTAGCGAGACACAGTCTTTGAGGCACTGAAAAAGCGCCGGGCACTATTGATGGCGCCGAGGCGCCAAACCCAAGGCTTCAGGCGAGTTTCTAAAGGTCAGAAAAGCTATATATGTAGCGTATGGCTACCCTACCTTTACATCATTAATGGCGCCATGCGAGAGAGAATAATGGCGCCTGCGATTAATGTAAGGGTCCAATGCAAAGTTATTCTTTGGGCGCCACTTTCCAGAAGCACAAGAAAGCTAAAAACATCAGCAAAGCCAGACCGAAGAGAATTACATAGATAAATAATAAAATAACTCTACAACTATCCAAAAGATTGAAAATGGGCCACAAATTAAGTAACAAAAAGGGGCAAATGAGCGGGTATGAAACCCACTCATCAAATACCCCCAAACTTAAGATTTTGCTTGCCCTCAAGCAAACTATCAGACAACTATAAACAATATCATAAGAATAGGGCAAGACGAATGCGAATTAGGGCCTAGAGTCTAAAGCAAAAATAAAAGACTGTAATTGATCCACTCAGTGTGTGTGTGAAGACCACATATCTAAACTAGCCATAACCCAAATGAAGATCATACCGTCGACCGTGATAACCAATAGGCACCCAAGCAACTCATGCACATAACAAGAGTTAAGACAAGACGCAAAAACATGAACGGCTCGAAAGTTCTAGATTAGATAAGTAAAATCTATCTTAGACAACACTTGATTACTTTTAGGCAAAACAGAGTACTCATTAGCAAGCTTTTGTTCAATGACTCCCAAGCCAGAAGACTTTAGGGCACTAGGTGTAAAACACCCCTAAGAATCTAATAACTCAAGCACAAAGGCCACGTAAACAACATAAGTCCAGAATAGATTTTAAAAGCCTGCGTTTATGGGCGAGTGCGTTTCCACGCTCCATCTCAACCCACCGTAGGACAATTTTAAATTTTTTAAGAACTAAAGAGCCGAAACTGCTAAAGCATCAAAGCCTTTAAAAACTTGAAATTAGTAGAGTACAATAGTGCACACTATTTTCAACACGGTAAAAGACAATCACAAAAAGGAAGACTACTAGAGAGATAAAAGGTCAGTGCTCGCTAAACGGATGGATCCAAGACAATCTTGAGTTAAATCAAACACAAGCCCCCAAAGCCGCATAACTTTTGCCACTAGCTTAGGAAATAGATAAAATTGCAAGACAGTCTGTCCAAGGGAAAAAACAAAACTTAACGCTAAAAATACCTTAACCCAGCATATAAACAGTTACAGACTCGAGGCTAGAGTTAAACACAAAAAACTAAAAACTATAGAATACCCTTCTTAACACGGGCAAAGCATAACACATGGCATCGAGTAAACCAATTAATCAGTAAAAGACCCAAAAATTAGGCTTAAGGCAAGACAATATCTGACTTAGTCAAGATATTCCCAAACAAAAGATATACAACTAAAAGCATATAATAAAAGAAACATAGAATACGACTAAGCAAAGACATGCATCCAAGATAAATTAAAGCATGCATCCAAAACCAAAAGATATTCACGAAAATAATCACAATAGATAGATATTAACTTAAACATGCCAAATACCATCCTAACAAATATTAAAATTAAACTAGAGTCTGGGGCTATCAAGCCCAAATACCATCCTACACAACAGTTTAAATAGACATATGATAAAACTAACACAATTCATATATATTATTCAAATAGAAGAAAATCTCTCCCAAACTTGAACTTTGGCCCGTGTCCTTACTGGCCTCTGTAGAAATAGTCTCAAGCATTCGCAGCATCACCGCCATGATCACCATCACCGCCTTCAAGATCCTCGCCCATGCCAAACAGCTCAAAATCATCACCATCCTCGCCATCATCATCCACATTGACTGGCTCACTTGCTTGGGCTGCCTCAGTAGGCGGCGAAAATTGTGGAGGATAGGAAGCATACATTGGAGGAGCGGGAAATGGAAAAGGCATGAAATCCGCATCCTCGCCTCCTTGAGCGACATGAATGTTGGCGAGCGTGTTGACAAACTCCGCATGATAATGGTGGAACTGGCTCTGCCATTGGGCGACAGTATCAACCTTGCAATGCAGGAAATCTAAACTGCTCAAAATCTGAGCAAGGGTCCCAGAATCAACGACCTCGGCAGAAGGAGGAACTGTCGCACTTGTGGAGGCTCCTGCCGCAGTGGATGGCTATGGATCATCGGATGGCAGCAGCGACGGTGCTGGCAAGAATCCTTCTCCACGGGGATGCGATGGCGCTCCCTCCCAAACTGCGTAACGGATGATTAGATGATGGTAAATTACAGACATAGGAGGCAATGTCACGTCTTCGACCTCCCATTGCACACCCACCCTCCTACAGAGACGGGTGATAAGAGACGGGTGCGGGAGGCCCGACATAAACTTACTGTTGATAGCCTTCTTAATTGATTCGTTTATCAAAGACCCAACATCAATCTTTAACCCCATAACTATCGCATAGAGCAACGTCGCCCTCTCCTTGGTTACATCACTGACATGGTTCGTAGGCTGGATATTTGAACAGATGAACGCATACCACGCCTTGCCGTAACGACTTAGGGCCTATTGGGATAATGACGTCCTCTCACCCGTGTAATCTTTAGTCTTCCACACTGTCCCGGGCTTAAACAATTTGGCTATAATCTCATCAGACTGAAATCAACGAATACCACCCTCTCTATAATCGTGCCCATCAAAATTAGGAGTCCCATACACTTCTTTTATCGCCTTGGCATCGAACGGGATCAACTTCCCCCTCACTGGCGACGCCGGAGGGCCTTCAGGAATAGCGTTAGCATATAATTCTTTGACTACCGCTACTATGGTAGATTCCGAAGGCTTGGTGAAGTGCACCCATTTCATGGCGCTAATCATGGCATTCATTTGGCCATCTTTATCATCAGGGCGAAGGCCTCGCTCAGGCACTGGGGTACGCAGTAAGGGTATACCTCTTATAGGCCTCCTCAGTGGGAAATTTGACAGCATCCCAAGCTGTAACAGGCACTCGGGATGAAGAAGGAGGAGGCCCAACACTAGTTCGAGGACGATTAGGAGCCATTAATACAAAACAAGAAAATAATAATATCTGTGTGTAGCTATGTCTGTGCAAGCCAAAGAGTTTGGCAAATAAACGAATCTGGCTTGGCTCTTATAGGCGCAGAAGGAGAATGACATGGAGAAAAAGTAACCGTTGCGACGATCGGAGACCCAAACGGAAAGAAATGACCGACAATTAAAAGAACGGTCGGAAGTTGAACAGTTAGCTCCGCTTGGGGGGAGAGAAGATATGAGAGCACTGAAACGCGATGGGAAAGAAAAACTCAATTTAAAGCTGGGATTCGCTGATGACGCCGAGGCGCCGGATGTGGCGCTGTTGGATGATGAAATGAAGGCTGGGCGCATGGTATGGCGCCAGGGGCGAGATCTAACCCATCTTGGCGCTGGGGCGCGAATCTCATGGCACTGGAACGTGAGTTTGCAGTGTGATGGGAGCAAGGGATGGCGCTCCGGCACGACACATGGCGCCGGGGCGCTAATTTACAGTGAGTTCATAAATCACATGGCGCTGGGGCGCGAACATTGGCGCTGGGGTGCTGATAATGGCGTTGGGGCGCGAACAATGGCGTCGCGACGTGGACTCTGGTAAGCAAACTCTACAGAAATCAATATAACATATCAGCCATCCACAGAGACACCACAAACAGAAACAATGAACACAGTATTGTCAAGGGTTAACTAAGGGGGTGATAGACTCTAAACAAGATGCTCTATACAGAACATAAACACAGAACCTAAAGCAGACAGAACACATATTATACAAAACATAGAAAGAAACAGAAACTGAAATACCAAACTGAGACATAATAAAAATAAGATAAAACAATTTGTTTGATACTCAGATGGGGATGCCTCCCATCAAGCGCTTGATTTTGAGTCGTCGGCTTGACTGTCATCCCGTATTACTATGGGTCTCCAAGTGTAATGGAGGTATTCTGCCGGTCGACCTCGCCGCCCCAGTAGTGCTTTAATCTTTGCCCATTTACCTTGAAGGTTGTGTCGGAATTTGGATCCTCCAACTCTATTGCCCCATGCGGGTAAACCTTGGCAATTGTGAAGGGGCCTGACCATTGAGATTTAAGCTTTCAAGGAAATAACTTTAGCTGGGAATTGAAAAGAAGAACCTTCTGGCCCGGTTCAAAA
The DNA here is from genome assembly GCA_020205605.1 of Panax ginseng. NCBI lineage: Eukaryota > Viridiplantae > Streptophyta > Magnoliopsida > Apiales > Araliaceae > Panax > Panax ginseng. The sequence goes on along the minus strand of CM035133.1, from coordinate 96,130,751 downwards.
TGCCTCTCGAGAATTCTCTTGCCATGCTACCTGTAACATTCTAGAATTTTAATTGTTATATTAAATATTTATTGAATTATTTAAATATTTAATGGATGTGTTTATTGTTGAATAAATAATTGTTCAAATTTGAATTGATGTGGTTAATTATTTGTTAAATAAATAATTAAGGAAAATTAATTATTTTGCTAATTTAATTTAATTATTAAGTTAGAGAATTTTGATTAATTGAATTACTATTCTTTTTATTGGAATTGTAATTAAAAAGGATGTGTTAGTTGATTAAATAAAGTTATAATTATATAAAAAATTATAATTTTGTGATGTTGATTTATGTGTTAAAGTGATTTGATAAATTATTTTTAGAATTAATTTAATTAAGTTAATGTGTGACAAATAACCTTTTATAAAGGAGTTATTAAAATAACTTAAAGGAGTTGTAATTTCATTTTGCCAAACAAGGCCTAATGCCTATTAAGTCTTTAATATAATTGTGTTTTACCAAACAGGGTGTTAGGATTAATGGGTTATTTTTTTTAGTTAGTAACCAAACAAGCCTTACGGCTTTTGATTTTTAAAACTCATATAACTGATATCAGTTATATGTTTTATATTTATATTATATAATCAATATATATTATATTCTATATACATTATTTGTTAAGTACGTTAGATAGAGAGAGAAGAAAAGAAAACTCAGAGGAAGAAGAAGAAGGGAAGAAGAAGAGAAGAAGAAGAGAAGAGAGGAAGAAAGGCTAGAGAGTGGGAAGAAGGAGCTTGAGAATAGAAAGGATAGTCATCATCTTCTTCAAGGTATTACCCTATTCTTTTTAAGTTTTAAAAATTTTAGTTTCTCTTATCCTATTTCTCTATAAAATTCTTGTGATAGGATAATTATTGATTTTATGTGTGTTCATATGATAAACTAGTGTTGTAAAGTTATTTTCATAGGTTATATACGATTATAATCAATATATTGTTGTTATGTATGAAGTTTGTGAAGAAAACCTTTTTACAGAGAGTTTTTGGTGATTATATATTGTTTAGTTAAAATAGAAATTGAGGGTTAATTAGTTGTTTTGTTGATAAATTGACCATTTAATTTGATAGAGCATGTATAATTGTTGATAAAAATACTTTGAATTAGTGGTTTTGGTTGAAAAACAAAAGTTGCAGTGTTGATTTTCATTGAAATATAAAAAAATGAGTTTTAGCCAAAAACAGTGAATTTGGGTGTGTTAATTTTGTTGTTTATGTGGTTGTATGGGTAGAATCATGTTTAGAGTTTGTGAAATATGTTTACATGAAGTTGTTGTATGATTTACATGATATTTGGTCTGTTAGAAATGAGCTTGTAGGCCAAAATTGGCTTTTTCGTCTTTGTTGTCGAGGTTACGCAATTATTGTGCATGCCATACGGACTTCTTTGCATACCTTTAATGGTAATCGCAACGCATGTGCTCATGCCATGCACGACCTTGTAGGCTTGATCTCCGCGCCGCAACGCTATTCCCACGCCGCAACGCGACCCACAATATAAATCGTGGCCGGCCCATATTTGAGTTAAAGTAATGGTCTACGACAATTGTACTTTTGTACATGAAATTTTAAAAAAAGTTATGTGATGATAGTAGGACTGCTAAATGTTGATTTTAGTATTTCTATACTATGAATAAGTATGTTATTAACAATTAACTTGTGTTATAACTCGATTATGTGATTAAAAATCCAATATTAAATGATGAACGTACTTAGTTATGTTTGTAAGATGGTAATGACTAATTATGTCATGATGACATATGTTTATAGGATATTATGATTCGTATTGATTTGGTTTAGCCTACGAGTAAGGCAAGTTCTCTAACTCTACTTTTAAAATTGTGCAAGCGCTTAAATTGTTCTTTGAGCAAGTGTTCTAATCCATTATCTTGATTGAATCAATTATTGTTTCCAATATAATAATGCAAGATTTCTAATTCTTTATCTTGTTGAACTATTTATTATTTCAATTCGATTACCTTATGATGATGCAAGCTTTCTAAACTTTGGTTTAATGTTGACAAGTTATTCTTGTATTTAACTTGTTGTTTAGCATGCACAACTATTTATACTAATGTTGAGCAATTTCATCGTTCAAACTGTTATGTATGCTTAGTACTCAATTCTAATTAACCTTGACTTAATATTGTTCAAGCAAGGCATGTTATAGTTATGCAAAGTATATGCTATTAGATTATTCCTAAAGCATGATTTTGGTTTACCATGTTGATTCAATTACAATTATTTTGTAATATAATGTTATTAATTCAACTAGTCCTCTAGTTGATGATCGTTGAACTTCAAATTACCCTTGAAAGCTTATCCAAACCAAACTCTCTTTGGTGCGGACTTGTACTCCAAATACTGAGATGAACAACCCTATTATTATTAGAGGATAACTTACGCGTAGCGTTAAATGTTTGTGCACAATACATGGTACGAAGGGCTGATCCCCCTAAGTACGAGGAGTCCTTATAGTCTTATGACTATTAAAGTTGGAGTTGAAAGATTACTCGCAACTGTGGACATAGTTCATGGTCAACCCTCAGTTATAGTTATTCTACATTTTGGATTTCAGTTTCTGATTATTGATGATAGAGTACTATTCATTGTTGATGAGCCTATTATTGGTAGTTATTATTACTATACTCCTGTTGATTTCATATTGTATCCAGTGAGCAATTGTTTTGCTCACTCTTGCATATTTTAAAACTCATTGCAGCTAAAGAAGAGAAGGTAGATGAACCTTCGTCTAGCAAAGGAAAGGGAAAAATGTGCAAGTGATGAAGACTTGTAATTTTACTTTGATTGAGATGTTAGATTTTTATTATGATGATCTTAGACTTGGATTTAATGAAGTTTATTTAATTTTCGCATTTGAATGATTGTAATTAAAGGTTAGATAACCTGGGAGATTTTATTATGTAACCCTTTAATGGGAAAGGTTTTATTTATCCAGTTTTATTGTGATTGGGTAGTTAGATATGAATGTTTGATTAAGTGAACACCAGATCCTATGGGAATGAAGTACCTGGATTTGGGGGTGTCACACCACCTCTTGGTCTTCTCCTTGTACAACTTAGCATTTTCATACGATTGCAGATGAAACTCGTCTGATTCATTAAGTTGCAACAGCCGCTTTTCACCGGCGGCCTCAAGATCGAAATTTAGGTACTGAATAGCCCAGTAAGCATTGTGCTCCAATTCGACTAGAAGGTGACATGCCTTACCATAGACCAACCTATACGGAGACATTCCGATGGGCGTTTTATAAGCTGTTCGGTACGCCCACAATGCATCATCTAGCTTTTTAGACCAGTCCTTGCGGTTTGGGTTCACAATATTTTCCAAGATTCGTTTCACCTCTCGATTTGAAATTTCCGCTTGACCGCTGGTTTGTGGGTGGTAGGCAGTGGCGATCTTATGAGTTACCCCATACTTGGCTAGAAGGGCTTCAAAGTATTTGTTACAAAAGTGCGACCCTTCATCGCTGATGATAGCCCGAGGTGTACCAAAACGGGTGAAAATGTTCTTCTTGAGGAACTGAATCACCACCTTAGCATCATTAGTCGGCAAGGCGACTGTTTCCACCCACTTTGAGACATAATCCACTGTCACTAGGATGTAGAGATTGTTGAACGAGGATGAGAAAGGTCCCATGAAGTCGATGCCCCATACATCAAATAACTCCACTTCCAGGATATTTTGCAGTGGTAACCCATGCCGTCTTGATATAGTGCCCACCCTTTGGCATCTGTCGTAGTGCATTACATATGCGTGAGCATCCTTGAATAGGGTGGGCCAGTAAAATCCTGACTGGAGCACCTTAGTAGCTGTTCGTTGGCCTCCGAAATGACCTCCATAATTTGAAGAGTGGCAATGATGTAGCACACCTTCAATTTCTTCTTCAGGCAAACATCTACGCAGAATCTGATCGAAACACTGCTTGAACAGGAAGGGCTCATCCCAAAGATATTGCTTGGCATCCTTGAGGAATTTCTTCCTTTGTTGATAGCTCAGAGTATTGGGAAGAACTTGGTAAGCAACATAATTGGCGAAGTCCGCATACCACGGAACCTTTCCATTGACCACAAAGAGTTGCTAGTCTGGGAAAAAGTCATTTATGGCTTTTTCAGCGTCTTCTGAGGGCGTGGTGTTTTCCAATCTTGACAAGTGATCGGAAACCTGGTTTTCTGTCCCCTTCTTATCTCGGATTTCTAAATCAAACTCTTGAAGAAGCAGAACCCACCTTATCAACCTCGGCTTAGCATCCTTCTATTCTATTAAATACTTGATGGCCGAGTGATCAGTGTATACAATCACCTTCATTCCAATGAGGTAGGAACAGAACTTATCAAATGCATATACTACTGCCAGCAGCTCCTTCTCAGTGGTGGTGTAATTTAACTGAGCATCAGTCAATGTCTTGCTGGCATAGTAAATGGTGTGGAAAACATTTTCCCTTCTCTGTCCCAACACTGCCCCGATAGAAAAGTCACTGGCTTCACACATAAGCTCAAAAGGGAATGCCCAGTTTGGAGCTACCACAATAGGCGCCAAGACAAGCCTTGTCTTTAATAACTTATAGGCGCTCAAGCAGGCGGCATCAAACTAGAAAGGCTGGTCCTTTTCCAAAAGAGTGCACAACGGTTTGGTGATGCGCGAGAAGTCCTGAATAAACCTTTTGTAGAAATCGGCGTGCTCGAGGAAACTCCTTACCCCTTTCACTGAGGTGGGCGGTGGAAGGTTATTGATCACATCTATCTTTGCCTTATCAACCTCAATTCCGCCTTTAGAAACCCGATGACCCAAAATAATGCCCTCTTCGACCATGAAGTGACACTTCTCCCAATTTAGCACTAGGTTGGTTTCGACACATCGATGGAGAACGGCAGTCAGATTTGTCAAGCAATTGTCAAACAAGCTCCCAAAAACTGAGAAGTCGTCTATGAAAACCTCCAAGGTCTTTTCAACCATGTCAGAGAAGATTGACATCATACACCGCTGAAATGTTGCGGGAGCCTTACATAGCCCGAAAGACATTTTTCGGAAGGCAAAGGTCCCATAAGGACATGTGAATGTCGTCTTCTCCTGATCTTCAGGAGCAATAGAAATCTGATTGTATCCCGAGTACACATCAAGCAAACAATAATATTCATGCCCAGTCAACCGGTCAAGCATTTGATCAATGAAAGGAAGGGGAAAGTGATCCTTACAGGTAGATTTGTTAAGTTTCCTGTAATCCATGCACACTCTCCACCCGGTCACCGTCCGGTGGGAATCAACTCGTTGTTCTCATTGGACACAACTGTCATCCCGCCTTTCTTGGGCACACACTAGATTGGGCTGACCCAAGGACTATCCGAGATGGGGTAGATAATGCCCGTATCTAGCAATTTAATGATCTCCTTCCTGATGACCTCTTTCATAATGGGATTTAGCCGCCTCTGGTGCTCTATAGATGGCTTGGAGCCTTCCTCCAAAAGAATCTTGTGCATGCAAAGAGTTGGGCTGATCCCTTTTATGTCAGCAATTGACCACCCCAAGGCCGTTTTGTATTTCTTGAGCACAAGGAACAACTTCTCTTCCTGACACTTTGTTAGAGAAGCAGAAATTATCACAGGTAGGGAAAGTGAATCTCCTAAATATGCATACCTCAGATGGTTAGGCAACGGTTTTAGCTCGAGAACAGGAGGCTCGATGATCGACGGCTGAGCCTTGGATGTAGATGCTTCATTATCATTCAGAGGCTCGAATTGTCGGTGGAATTACTTCGATCTTTGAGATTCATTGAGCCACATGGCACATTCCACATGTGAGGGCTCTTCCGTAGTACTAGCCCCAATTAAAGTAGCTTCCAAAGGGTCTTGAATGCAAGTTTCTGAGAATACCCCCTTCACTAAATTATCAATTATGTTCATCTGGAAGCAGTCCTCAGGTGTATTCGGATACTTCATTGATCGGAAGACATTAAACGTCACTTCTTGATCATGAACTCTCATAGTTAATTCCCCTTTTTGGACATCGATCAGGGTCCTCCCAGTTGCCAAGAACGGCCTTCCCAATATTATTGGGACCTCCCTATCTTCCTCAAAATCAAGGACTATGAAATCCGCTGAAAATATGAACTTGTCAACCTTTACTGGCACATCCTCCACAATTCCCTTCGGATAAGTTAGAGACCTGTCAGCCAATTGTAGGGTGACGCTAGTCGGCTTGGCTTCATTAAGGCCCAACTTCTTATAAATAGAGAGGGGCATCAAGTTGATGCTAGCCCCTAAATCACATAGAGCTTTCCCAATAAACTGGTTCCCAATGGTGCATGGGATTGTAAAACTTCCAGGATCTTTGAGCTTCGGTGGAAGCTTGTTTTAGAGGATGGCACTACACTCTTCTATCAAAGCCACCATCTCATAGTCTCCCATTTTGCGCTTCTTGGACAGAATGTCCTTCATGAACTTGACGTAACTGGGCATTCCTTCTAACGCCTCTGCAAAAGGAATATTTATGTGCAGTCTTTTGAACACCTCCAAGAATTTGGAAAACTGCTTATCAAGCTTCTGTTCCTGCACCCTCTGGGGGAAAGGCAACTGAGGGAGAGGCTGATTGACCACAGTCGTTGGAGGAGATGGTGTTCGATGTCTGTCTTAACCACTTTCTTCACCCCCACTTGGTTCAGCATTCTCCTTCGCTGGAGGTTCCTCATCAGTTATGACATCATCTTCCACAGGAACACCCTCTCTACTTTGTCCTTTAGTGGTTCTCCCATTTTTGAGGGTTACTGCTTTACACTGCTCCTTGCCTTCCCGTTTCGGGTTGACATTAGTGTCACTAGACAATGCGCCTGGTGAAAGACTGTTTAATGTAGTAGCCAACTGACCCATCTGTACTTCAAGATTCCTAATAGAGGCTTCTTGATTGTTACTTCTGGTTTCGTTCTGGGCTATTTACCTTGACAGAAGATCCTCTAAACTGGGCTTCCTCTCCTGTTGAGGTGGAGGGTGGTGAAACTGATTCTGAGTGCTCTGTGACTGCGGGTGAAACTGAGTCTGGGGTTGAAATCCAGGAGGGTTAGCATAATTCTGCCTGGTAGATGAAGATTGAGGTTGGTTGGGGTTATTACTGTTGTTGTTGTTGTTGTTTCCCCATGAGAAGTTTGTAGATTTCTTAGGCCGGGGTGATAGTGCGTGGGAAGATTTGCATTTTGTTATCGCCCGTAGTTGGACACAAATTGAACTAACTCAGGGCTTATAGCACACTGATCAGTAGGGTGGCCACCTTGACATAACTCACATTGCACCCCCACACTTTGCACATTTTGAACCGCTGTAGATCCCATAGTATCAAGCCTTTTTGTTAGCACTACTACCTGAGCTGCTAACGATGTGAAAGAGTCCACTTCATAAACCCCTGCTGCCCTTCTCGGGGCTTGCCTATCATTTGGCCATTGGTAATTATTGGTCGCCATCATCTCCACCAGCTCATATCCCGCTGTGTGATGTTTGGCCATGAATGCCCCTCCAGATGTGGCATCTATACTCGAACGAGTTGGTCCGGATAAGCCATTGTAAAAGGTCTGGATGGGAAGCCACTCTGGAAGACCATGGTGCGGGCATTTCCTTAGAAGATCCTTAAACCGCTCCCACGAATCGTATAAGGATTCAGATTCAAACTGAACAAAGGACGTGATGTCATGCCTGAGCCTAGCTATTTTGGCGGGCGGAAAGAACTTCGCCACAAATTTCTGTGCCAAGTCGGCCCATGTAGTAATGGAGCCTGACGGAAGTGAATGAAGCCAGCTCTTGGCTTTGTCCCTTAACGTAAATGGAAACAACCGGAGTCTGATGGAATCGTCAGACACTCTGTTGCATTTAAATGTGTCACAGATCTCCACAAAGTTTATTAGGTGATAATTGGGATCATCATTCGGCAGTCCCCCAAACTGAATGTTGGTGCACATTTGAATGATGCCCGGCTTGATCTCGAAATTATTGGCTTGAATGGCGGGCCTTAAAATGCTCGCTTGGAGATCGTCTATGTGAGGCATAGCGTACTCCCTCAGAGACTTCTGAAGTTCCTCAGCCATAATGATGGGAGCAGGTATGTCCTCGGGTGTATTCACGGATTTTTCTCTCCGCAGTCGTCTGGATGTTCTTTCAACCTTGGGATCGATAGGTATTATATTCCGTACCTTCCGCGGTGGCATAAACAATGAAGACTATCTGAAAAGAGATTTAAACAGAAAAATTGGTTTAAAGTAAGATCGTAATGACTTAGTTTTAATATTGTAAAACAATTAATTCTAAGTCCCCGGCAACGGCGCCAAAAACTTGTTAGTTAAAATCGCAATTGAACAACACGCGCAAGTATACGCTGTCCACAAGTAATATATGTAAGTAGAGTGTCGAACCCTCGAGGATGAAGTCTTAATAGAAAACAAACACTAAGGTAAAGTCGTTACTAATCTTATCTAAACGAGTGAAACAAGTGGTTGGTTAAGCTATTTTAATAAGACTATCAAATTAAGAGAAGTAGTTGTGCTAGGAAGTTAAGATAGGATTACAACTCCCCTAATGCTTCACCTAATCTTCTAACTCTCCATATTACAAACGAATCAAGGAATGGCCAACCGAGAACATTAATAGGCATAAGCTTCCGAGAAGGTCAAATGTACATCCCACAACCAAATTTTAAAACACAATATGTCTATTGGTGACACTAACTAGGTCAAGGTCATTAAGCTCAGTCCCAAGGTCACACAAGGCAAATAAGAATATGTCTATCCTATTAACACATTATGCACACATTCCAATGTCATGGTCATAACAGGTGTTGTTGTATTTAAAGATAGATAATAATATCTATTTATCAATTTCCATCACTATCAATACCAATTTCTTTATCAAGCAATCAGACATTAAATATAAAATACAACAACCCATTCCAAAATGATTCATTATATAAAATGAGTGAAAAAGTTGATTAAGCTAATCATAAGGTTACATTGCAATCCTAAAAATGGAGTTAGTTCATAACTATGGTACTAACACGCATTTTTAATACACTACACATTATCAGACAAATACAAGGAATGGGAGATTTGGAATAAGAAAACCCCTGTTTGAAGTGTTCTTCCACCAAATCTTCTCTTCACGTGTAGAATCTGAGTTGTATGTTGGGTGAAATATGTGACGCCCCCAAAATAGGTATACATCACCTATTCTGAGTCGCCAAATACATGGTACAGAATACAAATACAATCTTAAATATACAACAAGAGAGCTGTGAGTTTTAATACAAACATTGTCTTCTAGACAATATCCACTCTCAGAATAAGTCCTCATTACATTTATTAACACACTATTTAACAGAATAGTGAGGACTACTAATACTATCATCTGGACCGTCACTCCGTTCCCCGACTAGTCCCGGCTAAGTTCTCATTTCCTGAAGAGATTAGTGAAAGAAAGGGTGAGCTCAACTAGCCTAGTAAGAAATATTATGACTAAGATAATGCAGAATAAATTATCATTAGTCTTCAACAATGTTAAACTGATAAAATACAATAGACATCAAGTTTAACTGCAGCGGAACATGCAATCCATTAAAAGAGTCAAGTAGAGAATAAAATCTACTTGATAAGTGTATTTTATATACGCAATTTCATGTCTAAATCATGCGTATTCTTTGCTATGTTTTTGTAAACAAGTGCATTTTTACTTGGTTTTTGTTGTTTTATGTGTAGGTTGGTGGTTGCGGCAATTCATGGATTGTTCGTGATATTTGGTGTATTTGCAGTTAAGTTGGAGCCGTAGAAATAACTCGATTGTTGCAAACAAGCAAGTCGATATCAGAGGAATGCCCGTTTCAGGCGTGCATAAGTTAAACACACACCGTATGGGGTCTACCAAATAACTAACTAGGCAGAGGAGCACGTAGGAAATGGCGTTTTTCACACACACGGGAAGGGGCGTTTTAGTTTTATACATACACCCCGTAGGCAAGGTGGGTTGTAAAATGGGACCATCTGTTGCATTTAAACTTCCTATTGGACTCGAATTTCAGTTGTTTTAATGAGTTTATAACTCTATTTGTTAGGGGATGTAGCTGGAGTATTAGACTTGATATATATTACTCTTTAGAAACACAATAAGGGAAATTAAGAAGCTTACGAAGATCAAAGTCATCTTATTGGAGAGCAAAAGTGGAGGAGTATTTTGAAGAGTTTTTCAAGACGGTTACATTTGTAGTCTACGTAAAGGGTGTTTTCTAATATTCTTTATGTTAGATTATTATTTGTGATTGGAAGAATGATTTCTATGATTTATTCAGTGCTTATTTCATTTATTATGAACTAATTCACTTTTTAGGCTTGTGATGGATCCTTAAATGAATCGATGGTTTTGTAATCTTTGATTCCCAATTTAATAAATTATCTTCAGTTTATCTATATTGATTTATGCTTGAATCTATGAATTGTCTGGCCAATAATTCTTCGTGGGGTTGGATGGAATCGAGAGAGGATATTCAATTCTAGACCTAGTTGATATAACATGTGTTCAGGATTTTGTTAGTAGCTTAAACCTGATTCGTGTGAAGATAGAGATATACTTAACACCGCATGTAATCGGATAAGAGAACTTGTTCTTCAACCTTCTTCAATTGTAATTCAAATAGAGATATAGTGCGTTAGTTGATTAAGGTGTTTAACGGATTTCTATCTTAATTGTGGATTGACGTTAATATGGTATTAATGCATCGAGAGGTGGTTAGTACTACGTTTGTGTTCTTGATTAATAAACTGAGATAGTGCATTGAATTGGGATAAAAGTGTTAAAACCAAAGTGAAGCTTAAGGTAAAATCATAAGTCTAATTCTCCATTAATTGCTTGAACATTTAGATTTTGATATTTGTGGTTGTTTTATTTTAGTTTAATTATTCTTAATTTTAGTTTAGTAATTTCAATCATTGAATTTGATTTGTTTAATAAAATTAGGGTTAATAGAAGATTGGTAATTGTAAGTTAAGGTATTTTGCTAATTAGTCTCCGTGGGAACGATACTCTACTCATCACTCTATTACTTGTTGACCACGTATACTTGCGTGTTGTGCGTATATAGATTTTACCCAACAAGTTTTTTGGCAGAATTTTTAGGATAAATTAGTATAATTCTTAATACTTTTACAATATCAGTTTAATTAATCCAGTTTTACTTAGACATTTTTATTTTTGTTGTGTGCTTCTTATTTCAGGTGTGGGACATAGTTTATGCAAACTCGGTCTAAAAATCCAGACTTGCTGCCTTTTGACAACGACATTAAAAGAAGGTTTCAGAGGTTGAGTAAGTGGATAAAAGAAATGAGGCAAGAATTTGAAATACCTGAAAAGGAAGAGGAAATAGTGATGGCGGCCGAAGATAGGAAAGCGTTGAGAGACTTCACAATACCCAAAGTAACGGAACTGCATTCAAGTATAACGAGACCAGCAATAGCAGCAAACACGTTTGAGATTAAGCCTGGGATGATTCAAATGATACAAAATTCAGTTCAGTTTGGGGGATTGGCAAACGATGATCCGAACGATCACTTAGTTAGTTTTTTGGAAATGTGCGATACTTTTAGGTTTAATGGAGTTTCAGATGAGGCGGTGAGACTTCGGTTGTTCCCGTTCTCTTTACGGGATAAGGCAAAGAGTTGGTTGCATTCTTTACCATCGGGCTCAATAACAACGTGGGAGGATCTAGCTCAGAAATTCCTTGCAAAATTCTTCCCACCGGCAAAAACCGCAAAGATGAGGAATGAAATTACAATGTTTGAACAACAACATGGGGAGTCGTTATATGAGGCATGGGAGAGATATAAAGAACTACTCAGAAAATTCCCACATCATGGATTGCCTCAATGGCTACAAATGAACACCTTCTATAACGGACTACATGGGAATCTTAGGACAAGTATCGATGCAGCATCGGGCGGAGCATTTATGGCCAAGAATTAAGAAGAAGCCTACGATTTGATTGAAACCATGGCTGCTAATAATTACCAGTGGCCCACAGCGAGAATGACACATGTGAAGGCAGCTAGGGTGTTAGAAGTAGATGATAGAACAACGATACAAGCACAGATGGCTGCAATGTTAAAGAGGATAGAGCAATTGGCAATAGCCCAATCACAGCAACCACAGACAGCACCACAAGTAGCAGTGTTATGTGAATTGTGCGCAGGAGAACACCCAACGAAACAATGTGCAATTAATCCAGCAGCTGTGCAGTTCATTGGCAATTACAATAGAATTCCTCAAAACACCTATCAGAACACATATAATCAAGGGAATAGAAATCATCCGAATTTTTCATGGAGCAACAATCAGCAGAATCAAGCTCCACGACAATCATATCCTCCAGGTTTTCAGAATCAACAACTAGCAGTGCAACATCTGGATGAGAAGTTGGATAAATTCATGGCTACCACCCAATTGGCGATCAAGAACATCAAAATTCAGATAGGTCAAATAGCGAGGAATCAAGCAGTGAGACCACAAGGAACTTTGCCAAGTGACAAGAGAAAATCCTAAGGGTAATCAAGAAGCGATTGTCAAGCCATTATGTTGAGAAGTGGAAAAGCGACTTGTGGGTCAAGAAGCGAGAGATTCGATTACAAAGGAAAGAAAGCGAAATAGAAAAGACGGGGGGTGAGATAAAGCAAGGAAATGAGAATCAAACGGATAAAATCAACCCAGTGAACAAACCAGTTGTTTACCCTCCCCCACCATTCCAGCAAAGAGTTCAAAAACAAAAGACAGATAAGCAGTTTTCAAGATTTTTGGAAGTTTTCAAGAAACTTCAAATTAACATACCATTTGCAAAAGCCCTAGAACAAATGCCTAGTTACGCGAAATTCATGAAAGAGATTCTGTCAAGGAAAAAGAAATGGGAAGATTTTGAAACGGTGGCATTAACAGAGGAGTGCAGTGCGGTATTACAGCAGAAATTACCACCAAAACTCAAGGATTCGGGGAGTTTTACGATTCCATGCACAATCGGTGAGAGGCATTTCAGTAAATGTCTATGTGATTTGGGGGCAAGTGTAAACCTTATGCCGTTATCTGTATACTTAGAGTTAGGTTTGCCCGATCCAAGGCTCTACGAACATCTCCTTTAGGTTGGTGATAGGTGGGTCACATATCAAGAGGAATAGTTGAAGATATCTTAGTGAAAGTGGACAAATTTATATTCCTGGGATTTCATCATTCTAGATTTTGAGGAGGACAAGAACATACCAATCATCTTGGGAGACCATTTTTGGCTACTGAGGAGGACTCTTATAGATGTTCAAAAGGAGAACTTACGATGAGAGTTCAAGATCAAGAAGTGAAATTCAATGTGTTCAAGGCCATGAAGTTCCCTATGGATGAGGAGGAATGCTTCCGAATGGATCTAATTGATCAAATCATTAGTGAAGACATGAGCAAAAGTTTGGCGAATGATCCGTTAGAAACAACATTGGTGGGAGATGAAGAGATCAACGATCCAGAATTGGTAGATTACCTATAGTTGCTTGATTCATTGCCACGAATACCAAGATTCAGACCATCATTTGAACCATTGCACACGGAGGAGGTAATTGCAGAAAAGTTGAAACCATCATTGGTGGAGCCACCAAAGCTGGAACTTAAACCACTTCCTAAGCACCTCAGGTATGCCTATCTTGGTAATTTAAATTCTTTACCTGTTATTATTTCAGCTGCACTTAACAAATTGCAGGAAGAAAAGTTGTTGAGGGTACTTAGGGAACACAAGTCAGCTATTGGATGGACAATTGCAAACATAAAGGGAATCAGCCCCTCATTCTGTATGCACAAAATTTTGATGGAAGATGGCATGAAAGCGAAGCGATGAAACAGCAGAGGCGACTCAATCCAATTATGAAGGAAGTGGTAAAGAAGGAAGTTCTAAAATGGTTAGATGATGAGCATCATCTATCCGATATCAAATGATAAATGGGTGAGTCAAACCCCGGTGTGTCTGAGAAAAGGAGGAGGAATAGCGGTGGTGCGAGAATGACAACAATGAGTTAATCCCAACCGAGCAGTGGCCGGGTTAGTGGGTTTGCATGGATTAGAGGAAATTGAACAAAAGCAACCAAAAAGACCATTCCTGCGCCTTTATTGACCAAATGTTAGACAGATTAGCGGGACATCAGTATTACTGCTTGTTGGATGGGTATTCGGGTTACAACCAAATAGTTATTGCTCCGGAGGACAAAGAAAAGACCACATTCACGTGCCCCTACGACACATTCGCATTCAGGAGGATGTCATTTGGGTTATGCAATGAACCAGCAAATTTCCAAAGGTGTATGATGGAAATTTTTTCTGATTTGGTGGAGAAAAGTGTCGAGGTCTTCATGGATGACTTTTTGGTATATGGGGACGACTTTGATAATTGCTTGAAGAATCTGGTAATGAATGCGCAAAGATGCAAGAGAAGCGAATCTAGATTACGAATTGGGAAAATGACACTTCATGGTTGAAGAGGGTATAATTTTGGGCCATAAGGTATTTCGAGAATTTGGAAGTGGACAAGCCAAAATTTGGAAATAATTGAAAATCGCCCCACCAACCTCGGTGAAGGGTATTAGAAGCTTTTTAGGACACTTGGATTCTAGGAGGTTTATTAAGGATTTCTCAAAAATTGCAAAACCTCTTTGCAGTCTTTTAGAGAAAGAGGCTACATTCAACTTTGACGATGATTGCAAAACAGCGTTTGAGTTATTAAAAGAAAATTAACTACGGGCCCCGTGATAGTTGCACCGGATTGGAGCATGCCTTTCGAGCTTATGTGTGATGCAAGCGATTTTGCAATTGGGGCAGTTTTGGGTCAACGCAGAGACAAGGTGTTTCATGCTATATACTATGCAAGCAAAACACCCACCAGAAACTCAAATGAACTATACAACCACGAGAGAAGGAGTTGCTTTATAGTGGTATATGCATTACGACAAGTTTCGGGCTTATTTAATCGGGACTAAGGTGATAGTCTACGGACCATGCTACAATTGATTTTTGATAGAAAAGAGATGCAAAACCACGCCTTATCGGTGGATTCTCCTTCTGCGCATGAATTTGATTTAGAAATAAAGGATAGGAAGGGACGGAGAGAACCAAGTTGCCCGATCACTTGTCAAAATTTGGAAAACCAAGGGAAAGAAAAGATGACAAATGCAAAATCAATGAATCATTCCGGATGAAGCTGACTATTTGAGATTTCAATGAGAGATTCCATGGTATGGCGACTATGCAAATTTTGTTGCAAGCAATATTCTACCACCGGACCTCACAAAGCAAAGCGTGAAAAGAAATTTACGCATGATGTTAAGTGGTACATGTGGGATGATCCATATTTGTTTAAGCGGTCTTGGCAAGCACAAGGTGATTGACGGTGCATCCCATATACAACAAGTAAAGAATATTACGCATGAGTGTCACTCATCGACCTATGGTGGGCATTATGGAAGAGAGAAACGGTGACAAAAAGTGCTACAATGCGGTTTCTATTGGCCCACATTATTCAAAAGCGCCCATCGGTTTGTTAAACAATGTGATAGGTGTCAAAGGGTGGGAAACATCTCGAAGCGTAATGAGATGCCCTTACAAACGATTTTGGAAGTGGAACTTTTTGATGTATGGGGGTATCGATTTCATGGGACCATTTCCATCGTCATGAAAAATCAATACATTCTCCTCGCGATGGACTACGTGTCAAAGTGGGTTGAAGCCGCGGCTCTACCAACGAATGATGCCAAGGTGGTCCTCAAATTTCTGGAAAAGAACATATTCACGAGGTTTGGCACACCAAGAGCAATTATAAGTGACGAAGGTAGTCACTTTTGTAATAAACCTTTTACTGCTCTTTTGGCCAATTATGGAGTAAACCACAAGATAGCCACAGCATATCACCCGCAATTGAACAGTGGAAAGTGAGGTATCAAACAGAGAAGTTAAAAGATATTGGAGAAAGTGGTGAATCCGAGTCGGAAAGATTGGTCTTTGAGATTGGATGATGCTCTATGGGCTAGCGAATCCGCATACAAAACACCAATCGGGATGTCACCATATCAATTGTTGTGCGGAAATCATGTCATCTCTGGGGTGGAATTACAACCACAAGGCATCTTATCAATGTGAAAAAGCTAAATTTTTATCAAAAAAAGGTGTAGGGGAAAAGAGACTACTGTAGTTGAATGAACTAGACGAATTTCGGCTTCAAGCATATGAGAATGCCAAGATATACAAGGAAAAAGTCAAACGAAGGCACGATCTGAAAAATTTACGTTGGACATTCGAATTGGGCCAATCAGTTCTATTGTTTAACTCAAGGCTGCAGTTGTTCCCCGGAAAGCTCAAATCAAGATGGTCGGGACCATTCACAGTCAAGCAAGTTTTCCCTCACGGGCGCGCTTAAATTTACGATTGTAACCCTCTCGAAACTTTCAAAGTCAGCGGACACCTATTTGAAGCATTCTTTCGGGTGGAGAGAGACCAACAGACGTGATCACCATCACATTGGTAGATACAACTTGAACAGGAAGTAGTCAGGCTGAAAGACTTAAAATCAAGCGCTCATTGGGAGGCAACCCAACTTTCAGTTTATTATCGTATTTTTCATTCGCATTTTTAGGAATTCATTAGATAGAAGAATAAGATTAAATTCTCGTGATACTCCACACAACATACCATACATCCAATACTAACGAAAGTTCATGTGTCATACTATGCAGACTTGAAAACAAAAGCACCATTGGGAGTACAAAAGCAATGAGAACGAAGGATCGACATGGGACTAGCTTGTCAAGTGACCTCTCTAATCTGACACCCCACGGGCGGGGTCCTTCACACCAAAAAGACAGTCATGAGTTCACGGCAAAAGCCGAGCCCTTTTTACATAGTACCAGCCAGGCAAGTCAGGGTCAGAACAAAATCGATAGGGGCCATGCCTGTAGGGCGAAGCAATTCTAGTATAAAACCCCACGAAGGTGAGGGTCTTGGTATATGAAGGACTTGGCGGTTTTGTTACACCTCTCTTACAACCAATCACCCCACTCTTTCATTAACCCACTACTCCATAACTACCACCCACTTTCCCCACTTCCCCAAAACCATTACTACTACCCCCAACTTCCCACCTCCTCACTCCACCTGATACTAGATTAACCACCCCATCTATAAATACTACACCCATTCATCCAACCTTCTTCACCAAATTTCACATTCTACATACAAATTGCATACAATGCGCTAAAGAGGTCTAATTTCAAGGTTTGAGGGAAAGTTAGGGTTATACAAGACTCTAAGGCGATATGGCTTCATCATCATCTAAACGCCAACGGGGAGAGAGTTCACGCCCATCCCAACCAACTTGCACCTTCGATCGTCGAAAGTTTGCGAGTGGCACCGCCGTTGACCGGTATGACTACATGCTCACCAAAGCTCTTACACCGGAAAGGGACATGGCATAATAGGGTAACGACGGGGAGCTTATGCAGCAAATTTACCAAAAGGGATGGGTGAAATTCACTGAGGATCCGAACCGGTAGTAGTGAATATAGTCGAGGAGTTCTATCACGAATCGCCGAGGACAAAGAGCTATTCCGAGCTTATGTACGAGGATGGTTGGTCCCATTCAGTGCGGATGCTATTAATACGTACTACCAATTACGGGTGCCACGCCACTGCCAATATGAGCATCTCCGCACTTCTGATCCGGATTTCGATGAAGTGATCAAGACAATGACGAAGCCTGGAGCATCATGGACGAAAGGCCGAAAGGGAGGCACGGTGTTCCCCAACAAGAACCTAAGCCTCTATGGTAAAATCTGGTATGCATTCCTTTGTGCCAAATTGCTTCCGTCCCAACATACTTTCGACGTCACCAAGGAGAAGGCGTTGCTGTTATTCGCCATTATTCAAGATTTTATCATAGACGTCGGGGCGATCATCTGCTTTTCTATCCGCAGGTGCTTAAGGGGAAATTTTTTTGGAGGCTTGCCACACCCATCACTAATATGTGGGTTGTGTCGCCAAGCCGGAGTTCGATGGTCGATGGCGAGCCCGCATAATTGCCACTCGCATTCCTTGATTCACGGTGATTGCGACGCTATGTATGTGTAAGGCGAGGGCGAGTCTCACCGCACGTGGCGTGGGGTTTATTTTTTTCTTCATCATCGGAAGAAGCGAGAGAATCCTATAGAAGCCTCGGGGATGAGGATGACGACATGGGAGATCAAGGAATGAGCACGCACTACGTAATCGACGCTTTATCCGAACTCGATTCCTTGAGTTCCAAAATCAAATGACGGAAAATGCCAAGGAAACTCGAAGGGAAATGCGCCGATTGGCGATGAGGCAAGACCATATTGTTGAGGCTATGCACACTTCATTTGCCTCGTTGACCACAACTCTCCAAAATTTCCACCCGGCGGGGCAAATTACATATAATCCGCCCGGTCCAATGCCCAGGTTCCCACCGAGTGACTTAGATGAAGACCAACAACCACCCCCTCAGACTTAAGCATCAAAAAGGGAAGTCCTCACACTTATATTGCTATATCGTACAATGAGGACATTATTCATCTTAAGTTTGGGGGATTTAAATACATGTGTTGCATTCATTTTAGTTTAGGCTGCATATTTTGTTTATGACATTTATTTTCTGTATTGCATTTTATGTTTGGTATTTGCATGATAGCTTAGGGCATTTATCGTAGCTTAGGATTGCATAGTAGAAGGAGTATAAATGCATTTTGTTATCTATCTTTAGTTTAAAAAAAATAAAAAATAAAAAATAAAATAAAAATAAAAATAAAAATTTAGTTAGTAATTATTGTGTGTTTTAATCCTTTAATGTTGTGTTTCATGTTATTTTGGCCTATGATGTGATTGTAAAATGAGTAGCAAATACATTATTGAATATTAGGCTGTGACCTGATGATTGTATTTGAATCGAATTTTGAGTTGCTTTGGCTGGTATCTGAGGATAAGACGTTTTAAGAACATCTTTGTTAATTGACTATGTTCAAACTGGTACTTAATTGATTTCTAAAGGTTAATGCTAGGGCAAGTGATATAATGACAAAAATGGCTAGTTAAGGCTGAAATGAGGCAAAAACTTAAGTTTGGGGGATCTTTGGGGTATATAAGCTATATATTTCCTTCTTAATATATATATATATATATATATATATATGAATAAACACCGTGGCGTGCTTGTCTAGTTTTGTGGTCTTTGTTACTTGAGTAAGTAAGCCCGAGGGGATTGTCTTTACACCAGCGCCCTAAGGTCTTTATGGTCTGGGAGTCGTTGGTCAAAAGCTCGTTAAGGTAGCATTGAAAAGCCTAAGGAAATAAGACATTGCATAGCTATGTATATATATATTAAAAAAAAAAGAGAAGAGAATAAAACGGGAAATAAGAGCAAAAAGCCCCTGTGGATGGAAATAGAGCATAAGTACCCCAGTGAACCCTGGTGATGTGTGATTGCTTGATTTTTAGTTGAAACTAGCTAATTTATGAAGTTTTGGAGTTTGTGCTGCATGAGTCCTTCTAAGAGGCTGAGTATGTATTGAATTTGAATCGATATTAGTTATCATGGATGTTGCTCACACACACGATACCAGTGATAATAGCTTAAGATTCGAGGATTAAACATGATTTGTAGATTAGTTTTGATGGTTGATGTTGTATAGTTGCTTATTTTCGCTGAGGCCATTGAGATAATTGTGATTCCGTGATATTGTTGGGTTGGATATTATGTAGAGTGGGTCATATTCATATCATTGCATTGCATGTAGTGTCTTGTGCTCGAGGACTAGCACAATTTAAGTTTGGGGGATTTTGATAAGTGTATTTTATATACGCAATTTCATGTCTAAATCATGCGTATTCTTTACTATGTTTTTGTAAACAAGTGCATTTTTACTTGGTTTTTGTTGTTTTATGTGTAGGTTGGTGGTTCATGGCGATTCATGGATTGTTCGTGATATTTGGTGTATTTGCAGTTAAGTTGGAGCCATAGAAATAACTCAGTGTTGTAGCAAGCAAGTCAGATAACAGGAGGAATGCAGCAGGATGTGGCGTGTCTGACAGCAAAACACCTCACGTAGGAAATGGGTCTACCTAGTCAACTAGCAGAGAGGAAGGCCCGCTAGAGTGAGGCGTTTCACTTACACCGGCAAGGCAAGGGGTCGACTCTCGACAAAGGCAGAACTTACGCATGGCAAAATGGCGTTTTATACACATACACCCGGTTGGGCAAGGGTTGTAAAATGGGGACCCATCTGTTGCATTTAAACTTCCTATTGGACTCGAATTTCAGTTGTTTTAATGACTTTATAACTCTATTTGTTAGGGGATGTAGCTGGAGTATTAGACTTGATATATATTACTCTTTAGAAACACAATAAGGGAAATTAAGAAGCTTACAAAGATCAAAGTCATCTTATTAGAGAGCAAAAGTGGAGGAGTATTTCGAAGAGTTTTTTAAGACGGTTACATTTGTAGTCTACGTAAAGGGTGTTTTCTAATATTCTTTGTGTTAGATTATTATTTGTGATTGAAAGAATGATTTCTATGATTTATTCAGTGCTTATTTCATTTATTATGAACTAATTCACTTTTTAGGCTTGTGATGGATCCTTAAATGAATCGATGGTTTTGTAATCTTTGATTCCCAATTTAATAAATTATCTTTAGTTTATCTATATTGATTTATGTACTATCTTTTATGATTTAAAGGTTTTCATCACTTTTATATTTGGGACTCGATTAATAAATAATCCACAGTCATCCACTAAGTTTCTCTTCTTGACGAGGATATTCATTAGTATCTTAATTTTAGACCACAAATTATCCATGCACTAGGGGGCGAGGATATTTGTGTATTCAGATAATGGTCATGATCATGCCAATGCGTGTTTGTCCATCGATGCACTACGGGCCGATGAGGACTTTTACCACATCATTTGTAACATTACGGTCATGATTTACTAGAATAATCCACTGGTGGTAATCATACCAAGTCCATCCATACTACTACAGACCTGAGGCCACAGATGACTTTCAACAAAATATAAATATGAGGATGATGACAATGATATAAGAATTCAATAAAACAAGTTCAAAAATTAATTTATTCGGGAACTAATAACGTCAAATTGTCGACATGATACTTCTTTGTAGAGTAAAATTCAAGAATGCTCGGAAGAATATTTCCATGAAAAGATCTTTGGATGAAGCGCAAATATCGAGGATATTCCACTAATTTCATGGAGTATAAAAGTCAAAACTTTAACTTGTTGAGTATAATAAAGAATGGAATAACAAAAGAAATCACCATGCATGCGGTGCCGCATAGAGCGAGTTATTCAACGAGAATAATAAATAACGGAACCGGTCGAGGCGTAATACATGCAAGCGCGGATATTCAACGAATAATAATAAAGAATGGAATAACAACGAAATCACCATGCATGCGGTACCAGCATAGGCGAGTTATTCAGCGAGAATAATAAATAACGGAACCGGTGCGGCGTAAAAAGCCAGACGAGGATATTCAACGAGAATAATAAAAAAGCGGAACCCGGTCGGCGTAAAAGCATATATGAGACAGGATATTCAGCGAGAATAATAAAGAATGGAATAATAACGAGAATTTCACCATGTATGCGGTACTTAGCATAGATGAGTTATTCAATGAGAATAATAAATAATGGAATAACGAGAAGAATTTCACCAAGTATAGGGTGAAATAGCGTATACGAGGTTATTCAACGAGAATAATAAAGAATGGAATAATGAAGTTCTCTTCATGAATATGAAAAAAATAATACCCCCTTACCTTATAAAGAAAAGTACTCAAGCGGTAGAGGCGGGGATATACTTGAAGAAACTTGCACTCGCTCAAAGCTTTCTTAAGCGCTAAAGAAATACGCTCAAGATAGAAGAATAATTCTCTCTCGGTTTTCTCTCTAGAGTTTGGTGAATTAAGTAAGAAATAATGAAGGAATGAGCTTTATTTATAGAAGAATGGGTGAATAGTAACCAATCCATGAGCGGTCGGATCGATTTACTTTAAGCAGACGGTCAGTTGGTTTTACAATAAAATATAATATATTCTATTTATAATCTAATAAAGCGAATAACTTTTAAAAAGATTTTACTATGCAAAAACTTTATCGAGACTATATAAACACTATGCATAATAAAATATAATATATTCTAATTATTGTCTAATAAAGCGAATAACTTTATAAAAAAGTATTACATTTTTATATAAAAAGATTTTCTATTAGCCTAATAAAGCGAATAACTTTATAAAAGTATTACATTTTTATATAAAAAGCTTTTTTACATTTTATTACATTAATAATACTAATAAAACAAAACTTCATCATCATTATTATTATTTCACTTTATTAATCGACCGGTCGTTTCCCGAGGAAGAGGGGCTTTCGATAAGATTTCTCCTGATTGGCGCTTGATTAGGTGACAAACCTCTCCTTGGCGAGAACTTCTAGACATCGTTAATATTGCAAATAATAATATTAATAACCGTCATCTCAATTATTGATTTAATAATATATAAAATATCAACAATAATTGAATCAATTAGCGTGAGATCTTATATGCAACAATTCTTTGAAGCAATAATTGAACAAAAATGGTGACTTCTCACGTAAGCATCGATAATCAATATCTGGTGTGCTCTTTATGCAACCACAGCGTATTCTGTACTTTTAACAGGGTGTTTCAGCGAGTTAACGGTAAAACTTCGCCGTTATTTTCATAAAAAATATTTTTGTCGTTTTCTCAATCAAGCCAATAATTTCGTTGTGGGGTTGATGATTGTCTTGTAAATGAATATTTCTTATTAAAAGCGAATATTCCCGACCAATCGAATATTATATAACAACTTGCGTACTTTGCAAAATTTATAAATATTACCCACAACTATAACATTATATCAAATTCATTCCATAATATTCAAAAAATGATAATTATAGAAAATTCATCTTTATTCATAAAAGTTGGGGTCTTACAATCTCCCCTTCTTATGAAATTTTGCCCTCGAAATTATAGTGCGTACCTGGTATGTCGAAGAGGTAAGGATACCTTGATTTCATTTGATTCTAACTCCCGGTCATTTCCTCGACATCGTGGTTCCTCCATAAAACTTTGACTTGAGGTATAACCTTGGGCGTAGAATATGTTCCTTCTTATCAAGATTTGAGCAGGGAACCTCTTCATACGTTAAATCTTCCGCTATTTCATCAGGTTCTAACTTCGATAATGTGGTTGGGTCTTTCACATATTCACGTAACATGGATATATGAAAAAGCGTTATGAACACGAGACATACTTGGCGGTAAAAGCGAGTCTATAGGCTACTGATCCTACTCGATCGAGGATTAAAAATGGGCGATGAATCGAGGATTGAGCTTTCCTCTCTTTCCAAATCTCGTAACTCCTTTCCATGGAAGCAACACGTAACAACACATGATCTCGATATCGAATTCCCGTCTTTCGATGAAGATCGGACATAACTCTTTTATCGATCTTGTGAGGTTTTTATCGTTTGTCGGATCGTTTGAATCTTTTCCGTAGTCATACGTACTAACTCGGTCCCAACAACGTTGCTTCACCCACCTCATCCCGACATCTTTGGAGAAGCGACACTTTCTTCCATCTAGCGCTTGAATGGAGCCATGCGATACTTGCTTGATAGCTGTTGTTGTTGTAGGAAAACTCCACCGATGGTAAGAACTTGTCCCAACTTCCCTTGAAGTCGAGGACCACGAGTCTTAATAAATCTTCAAGAGTTTGAATAGTCCTCTACGATTGTCCGTCAGTTTGAGGATGATATGCGAACTAAATAAATAAATCCGTGCCCATAGCTTTTTTTGCAAACTAACCCAAAATCGTGAAGTGAATCTTGGGTCTCGATCGAAACTATGGATCTTGGCATACCATGCAATCTTACAACCTCGTTTATGTATACATCTGAGCAAGGCGTTCAAGTGTATAAGTTTTCTCGTATAGGTAAGAAATGAAAGCGAGACTTGGTCAATCTATCAACAATGACCCAAATTGCATCTATGCCTTGAGAAACCTTGGGAAGACCGATGCTTGAAATCCATGGTAATGTGCTCCCACTTCCATTCGGAATTTCAAGTGGTTCTGATGGACCTTTTGGTACTTGATGCTTTCGCCTTGACTCGTTGACAAGTTAAACACCTTGAGATAAGCATTATTTATCTCTCTCTTCATATTGCCCCACCAAAATGTATGTCGAAGATCATGATACATTTTGGTACTCCCAAGATGGATTGCAAACGGTGTGTTATGCGCCTCCATCATGATTTTATACTTTAAATCAGGGTCGTTAGGAACACAAAGTCTGGAGTTGACTCGAAGTATTCCTTCTTCATCGATTCTTGCTTCCGGCATAGCACCTTCTTGTACTTTCTTCCTCATATGCATCAGCTCCAAGTCTGTAGCTTGAGCAGCTTTAACTTTATCGATTAAAGTCGGTTCTACTCGTATATTCGCCATCATCACGTGGGTCACAGAGTCTTTATCTCTATCTCCATCCTTTTTGCAAGTCATACAAAATGGGCCTTTGCGTTGACAATATCGCTTTTCGTACGCATATGATCTTACTACTCGATCGTCGGCTACCACGTTTGCTTTTCGAGGATGGTATTGGATGGTATGATCATAATCTTTCAGCAGTTCAAGCCAGCGTCATTTGTCGCATGTTGAGTTCCTTTTGAGTGAAGAAATATTTGAGGCTTTTATGATCAGTAAAGATCTCCACTTTCTCCCCATACAAGTAATGCCTCCAAATTTTAAGTGCGAAGACAACATTTGCTTGACTCTAGATCATGAGTAGGATAATTCCTCTCATATTCTTTGAGTTGTCGAGAGGCATAGGCTATGACTTTCCCATGTTGCATGAGAACACATCTAACCCTTTGCTGAAGCATCTTTGTAGATGACAAATCCCTCGAGGCGGATGGTATTGTCGAGCAGTCTTTGAAATGAGTCTTCTCTTGAGTTCTTGAAAACTCTTCTCACATTCCTCACTCAAGCGAATTTTGTATCTTTTAAAGTCAATTTGAGTTAATGGAGTAGCGATTTAAAAAACCCTCTCTGAATCTCAGATAATAACCGACTAAGCCAGAAAGCTCGTACTTGATCTTTGATTTAGGTTGTTCCCGACTTTGAATAGCTTGATCTTTCTTTGGGTCAGCAGATATTCCATGACTTGATACCACGTGCCCAAGGAATGCTACTTCCTCAAGCGAACTCGCATTTCTTCAACTTGGCATAAAGCTTATATTCACGAAGCTTTTGGAGTATCGACCTCAAGTGTTGCTCATGATCTTCACGGCTTTTGGAATAAATAAGGATGTCATCAATAAAAGCGACCACAAAGTGATCAAATATTCCTTGAATACTCGGTTCATCATATCCATGAAAGCGGCGGGAGCATTAGTCGATCAAAAGACATGACTAGGAATTCATAATGCCGTCTAGGAGTTACGAAAGCCGTCTTTGGAATGTCATCGGTTCTAATCTTCAATTGGTGATATCGAGCGAAGATCAATCTTTGAAAAGAATTTGGCGCCTTACTATTTGGTCAAAACAGGTCATCAATACGTGGCAATGGGTACCTATTTTGATGGTGACATGATTTGACTCCAGATAATCAATACAAAAGTCGCATACTCCCATCTTTCTTCTTCACGAATAGAGCAGGAGAGCCCCGAGGAGAAGTACTAGGACGAATAAAGCCGATGTCTAACAATTCCTGCGGTTGGGTCTTTAACTCACGAAGTTCAATAGGAGCCATTCGATATGGGGCTTTGGAAATGGGTTTTATACTAGGGTTCAAGGTCGATACAAAATTCAATTTCACGTTCTGGGGGTAGGCGGGAAGTTCTTGAGGGAATCGTCGGGAAATTCATTAACAATAGAAATATCATTCAAAAGCGGCGTATTTTTGTTTAGATCCGTGACATGAGCTAAGAAAGCTTGACATCCATTTTTCAATAAGCGAATAGCTTTATGGCTTGAGATAGCGGTGATTGATTTTAATGGTTTGGTTGCTTGAATTAGCATAATAGGTTGATTAGGAATATGAAAGCTAACAACCTTACGAAAATAATCAATTTTTGCATGATGAGTAGTTAACCAATCAATCCCTAGAATTACGTCAAATGCAAGTATTTTCAATGAAATAAGATCGACGGGTAATGTGAGGTGCGATTTGAACCAAACAAGACTTATAAGCGAGTGGATGTAATGAAGGTTTCTCCCAGCGGAGTTTCAGCGAGATAAGTCGAAGTCTAATTTCTCGAGTCAAATTTAAGCGTTGGCGCAAGTAGGAGAAATAAAAGAATGGGTAGAAGCGGTATCAAATAAGGTATATACTTAGCTAGAGTTTATGATAAGCTTACGTGATGACCTCATTCGGGTTCCTTGCTTTACGGGAGGTCACGACAAAGCGCTCTCCTTGCCTTACTCTTGGCTTTGACTTTTACGGGGCGTCCTTTGGTGCCTCCATCCTAATTTGAACTTGTCTTTGGTGAGCGACAAAATCGGGCTAGGTGACCTTCTCTTCCACAATTATAACATGCTTTGGATGGCATCGCATGCGGTTTGGGTGATGTGTCCCTCCCCTCGCATTTGAAGCATATGATAGGTGGTCGTTCTCCTTCCTTAACAACAGGTCTTTGGTCTTGGCGTCTTTCCATCATTGTTGAATCTCCTCTTCTTGAAATGTCCATTCTTATTTTTTTGGCCATGATTACCACCAAAGTGGTTACCATTTACGGCATGTTGATTCCCTCCGCTTATTGTCCAAGCTTGATATTTGTTATCCTTTGGTATTATCATTTTTTCATTGCTCTCTCTTTTGGTTGGGTTGACTCATTATCGCGCTCAATAGCTGAGCCCTATTAACAACATCGAATACAAAACACGGTTTATGAGAGATAAGATATTGGCGTATCTCGGGTTTCAAACCTCTTAGAAACATTAGCGTCATTCTCTCCTCATTATCAACCAAATGGGATATAAGCCGGGACAACTTCGGCAAACTTGGCCCGTCTTTGCGACACGGTCGTGTGTTGTTTTGTTCGGTTTAATGAACTCTACCTCTTTCATGTAGCGAATACTTTGGGAAAGTACTTGTCGTTGAGCGATTCTTGGAACTTCTCCCAAGACATCTTGATCTGGCGGGTTGAGTCGCTTTCTGATTCCCCCGATGTCTGCCTCTGCATAACATGAAGGTGGCAAAGGAACCTTTTGCTCCTCGGAGCATCCCAAGACATCAAATATCTTGTTGATCTGCTTTATCACGTCTCGCCTTAAGTGGTTTTGGCTCTCCAAAAAACTCCGGTGGTCCCAGCTCCTTGAAGTTTATTTGGCGGTGGCCGTCAAGAGTTGCGAGTGTTTCCACTGCATTTTGGGCGGGAGGCCGCTCTGCTTTGATGTTGCATGAATTGCATGAAGCCTCGGAACATTCCATCGTTCATCATTTGGTCGGTGTTGTTGTTTGCATTGAGGATTATCGCCTTCACGATGCACATTATCTGATTATTGATGTGGAGACTCAGCGGTCTCTGTGCTCCATTGATGTTCTCAACATTCTCGGATGCCATTTTCAAATCGCCACAAAACAAGGGTTAATTAACATATCACATATTATCCCTATACTCGACGAGACCAATTAAATATCAAATAAACTTAGGTAGGTCATACTAGCGAAAGAATTCCCGTCTCTCCCCTCCTAGTTCTTGTCTCACATCTCGGCCGGGGATCATATCCCTAAGCTTTGATACCAATTGTGGCGCCCCCAAAATAGGTATACATCACCTAATATGTGTTGCCAAATACATGAGTACGAATACAAATACAATCTTTAAAATATCTGACAAGAAATTTGTGAGTTTTAATACAAATATTGTCTTACAGACAATATCCACTCTCGAGAATAAGTCCTCATTACATTTATTGTCACCTTTATTTAGAGAATAGTGAGGGACTACTAATACTATCATCTGGATAGTCACTCGGGTTTCCCACTAGTCCACTACGTTCTCATTTCTGAAGAAAACGGTGAAAGAAAGGGTGAGCTCAACTAGCCCGATGAAATATTATGACTAAGATAATGCGAGAATAAATTATCATTAGTCTTCAACAATATTAAGCGATAAAATACAATAGACATCAAGTTTAAGCTGCGGTGGAACATCTGATCCATTAAAAAAGTCGAGTAGAGAATAAAATCTACTATCTTTTATGATTTAAAAAGGTTTTCATCACTTTTATCATTTGGGACTCGACAATAATAAATAATCCACATCATCCACACTTTTTCGGACGAGGATATTCATTAGTATCCTGACCACAAATTATCCATACACTACGGGCCGAGGATATTTGTGTATTCATTAATGGTCATGATCATGCCAACAATTTGTCCATCGATGCACTACGGGCCGATGAGGACTTTTACCACATCATTTGTAACATTACGGTCATGATTACCTTAGAATAATCCTGGTCATAATCATACCAAGTCCATCATGCACTCTGAGGCCACAGATGACTTTCAACAAAATATAAATATGAGGATGATGACAATGATATAAGAATTCAATAAAACAAGTTCAAGAATTAATTTATTCGAGGGAACTAATAACGTCAAATTGTCGACATGATACTTCTTTGTAGAGTAAAATTCAAGAATGCTCGGAAGAATATTTCCATGAAAAGATCTTTGGATGAAGCGCAAATATCGAGGATATTCCACTAATTTCATGGAGTATAAGTCAAAACTTTAACCAATTTGAGTATAATAAAGAATGGAATAACAAAAGAAATCACCATGCATGCGGTACTTCGCATAGGCGGAGTTATTCAACGAGAATAATAAATAACGGAACGGTCGAGGCGTAATCGCATGCAAGCGAGGATATTCAACAGAATAATAAAGAATGGAATAACAACGAAATCACCATGCATGCGGTACTTGGCATAGGCAGGTTATTCAAGCGAGAATAATAAATAACGGAACCCGGTCGGCGTAAAGCGCGCAGACGAGGATATTCAACGAGAATAATAAAAAAAGCGGAACCCGGTCGTAAAAAACCTGACGAACGGGATATTCAACGAGAATAATAAAGAATGGAATAATATGAAGAATTTCACCATGTATGCGGTACTTGGCATGCAGACGAGGTTATTCAATGAGAATAATAAATAATGGAATAACGAGAAGAATTTCACCAAGTATAGGGTAAATGGCGTATCTGAGTTATTCAACGAGAATAATAAAGAATGGAATAATGAAGTTCTCTTCATGAATATGAAAAAAAAATAATACCCCTTACCTTATAAAGAAGAGTACTCAAAGCGGTAGAGGCGGGGATATACTTGAAGAAACTTGCACTACGCTCAAAGCTTTCTTAAGCGCTAAAGAAATACGCTCAAGATAGAAGAATAATTCTCTCTACGGTTTCTCTCTCTAGAGTTTGGTGAATTCGTAAGAAATAATGAAGGAATGAGCTTTATTTATAGAAGAATGGGTGAATAGTAACCAATCCATGAGCGGTCGAGATCGATTTACTTTAAGCAGACGGTCAGATTGGTTTACAATAAAATATAATATATTCTATTTATAATCTAATAAAAGCGAATAACTTTTAAAAAAGATTTTACTATAAAAAACACTATCTGAGGCACTATTATCTATACAATACTATGCATAATAAAATATAATATATTCTAATTATTGTCTAATAAAAGCGAATAACTTTATAAAAGTATTACATTTTATATAAAAAGATTTTACTATTAGCCTAATAAAGCGAATAACTTTATAAAAGTATTACATTTTTATATAAAAAGCTTTTACATTTTATTACATTAATAATACTAATAAAACAAAACTTCATCATCATTATTATTATTCACTTTATTAATCGACCGGTCGTTCCCGAGGGAAGAGGGGCTTTCGATAAGGATTTCTCCTATTGGTAGCATGATTAGGTGACAAACCTCTCCTTGGCGAGAACTTCTAGACATCGTTAATATTGCAAATAATAATATTAATAACCGTCATCTCAATTATAAAATATCAACAATAATTGAATCAATTAACGTGAGATCTTATGCAACAATTCTTTGAAGCAATAATTGAACAAAAGCTGAGTGACTTCTCACGTAAGCATCGATAATCAATACAGGTGTCTTCTTATGCGACCATAGCGTATTCTTGTACTTTTAACTAACAAGGGTGTTTCAGCGATTAACGGTAAAACTTCGTAGTTTTTTCATAAAAATATTTTTGTCGTTTTTCAATCGATCAAATGATAATTATTGTTGTGGGGTCCACTGATGATTATTGTAAACGTCTTGCGAATATTAAAATTTAAAGCGAATATTCCAACGACCAATCGAATATTATATAACAACTTGCGTACTTT
This sequence comes from Panax ginseng, assembly GCA_020205605.1. NCBI lineage: Eukaryota > Viridiplantae > Streptophyta > Magnoliopsida > Apiales > Araliaceae > Panax > Panax ginseng. Next base: position 96,100,159 of record CM035133.1, on the reverse strand, counting down.
GCAAAATTTATAAATATTACCCTAACTATAACATTATATCAAATTCATTCCATAATATTAAAAAATGATAATTATAGAAAATTCATCTTTATTCATAAAAGTTGGGGTCTTGCGAGGGCACTATTGGGAAATCAGACTCACGTTGTTGTGTGAGCCTAGACATTGCAATCGGCTTTTTGGGCGTGAGACGTATTTGAGGCCATGCTGGAAGCTAATGACTGGCGCGGATGATGATGACTACACAAACCCTATGCTACATTGGTGTTAGTTTTTAAAGGTCCAACTACATATGGCGCCGCGGCGCTACCCTTTACACTGTCAATGGCGCCGGGACACGAGGGATGGTCTTTCAAGGCGAGAGGATGGTATTTAGGCGCCCGATTAATGAAAGGTCCATGCAAGTTGGCGCTTGGGCGCCACTTTCTAGAAGCACAAGAAAGCTAAAAACATCAGTAAAGCCAGACCGAAGAGAATTACATAGATAAATAATAAAATAACTCTACAACTATCCAAAAGATTGAAAATGGGCCACAACTTAAGTAACAAAAAGGGGCAAATGAGCGGGTATGAAACCCACTCATCAATAACCTGTTTGTGCGGACTATCGTATGCATGGTGAATTCTTCTATTATTCCATTCTTTATTATTACATTTGGAATATCACATGCATATGTAATTCGCATGACTGGTTCCATTCTTTATTATTACATTGGAATAACACATACATGTGGATTATCACATGCATGGTGAATTATCCTTTGTATTTATTCCTTATTAAATTGTGGAAATGATCTATCTACGTGGATTACCGCATGGCGGGTGAAAATCCATTTGCAGTTTCATATATTCTATGATACTCATTTGGTTAAAGTTTTGGCTTCTATACTCCATGAAATTAGTAGAATATCCATGGATATTTGCACTTCATCCGGTATCTTTTCATGGAAATATTCTTCTGAGCATTCTTGAATTTTACTCCACAAAGCAGTATCATGTTGACAATTTGGACGTAATTGATTTCAAGATAAATTAACTTATAAATCTTTAAAATTTATTCTTGAACTTGTTTTATTGAATTATTATGTCATTGTCATCATCCTCATGCTTATATTGTGATGAAAGTCATCTTTGGCTTACGTGCATAGATGGACTTGGTATGATTATGACCAGGGATTATTCGGTATAATCATGATCTGTAATGTTATAAATGATGTGGTAAAAGTCCTCAGTAGCCTGTAGTGCATTGATGGACAGTTTTTGGTATGATTATGACTAGGGATTATTCGGTATAGTCATGACCATTGATGATTTAATGAATATCCTTGGCCCGTAGTGCAGGGATGACTCGATGATGTGGTTTATTTATTAAGCTGAGTCTCAGCGATAAAAATTGATGAAAACATTTTAAATCATAGAAGATAGTAGATATCATGCTCTACTTGACTCTTCTAATGGATTGCTTATTCATTTGCTGAGTTAAACTTGATGTCTATTGTATTTTATCGGTTTAACATTGTTGAAGACTAATGATAATTTATTACGCATTATCTTAGTCATAATATTTCTTCTTGGGCTAGTTGAGCTCACCCTTTCTTTCTTTGTTCTCTTGAGGAAATGAGAGCGTGGTAGGGACTAGTCGGGGAGCGGGTGATGGTCCGGATGATAGCATTAGTAGTCCTCACTATTACATTAAATAGTGTGACAATAAATGTAATGAGGACTCCATTGAGTGTGGATATTGTCTAGATGACAATATTCTTATTAAAACTCTTAGATTATGTTTTGTCGTATTTTACACATTTGTTGTATAATTAAGTTGTATTTGAATTTTGTACCATGTATTTGGCGACTCAAGATGGGTGATGTATACCTATTTTGGGGGCGTCGTAGTTAGTATCAAAGCTTAGGGATATGATCCTGGTGAGATGTGAGACAAGAACTAGGAGGGGAGAGGCGGGAATTCCTTCAGCTAGTATGACCTACCTAAGTTTATTTGGTATTTAATTGGTCGGTCGGAGTATAGGGATAATATGTGATATGTTAATTAACCCTTGTTTTGTGGCAATATTTGAAAATGGCATCAAGAAAATGTTGAGATAAACAATGAAGCACATGAGGGTAGTTGAGTCACCACAGATTAATGCCCGGGATAATGTGCAACGGAAGACAATAATCCTCATGTAAACAATAACACCGATGAAATGGTGAGCGATGGGATGTTTAGGAGGCTTTATGCAATTCATGCAACATCGGTGAAAGCGGCTCTCATCCAAAAATGCGGTGGAAACAACGACAACTCTCGGATGGTCACCATTAAGCGGATTCAAGGAGGCTGGGACCACAGGAGTTTTTGGAGAGCAAAACCACTTAAGGCGGAGACGTGGATAAAGCAGATCAACAAGATATTTGATGTCTTGGGATGCTCCGAGGAGCAAAAGGTTCCCTTTGCCACCTTCATGTTGCGAGCAGAGGCAGATTACTGGTGGGAATCTGTAAAGCGTACTCAACCTGCCGCACTCAAAATGTCTTGGGAGAAGTTCCAAGAGCTGTTCAATGACAAGTACTTTCCTGAAAGTATTCGTCACATGAAGGAGGTAGAGTTCATCAAGCTTGAGCAAAACAATATGACCGTGGCGCAGTACGAAGCTAAGTTTGCCGAGTTATCTCGGTTTGCGTCCCACTTGGTTGATAATGAGGAGAGAATGACGCGGATGTTTCTAAGAGGTTTGAAACCCGAGATACGTCAATACCTAATTTCTCACTGGCGTGTGTTTGTATTGGAGATGTTGTGAATAGGGCTCGATTATTGGAGTAGCGATAATGAGTCAAGTCAACCAAGAGAAAGAGAAGCGGCCGACAAATCGATAATACCCGGTGGTAGCGATCATCGAAGCGGTGACAACAAGCGTGGAGGAATCAACATGCGAAATGATAATCACTTGGTGGTAATCATGGCCATGACAATAAGAGTGGACATTTCAAGAAGAGGAGATTCAACAAGGATGGAAAGCGTCGGCACCTGCACTGTTTGTTGTTAAGGAAGGAGAGCGACCACCGGTCGTATGTTACAAATGTGGAGGGAAGGACACATAAGTCCAAGCTGCGCGATGCGGTCAAAGCGTGTTATAATTGTGGAAAGAAGGTCACCTAGCTTGATTTTTTCGTGCACCAAAGTCAAGTCCGGTGGGATGGAGGCATCAAAGGGTGTCCCAGACAAGACAAAAGCCGGTAGTTCAAGGGAGGCGTTTGTCGTAACCTCCCAAAAAGTGAGGAATCGAGCGAGGTGATCACGGGTAAGCTAATCATAAACTCTAGCGAAGTTTATACTTTATTTGATACCGGTTCTACCCATTCCTTTATTTCTCCTACTTGCGCTCAACGTTTAAATTTGACTCTGGAGAAATTAGACTTTGACTTATCTGTTGAAACTCGTTGGGAGAAACCTTCATTACATCCATGGTTTATAAGTCTTGTTTGATTCAAATCGGTAACCACACGTTACCTGTCGATCTTATTTCTTTGAAAATACTTGCATTTGATGTGATTTTAGGGGTTGATTGGTTAACTACTCATCATGCTAAAATCGATTATTTTTCGTAAGGTTGTTAGCTTTCATATTCTTAACCAACCTATTATGCGAATTCAAACAACCAAACCACTAAAATCAATCCTTTGTCATATCAAGTCATAAAGCTATTATTCGTTTATTGAAAAATGGATGTCAAGCTTTCTTAGCCCATATCGCAGATTTAAATAAAGATCGTCGATTTGAATGATATTTCTATTGTTAATAAATTTCTGGACGTATTCCACGAAGAACTTCTGGCCTACCCCAGGCGTGAAATTGAATTTTGTATCGACCTTGAATCGGTACAAAACCCATTTCCAAAGCCCCATATCGAATGGCTCTATTGAACTTGAGGAGTTAAAAACCCAACTCTGAGGAATTGTTAGACATCGGTTTCATTAAATCCTAGTACGTCTCCTTGGGGTGCTCATTGTTTATTCGTGAAGAAGAAAGATGGAAGTATCGACTTTGTATTGATTATCGGGAGTTGAATCATGTCACCATCAAAAATAGGTACCCATTGCCTCGCATTGATGACTGTTTGACCCGGTTGCAAAGAGCCAAATTCTTTTCAAAGATTGATCTTCATTCGGATATCATCGGTTGAAGATTAAAGCGATGACATTCAAAAGGCGCTTTTAGAACTTCGATGCGGGCATTATGAATTCCTAGTCATGTCTTTTGGATTGACTAATGCTCCTCTTTGCCTTCATGGATATGATGAGCCGAGTATTGAGGAATATTTGGATCACTTTGTGGTCGTCTTTATTGATGACATCCTCATATACTCCAAAAACCGTGAAGACCATGAGCAACACTTGAGGTGATACTCCAAAAGCTTCGTGAAAACAAGCTTTATGCCAAGTTGAAGAAATGTGAGTTACGGCTTGAGGAAGTTGCATTCCTTGGGCACGTGATATCAAATCATGGAATATCATTGACGGCAAAGATTGAAGCAATTCAAAATTTGAGGAGCAACCTAAGTCGATAATGAAATCGTAGCTTTCTCGGCTTATTTGGTTATTATCGGAGATTCGTAGAAGGGTTTTCTCGAATCGCTACTCCATTAATTTCGGTGACTCGAAAAGATACAAAATTCGGTTGGGCGAGGAATGTGAAAGAGTTTTCAAGAACTCGAGAGGAGACTCATTTATTTTTTTACGACAATACCATCGGCTCGGAGGATTTGTCATCTCTGATGATGCTTGAGGTGAAAAGGTTAGGATGTGTTCTCATGCAACATGGGAAAGTCATAGCCTATGCCTCTCGACAACTCAAAGAATATGAGAGGAATTATCCTACTCATGATCTAGAGTTAGCGGCGATCGATTTTTTTGCTTAAGATTTGGAGGCATTACGTATGGAGAGAAGGTGGAGATCTATACGGATCATAAAAGCCTCAAATATTTCTTCACTCAAAAGGAACTCAACATGCGACAAGCGGCGATGGCTTGAGTTGTTGAAAGATTATGATCATACCATCAATACCATCTGGAAAAGCGAGCGTAGTAGGCGGCGCGTTGAGTAGAAGATCATATCTTGATGCGAGTGCAATATTGTCAATGCATAAAGACCCATTTTGTATGACTTGGAAAGGATGGAAATAGAGTTAAAGACTCGAGGGACCCATGTGATGATGGCGAATATCTGAGTGGGCCGACTTTAATCGATAAAGTTAAAATTTGCTCAAACTACGGACACTGAAGGTGATGCGTATGAAGAAGAAAGTGCAAGAAGGTGCTATTACGGAAGCAAGAATCGATGAAGAAGGAATACTTGAGTCAACTCGGACTTTGTGTTTCTAACGATTACGACTTGAAGTATAAAATCATGATGGGGCGCACAACACAACACAGTTTGCAATCCATCTTGGGAGTACCAAAATGTATCGTGATCTTTGACATACATTTTGGTGGAAGCAATATGAAGAGAGAGATAGCGGGGTTTATCTCAAGGTGTCTAACTTTTGTCAGCGAGTCGGCGGAACATCAAGTGCCAAAAGGTCCATTGCAACCACTTGAAATTCTAGAATGGAAGTGGGAGCACATTACCATGGATTTTTCATTCTTGGTCTTCCCAAGGTTTCTCAAGGCATAGATGCGATTTGGGTCATTGTTGATAGATTGACCAAGTCTGCTCATTTCTTACCAAATCGAGAAACTTATACACTTGAGCGTCTTGCTAGTATGTATATAAGCGAGATTGTAAGATTGCATGGTATGCGGTATCCATAGTTTACGATCGAGAGACCAAGATTCACTTCAAGATTTTGGGTTAGTTTGCAAAAAGCTATGAGGCGGATTTATGATTTAGTTTGGCATATCATCCTCAAAGCGGATGGGCGATCGGAAAGGACTATTCAAACTCTTGAAGATTTATTAAGACTACGTGTCCTTGACTTCAAGGAAGTTGGGACAAGTTCTTACCATTGGTGGAGTTTTCCTACAACAATAGTTTATCAAGCAAGTATTGGCATGGCTCCATTTGAGGCGTTGTATGGAAGAAAGTGTCGTTCTCGGTATCTTTGGGATGAGGTGGGTGAAACAACGTTGTTGGGGCCGGGATTTGATGCGTATGACTATGGAAAAGATTCAAGCGATCCGACAACGTATAAAAACCTCACAAGATCGACAAAGAGTTATCTTGATCTTCATCGAAAAGGCGTGGAATTCAATATTGGAGATCATGTGTTGTTACGTGTTGCTCCATGGAAAGGAGTTACAAGATTTGGAAAGAGAGGAAAGCTCGATCCTCGATTCATTGGCCCATTTTAATCCTCGATCGAGTAGGAGCTGTGGCTATAGACTCGCCTTACCGCCAAGTATGTCTCGTGTTCATGCGTTTTTCACATATCTATGTTACGTAAATATGTGAAAGACCCAAACCATATTATTGAATTAGAACCAGGCGAGATAGAGGAAGATTTAACGTATGAAGAGTTACTGTTAAAATCTTGAATAAGAAGGATCATATTCTACGCTCTAAAGTTATACCTCAAGTCAAAGTTTTGTGGAGAAACCACGATGTGGAGGAAATGACCTGGGAGTTAGAATGCGAGATGAAATCAAGGTATCCTCACCTCTTGACATACCAGTCTGTACCCTAATTTTGAGGGATGAAATTTCATAAGAAGGGAGGTTGTAAGACCCCAACTTTTATGAATAAAGAATAATTTTCTCGAAATATATTTTTGAATATTATGGTGTGGATTTGATATAATGTTATAGTTGTGGGTAATATTTACAAATTTTGCAAAGTAAGCAAGTGGTTATATAATATTAGATTGGTGGGGAATATTCATTTTAACGGGGAATATTAAATGCGACGGCACAATCATTGGTGGACCCCTAGCGGAAGTATTGTCGTAGTTAAAAGCGACATAATTATCTTTTTAAAAATAACGGCGGAAGTTTTACCGTTAAAGCTATTGAACTACGGTAGTAAAAAATGCGATGTCTGGCGTGGTTGCATAGTAGCACACGGTATTGATTATTGATGCTTACGTGAGAAGTCACTCGGTTATACTCAATTATTGCTTCGAGTAATTCTTTGCATCATATCTCTCATATTATTGATTCGATTATTGTCGCACGATATCATACGCATTATATGATATATTATTAAATCAATAATTGAGGCGACAAAGTTATTCATATTATTAAATTGCAATATTTACAATGTCTAGAAGTTACATCGAGGAGAGGTTTGGTCATCTAATTGCGGCGCTTGATAAGGAGAAATCCTTATCGAAAGCCCCTCTTTCACAGGAGCGACTGGTTGTTAAATATTGTGAGTTATAATATTAATGATGAATAAGTTCGTGTTGATTAAAGATGAAATTGATAGTTCCATTGTGTTGGAATTATTAGTGTTAGTGGAAATCGACATTTATTTTGATATTAATTGATGTCTGGAAGTTATACTGACCGGTCGGGTAATTAATCGGATAAATGAGCAATTAATTGCTATTAATTCACATGATTATAACTATTTGTTCACATGTGTGTACTATTGATTCACATTCTTGTACTATTAGGGGAGTTGGTGCAAGATTGATAATACTTGCATGACTAAGTTAAAAATGGAGGTATAGATGGAGAGTCTTATCTTTGTAATTCGTATTTTCACATGATTATAACTATTGATTCACATGATTGAACTATTGATTCACATTATTTACTATTAGGGGAGGTGGTGCAAGTTTGATAATACTTGCGGGACTAAATTAAAAATGAAAGAAAAGTTGAAGGTATTGTCTTTGTAATATTTTGAGCCCCAAAGCGTGCAATTATCGAAACTATATTTTTCTATAAATAGAAGCTCATTCTTCCTTCATTTCTCACCAATTCACTAAAGCTATAGAGCAATTATTATAGAGAGAAATTATAGAGAGAAAGAAGAAGAAGTACCTCTGCTACCTCTCTACTCCAGTATCGATTTCTTTCTAAGGTAAGGGTATTATTTCTTTTCGTATTCATGAAGAAGAGCTTACATTATTCCATTCTTTATTATTATATTGGAATGGAATAACACATCATCTGAAATCCGCATACATGGTGAAATTCTTCTTTGTTATTCCATTCTTTATTATTACTGTTGGAATATCACATGCATGCGGATTATACATGCTAGACACTGGTTCCATTCTTTATTATACATTGGAATAACTTTGTGCATATGGTCTATCGCATGCATGGTGAATTCTTTGTTATTCCATTCTTTATTATTACATTGGAATATCACATACATGCAGGATTGTTAGACTGGTTCCATTCTTTATTATTACATTTGGAATATCATATGCATGCGATTCATCGCATGCATGGTGAATTCTTACATTATTTCATTCTTTATTATTATTATTTTGTTGGAATATCACATGCATGCGGATTACGCATGCATTAGACACTGGTTCCATTCTTTATTATTACATTGGAATAACTTTGTCTATGTGGATTATCACATGCATGGTGAATGATCCTTCGTATTCATTCCTTATTAAATTGTGGAAATGATGCATCTACGTGGATTCTGCATGGCGGGTGAAAAATCATTTTGCGATTTCATATATTCTATGATACTCATTTGGTTAAAGTTTTGGCTTCTATACTCCATGAAATTAGTAGAATATCACGGATATTTGCGCTTCATCGGTATCTTTTCATGGAAATATTCTTACGAGCATTCTTGAATTTTACTCCCAGCAAAGCGATATCATGTTGACAATTTGGGCGTAATTGATTTCAAGATAAATTAACTTATAAATCTTTAAAATTTATTCTTGAACTTGTTTTATTGAATTATTATGTCATTGTCATCATCCTCATGCTTATATTGTGATGAAAGTCATCTTTGGCTTACGTGCGTAGATGGACTTGGTATGATTATGACGAGGGATTATTCGGTATAATCATGACTGTAATGTTATAAATGATGTGGTAAAAGTCCTCGGTAGCTTTATAGTGCATTGATGGATAGTTTTTGGTATGATTATGACGAGGGATTATTCGGTATAGTCATGACCATTGATGATTTAATGAATATCCTTGGGCGTAGTGCGAGGATGACTCGATGATGTGGTTTATTTATTAAATTTGAGTCTCGTGATAAAATTGATGAAAACATTTTAAATCATAGAAGATAGTAGATATCATGCTCTACTTGACTCTTCTAATGGATTGCTTATTCAGCTATGAGTTAAACTTGATGTCTATTGTATTTTATCGGTTTAACATTGTTGAAGACTAATGATAATTTATTACGCATTATCTTAGTCATAATATTTAATATTTCTTCTTTGGGCTCGGAGTTGAGCTCACCCTTTCTTTCCAGATGATAGCATTAGTTCTCTTAGTGGAAATAAATGTAAGCGTGGCTAGATGACAATATTCTTATTAGTCTTAGATTATGTTTTGGGGAGTTGTATTTGAATTTTGGGTTTGGCGGTCAAGATGAGTGATGATAGCATTAGTAGTCCTCATTTAATTTTACATTAAATAGTGTGAAAATAAATATAATGAGGACTCCATTGAGTGTGGATATTGTCTAGATGACAATATTCTTATTAAAACTCTTAGATTATGTTTTTGTAGTATTTTAACCCAAGAATTATGATTTGTATAATTAATTTTGTATTTGAATTTTGTACCATGTATTTGGCGATTAATACAAGATGGGTGATGTATTTAACCTATTAGGGGTTTTTAGAGGGTTTTAGGGTTTCTTATAAATAGTAAGAAAATTTCTAAATGAACGTTCACGTTCTAAATATATACTTAGGGTTTGCCACCGATATAGCTTATCTAGTCAACCCTTGACCCGTAACCACATTTTGAACACATAAATGACCATACACACAGAACATATACACTTATATTCTTAATCCTGAATAATTTACCAAAAAAATTTTTAAATCCATAAAATTTCTTTCCAGAAATGTCAAATCCATTCACTTATTTTCTGTCAAGGTTCAAATATTGAACCCTAAATCAATCAATTATGATTTTAAACATTTTCTAAATTCTCGGGTTGTCGCAGGATTCGACCATGAAATCTCCCTCGAATTGTGGTTGCATTTCTTGCAAGGAATTTTCCTTTTTGGCTTTTCCTTCCTTGGACAGGATTAGTATTTCCTCCTCATCATCCAAGGTGATAAAATTAGGAACGTGGTTGCTATCTTTGGATGTTGGCGGAGGAATATCCTTTGGGGATTCCCGTGTCTCCTTTGTCATTCAATGCATTAGGATTAATCCATCTTGTGTTCTGCCAGGATTGGTGCTCATGGCCTTTACCTCCTCTGAACTGCCTGTCTCGAGTGGACATATTAAGCTTTTTATTTTCTTTTCGCCTTTTCTGGTCATGAGGAATTCTATCTTTAGCTCTTCATTTTTAATGAGATCCTGGATTTTATGTCGCAAAGACCAACATTCCTCAGTCGTATGTACTGGTCATGAGGAATTCTATCTTTAGCTCTTCATTTTTAATGAGATCCTGGATTTTATGTCGCAAAGACCAACATTCCTCAGTCGTATGTACAAGTGAGTTAGAATGGTAGAAACACATCTTGGTGGAATCATAACTCTTCATCTTGGGATTTATAGGAGGCAGCAACTTAGTAATCCATCCTTCGCTTATCAGAAAGTATAGCATTTCTTCATTTGATTTGCTCAAAGGGGTGAATTTTCGGGCTCTTATGGAGGTTGTTTGATCTTTCTTCTTTGAAAATTCGCATTCCCCCGATCGATTTTTCCGCTGGTGAGATCTTTTAGCAATTTTATCAATCCCCTTTTTCTTCTCCTTTTAGCCTGCTTTGATCTTCTTCATTTAGCTGGCTCATCATGGAGAGATATGGGTTTGCATTATGGTTGACCTCTTTTTTCTATTGGCTTTCTGATAGTTGAATGAAAAACTGCCTTGTATCCTGATGTTGTCGCACTATCAGCTTAGCAAGCAGATTTACTTGATTCTGGATCGTCTTTAATTTTTGCATTACTATCATACCCTCCTCTGAGTTTTCCCACTTTAGGACATTTGATCTGTTCCTTTGGGGGTATTCCTCTATCCTTCATATGTACTTATGATTTGGATACATTTCAGCGCTTCCTGACACGATCATGTTTACTTCCTTCGTAACATGCTGCAATGGAAGGTTGGTGTTGACATTTTGTTGGTCAAGTTGTTGGACCACAATACTGCCACTTTTGATCAGATTTTGAATTTTATGCTTTAAGGACCAACAATCTTGTGTATCGTGTCCTGGAGACCCTGAGTGGTAAGCACATCTCTGGCTTGGATTGTATCTTTTGCTCCCTAGTTCCAGAGATGGAGCCAGTTCGGTAATTTTCTTATGATCCATCAATATCGCCAATACATTTTCAAGAGAATCGCCTAGTAGAGTGAACGCCCAATTTTCCGTTCTCTCAAATTTTCTTTTCCTGTCCTGGACTTGGTTAAATGCAACCTGTTGTTGAAATGGCAGATTGTCTTGCTTTTTCCAAATGGGGGGCGGGGGGGACTGTAGGTTGGTCTACTAGCTTGCCCATGTACAACAAGGGATACATCTTTAGTGCCTTTATCGGGTACCCCCTTGGGATCGCTCGCACACTTGCCAGTCTGTATATGCTTGGCGACTGCTTCCAAGGCAGTGAAGTCTTTAATCTTGACTGCCTTTAAATTCATCTCTGCCATTTCTCCGTATTTTATAATTTTTGAGAATGGCTTTCCTATGCCTGCTAGGATCCTCTCATAGTAAGGAGCCTCTTGGATATCAATAAACGTCATTACCATCTCAGTTTCTGTCATTGATGGAATGACTTGCGCTGCTAGATGTCTCCACCTTTGGGCATATTCTCGGAAAGATTCAGTACTTTGCTTTTTGACTTTAGTCACTTGGTATCGATCTGGTGCCATTTGTGACTGAAAACCGTACTGATTGAGAAAGGCGTGGGCCAATTCTTCCTAGTTGTGGATTTTGACATTGTCAAGTCGGGCAAACCAGGCTTTAGCCTCTCCAGTGAGACTCTTTTGGAAAAGCTGTATTCTGAGGCTTTCATCTTCAGCATAAGACCCCAACTCGCCAATATATACTTTTAGGTGAGTATAGGGATCGTCTGCCCCATTGTACTTTTCAAACTCTAGGACTTTGAACTTGTCAGGATATCAAGCCCCTGAGAATATGCAGAGATCTGAATAGGTGACACTACCATAGTTTCCAGACCCTTTAATTGACCGGATGGTTTCCTCCATTTGTTGGACTTTCTTTCTTATATCCCCAGTTTCTCGATCATCCCTGAGTTTTGTGATTTTAGGGGTTTTGTTGGTTCCTTTATTGGAATGAGGTTTATGTATCTAGGTTTCCATCTTTTTGACAATACTCTAACTTCCCCCTGGTATGAATGACTCTGATTGAGTAGGCATTGTTTTGCCCTGGGTTCCTCCATGTGTAGAGGATTCTATGTGGATGGGTATTTGTGGACCCTGAGTAGATTGGTGTAGTTCTTTGAGCATAATAGCCAACTCTGTAATTTGATAGCTTAATCTTTCAAAATCCTCGCGACAGATAGGAGTAGGATCAGGCTGGGCACTTTTAGCCATGTTTGGTTGTGGGCTTAATGATTTTCTGGACTTTGAACGGGAAACGGGACCAATTGCTTCCCTACAAAAAAGACTTACGTAGTTTAGTCTTAGGGAATGTATAAAAATTTTACATGCTATCATAATGTGTCTATTTTAGGAATATTATCCTGCAAAACTGGTGTCATTTGATAGCATGTCAAGCCTTAATATGCATGTACACATATTCTTTATATTTTCCATTACATAGATATTAACATGGAAGGAAATTACAAGTAATTGTCTTTACAAGTAATTGAAAATGGAAAGCATGAAGAGACTTTCCTCCGCATTCGGTTTATCAGAGGCTGACCTATCTTAGGTTACTCTCGCAGCTCTTTGGCATAAAGATTCCCAGATCATCACAATTTACTTGACGGGAAGTTAATCCAGTCTTTCAACTGGAGCGAATCTGGGTGGTGCCTTTCCCGAGCCTCGTTGGAATTAGTCTCCCTACGAGTTCAGTAATCAAACACTAACAGGATAGCCTCCTGGTGGAGGAACCACACAATATACATTCACATACAACGTGTCTCACCGTTATGGGAATGATGACATGTGCGAAGCACTAATATCATAGATAGATATATTGCAGTGCAGTAAGTACAATGCATTCGTACACATTCATCAAAAATGTAAATGCAATACACACACAAGCATATAAAAGTTTTGAAAATATTGTAGTAGCGACCTAAGACCTCTTACTGGAGTCCCCAGCAGAGTCGTCACCTGTCGACGTCGGGATTTTTATTTGTCCCTTTTCTGTTCTTGTTCTTTGGTGTTCTTATGTTATGTGAGATTTGTTTGAAAAAACAAGTGAAAAAGGTTCGACATGTATATGTCAACGATTTGACTATAAGAGTCGCGCCATTGGTGTTTTTTAATGGTTGCACCAACGCAGAATCTATAGAAAAGGTTTGCACATTGACCCAGTGATGTGACACTGCTAAACGGGTCTGTGAAACTGAGATTCATTTGGGTTCGGGGGCTTGATTATGCGTATGGAAGGTGTTAGGCACCCCCCGACATCCGTGTTACCACAATGACCGCCACTTTTAAAGAAACTATTATATGAATGTGTGTGTATGTGTGTGGGTCAATGTGCTGTTATTTGGAAGTAGTGTGAGGCCTCGTTCGTACCTATATACAAAGGGTTTGAATTTGTATAAAAATTCAGTTTTAAACATGATATAGCAATGAGGTTTTGTAAAAGAGGTTTTTCAAATCCTGTGCTTAATAGTAATTGAAACCTTTTCATACTTCCATTTTATTATTAAATGTTCGGCTTGGTTGCTTTTATTTTCAAACACCGTGAATAATTTACAAGCTGCTTACAGCTGAAAATTTCCATCACGTGAACCGAATCTAGATTCAGTGGACTGAATCTGTGATCACATGATTCCTAGGCTCACATGATGCCACAATTTATATGAAAAGCAGTAAGCAGTTATATATATAAAAGTAGTAAATATATATATACAGACATGATCAACCACCATGAAACACCTCCACGGGGGATCAAAAATGTAAATATATAAAAGTGATATATATATATATATATATATATATATATATATATATACATATATATATATATATAGAGAGAGAGAGAGACATGATCAACCACCACGAAACACCTCCATGGGGGATCATAAATGTAAATAAAACAGTAAATGCGATCAACCGCCACGAAGTAATCTCCAAGCGGGACGGAATGTAAATAAAGCAGTAAAAACGATCAACCGCCACGAAGTAAACTCGAGGCGGGACGGAATGCAAATAAAGCAGTAAAAGGCTACGAAGTATACTCCAGTTGGCAAAATGTAAATATATATATATATATATATATATATTTATATATATATATATATATATATATATATAGCGAAATGAAAACCACTAGATCGAAGTCCTGCATACACACACACAACATGACTCTCAATGAAGAAGAGTGTGTGCAAAGATGAAGAGAAAGGCTTTATAATGTGTAAGAAGGCTTACAGTGGGCTGCTAAAGAAGACTTCTATGATTTTAAGTGGATGAAAATTCGGCTCTCGCCGGTAAAAATATAGCTATATGTGAGTTAACAAGTGTTTAAAATGAGAAAGCACTCAATATGGGGGGGTGTACTGAGCAAATTAGACAAGGCTTCCTCGCCTTTTCTCTTGAAAATATGGCCACCCCAAGCTCTATATTTATAGAGTGGGAGGATGCAGTGCACTGCAGAAAGCTGCAGATGCACTTGCCATTAATGATCGGGTGCCGGGCTCTGCTCATGGTCCTCGCCGTCTCGAAGTACATGCACGTGTGTAACGTGATGTCCGCTCGTACTTGCAGAACTTCAATCCAAGCCTCCGATTGAGGCGTGTAGAAAGCTCTTTTCGAGAGCTATGCAATGACATAGTTTTTGCCCTTTTTTGATTCCAGGAAGATGGGTCCATGACCGAAATGGCATTTTTCGAGTTTCCGTTGGCAGTCCGTTGAGCCGTTTTGCGTAGCTTGCGCTCGGAAGTTAAGATATGGTTCTTGTGGGAGTTCTTTTGAAGAAGTTTTGAGTTGAAATGAGTTGATGTGATTTGAGTTAAAGTTGAGTTGGCAAAATGACCATTTTGCCCCTCCCGGGGTTATCTCCGATTTTGGCACAGTTGTAGCCGTATTTTCTTAGGGTTATCTCTGAGATTGGCCTACTGTCGACTCTGAATGTCCTCAGGGTTATCTCTGAGGTTGCTTGACCTCCCGAGGTTGACTCTGGGATTTTCAATTGATTTTGTGGGCTATTTCCGGGGTTAGAATTGATGTTGTGGTCCTCCAGGGTTATCTCCGGAGTGTAAAAAAGACGATTTTGTCCTCCTGCATAGTTAGTAATAGGAAAATGAAATTTTGAGTGTCTACATCAAGAATATTAGACTATCAATTTGATAGAATGTCACCAAAGTTCAAAAGACTTTGAATAAGCTGAACAAATCGTTAATCAATAACAAGACTTTCTCGTATTTCATGCTAAATAATAATTCAATAGTGAAAGAGTAAAACGCTTTTGAAGTTTTTAACAATGTTTAATCAGTTATCAAGAGATAATACCATCGCAATAACAAAGTGGATAATTTCTAGATTTTATGCTGAGCGATCCCATTGGAACTTGAACTTCTTGAGTAACTATCAAAGGTTTAGCTTTGAATTACCCAGGTGTATCATATAACCATAAAGATTAAATCATACCCCTCCGCAAGTACATAAAGTGATCAGCTTCGTTGTACCCAATATTATGCAAAATACTAACACGCGCGCAACAGCCGTATATCCGACCACAAGGTTCCCTTTATACGAAAGGTTGTTCTTCTCAGTCTTACAACAAAATTCGTATCATAACAATATAGTTTGGATTTAACAAAATACTATTATTTCAACATCTAATCTCTATCTCGATCTAGCCGAAATAATTGGCATCGACCTTTCAATAATATTTGAGTTCAAATACTCGAACCTATCAAGTTTCAACAAATATTCGTCTAGCCAAAACAATTAGCTAAGACATAGCTCAACACTATTCAATAATAGACAGAAATCAACTGTACTATTTGCAATCAATAATAACACGTACGAATGTGAATAACTAATAATAGTTATTCCCTAGTCATATTTTTGAAAATTAATAATTTAATTTGAATTAATAAACTTGCACTAATTGTGAATAATCAACAATAATCTAAGACATGGTATAATTAGCAATAATTAACCACTATTATATTTGAAAAGTAATAACATGAGATTGAGTTAAGGAAACTTGCCTCCGTCGTTGATTACTGCAACCCAAATATGTTCTAGGTGCGTTTGAAAGACCTATTATCAACAATATCGGTCTTGCAATTAGCAAAACAAACCACAACACGTAACAGTATCATTTACAGTCATTATATTTCTTAAACACATAATCACGTAGTCACATCAGTGTTTATAAACTATACAAACACTTATCGAGTCTAACTAGTTCAATCTGGTTGGGCTTCAGTCTTAATTTGGTGTCCTGGTCACCCTTATCCGACAATTAACAAGTTTATTTTCAATTAAACTCTGTCTCAAAGCTTTAATATTATTTTAGATAAGTCAAATATCATTCATAATATTTTTCGAAAGCTTATAACAATTTTCAAACAATTATTATATTTTATAATAATTTTTTAAACACTAAAATCATTTCTAACTGATTTAAATACTGAATAATCTCATCATCATTAATATTTTAAATATTAATGAAATACTTGTCAAAATATTAAAGTTATTTATAATAACTCGTAATACTTTTAACTCACTAATATTCTCCTTAAATGATTTTTAAATATTTAAATCATTTTTAAACAATTATCATTAATATTCAAATATTAATGTATTTTCATCAAAATATTAAAAGTCATTAATTATAACTTAAAATATTTTTAAATCACTTATATAATTTTAAACGATTTTAAATAAATAAAACCATTTTTCAATCTTTTATTTAATATAATTATTAAAAAATCAAATATTCTTAATATTAAATTATTAATGAAATTTAGCTCAAAATATTAAAAGTCACATTTTATAACTTAAAATATTTTTTTAAACACTTTATTCTTATTTAAAATAATTTTTATAATATTAAAATTATTTTTTACTAATTTATTTAATATACTTATTAAATAAATTAAATATTATTAATATTCAAATAAATATTTATATTAACGAAAAAAAATGTCAAATTATCAAAAGTTAATTTTCATAACTTAAAATAATTTTTAAAACTAATTTTGGAATTTTTAGAAATTAATTTTTATTTTTAATGATTTTTCAGAATTTAGTAAAACTAATTTAATTAAAATCGTCGCTATAGCCTTTAGCGACACTAACTGTGTGACACCCCCAAATCCGGGTACTCCATTTCTACAGGATTTGATGCTCACTTTTCAAAACAATTACATCTAACTACCCATAATAAAAGGATAAAGACATAACTTAAATAACTTTAACAAAAAAAATTCCCCTTATAGGGTTATATCAACTTAAATCAATCCCAATCCCAGGTAATCTAATCTTAAACTATTACATATGTTTGCGGAATACATCACAAAATAACATGAGTCTTATAGCATAATTCATTTAAATAAATTCACAAAAGTCTTCATCACTTGGACAGCTTGCCCTTTCATTTGCTAGAAGATGGCTCATCGACTTTGTCAACTTTAGCTGCAATGTTAATTGCAAGAGTGAGCAAACAATTGCTCACTAATATAAAGAATAATAATAGCAATAACATGAGATTAGACAATGAATACTGAAAAATGGAGAACTTGTTCTACGAATCAAAAATAAAACAAGTTCAGGATTTATATCTGAGGGTCCTAAGACCATGAACTATATCCCCGGTAATTAGGTATTATTACCTCAACCTTAACAGTCTTTTAGACTATACAGACTCTTCCTTATGTACTTAGGAGGATCAGTCCTTTGTTTCACGTATTGTGCACAAACATCTAAACGTTAACACGTACAAAATACCCTATATTAGAGTTGTTCATCTCAGTTTGACTTTAGGATTTTTGCACTAAAGAAAGTTTAATTTGGAACTAGCTTATCAGTGGTTCTAGAATTTTAGAGCACTCATCAAGTATAGATTAGTCCAATCAATAAGAGTTTGCTTGCTATTTGAAGGTTCGACACAATAATATAGGATTGAACAATGATATTTAAGTCAAAGAATGAATAATATCTATATACAATTGAATAGACATGGTATATATGCAAAGTACTACATCCATAAAAGTTAGAAAAATCTCACTTGAAACAATGAATTTAAATAGTATATGCTTTGAATAGCAATAATAAAAGTTGGGAATATGAAGCTCACTCGATGTAAAGGATTAGAATACAAGAGCTTGCATAATCATAAACAAGATGGAATCAATAAGCTTGCTCAACTTTAATATAAGACTTAGGAACTTGCATAATGATAAATTAGTTTTAGAAAGCTTGCTTGACAACAAAGGGTAAACATAATTATGAAACTTGCATTCATTATAAAGATAATGGAGTCAGGGAACTTTCCTCGTGTGTGAGCTACATAAGTATAATAAACATTCGCCAATTACCCTACATATACCATTGAAATCGCAATACTGATTAGTTATACTATCATTAGCTTTATAGATTCCATCCATCATCTAAGTCATAACCTTTAACTTTATGTCTAACCATGTTGGTTAACCACTCATACGAATCTGAAAAATCACTATCACCTAATATAAAGCTTTATCATTCACCTCTAACTCTTGCAAACATCAATTTTCATTCATTACATAACTTGTTAAGTGATTATTTAAAATCTTCACTTTTTCGGTATTACCATACATTACCATCTGTTATTATATCTTATGATATGGTTTAACATCTTCATCATGCATACTAAACTAGATTAAGTCTTCATATTACAGTCTGCAATTAATCAAAACATATTGTCTTTGCTTTAGGAGGGCCAGAATCAAGGCCGCCCCAAGCCTCAGTAATGGCGGCAATTGCCAAGATCTGTGACAGAATCGCAATGACTTTCCCATGTTATGATACCAAACCCCAATAACTAGAATTTGGTAGCAACATCACCAAGCATGCATCTCATAATTCTACCAACATTAACATTATTTATAATTAACTTTTAAGGATCAAAAATCATGTTTTTACCAATTTCTTCATATTTCAACACTTTTAGCAAATTCGATTGTCAAATCCTTGTTTCTTAACCAATTGACACCATTCCAACTACATTGTTTTCGTTTCTTAATACACTAACACAATCTACAATCAATTTACAGATTCTATCAAGGTTTGAACATCAAATTTTGGACTGAATTAAGCCATTTTACATATACATACTACTGTTAGTCTAACTTTTCTTCAAATTGAATTTCACGATTTTGATTACTTCAACATCTCTTATGTATGACAATTATCAGGTTACATGCATATGATTAACACATTTTACCCTAATACAACAGAATTTCAATCATAGAGAATAGAAATTACAAAACTAAAAGCTAAAATTAGAGTAGGTTATACCTTTCTCCTTGATTACTGAAGAAAAATAATAGTGTTGCTTCAATTCCTTCCTCTTCCATAGCAAAAACCCTTAATTTCTTCTCTAACCCTTTAACAATTTTCTCTGTGTTTCTCTCTTTCTCTATTCTTCTTAGCCTTAGGATATCACACATAAAAACAAACTGATATGGCCTTTCCCCCCACGTACACTTCAGTTAAAAAAACAAAGCGCCTATCGGTTATGTTATGCCAAAGGCCATAAGGCTGTGTTTGGCTACACAAAATCCCCCATCTTTCAATTTATTTTGATAACATTTATATTATATAGTTTCACTTGTCACAGTTTTATTTAATTAATTTTAATATCTTACAATTACAATTATAATAATTATAATAAATTATTACATATCTAATTTTAATTATTAAATTAAACTAGAATATCATTTTATTTAATTTAATTATTTTCTTAAATATTAAACAATTCATTTAATTTAATTATGTCATTAAATTAAATCTTCAAATAATAAAATTACTATTCATTATTTTAGTTAACATACACACTTAACTGAATTATTGCACAACAATTTCATCAATTATTTATTTATCTCTATAAATAAATTAATTAAAATATTTATTTAATTCAATAAATATTTAAAATTAATTACAAAATTCTCGTTCGTTACATCCTTTACTCTTTAAAAGTAGGGGTGTAAATTGAGCCAAGTAGTTCGGTACTCGACTCGAGATCGGTTCGAAAATATGATCCAAAGCTTGAATTCGAAGTTGATCCGAGTCGAATTTGATCCATACTCATTTTCTGTTTAATGATACACGAGTCGAATTCGAGCATACCAGTGTTCGCTCAAATTAGGGTTCATTTTTCTCGAACCATACTCGATATCTGCTCGATGGATCATATTCGAATATTGGTCTGATCCGTGCTAGTAAGCTAAATATGTGATATTTGTATCAATCTTTATAATTTATAAAGCGTAG
This sequence comes from Panax ginseng, assembly GCA_020205605.1. NCBI lineage: Eukaryota > Viridiplantae > Streptophyta > Magnoliopsida > Apiales > Araliaceae > Panax > Panax ginseng. The sequence continues at coordinate 96,079,422 of CM035133.1, read as the reverse complement.
TATGAAATTGTGTAAACTTGTACATGAATAAACCAATGAATTGACTGTCAATTTTTATTACATTCTTTATAATTTCAAAACATAAATAAAAGTAAAAAAGTTATATATATAAATATTAGTTAAGTAACCAATTTAGTATGTAGTGGTTCAATTTTAAGTGAAATGGTTCATATTTGAAACTCGATTTGAAGGCTTATGAGTAACTCGCTTTGTAAATGAGTTGAGTACTTACGAGCCGAGTAGGTCTGAGTAATGATCCGAGTCGAATCTAGCGCAAAAATATATATCCCTTATCGAATCCGAGTCGAATTCGAGCTCAATTTTTTTGAGTCGAGCCGAATCTGAGCATGAAGATGTTCGCTGAGATTCGACTCGTTTACACCCCTACTTAAAAGGATTCTGTCCCTAGAATCTCGACTCGATAAATTCATTCGTTTCATTCTTCCCTCCTTAACAGGATTCTGTCCCCAGAATCGCTATACAAGATTAAGCAAATAACTGAGGATATTTTTTCATCATAACATCTTCAAGTTCCCACTTAGCTTCTTCATCATTGTGGTTTCTCCAGATTACCTTAACAGAAGATATCACTTTATTCCTTTGTACTTGCTCTTTCCTGTCGATAATTTGAATAGGGACTTCTTCATATGACAAGTCTTTCTCAAACTGTAATAGCTAATATTCTATAACATGCTTATAATCAGGCTTATATGGCCTTAATACCGAAACATGGAAAATGTTATAAATATGTCCTAATTTCGGAGGTAAAGCTACCTCGTACGCTACTTCACCAACTCGTCGTAGCACTTCAAAAGGTCCTATAAACCTAGGGCTTAGTTTCCCCTTTTTGCCAAACCGAATTTTCTTCTTCCAGGGAGACACTTTCAAGAAAACAAAACTACCGACATTGAATTCCCGATTTTGTCGGTGTTGATCGATATATTTCTTCTGTCTATCTTGTGCATCTATAAATGTTTCCCGAATCACCTTGATGATCTCGAAAGTTTGTTGTACCAATTCTGGACCCAATAGCTGACGTTCACCTACCTCATCCCAGCATAACGAACTTCTGCATTTCCTGTCGTACAATGCTTCATAAGGCGGCATGCCAATACTCGCATGATAACTATTACTATAGGCAAATTCAACCAATGGTAGGCTGTCATCCCAACTCCCTTTGAAATCCATAATACATGCTCTGAGCATATCCTCTAGTGTTTGGATGGTCCTCTCACTTTGTCCGTCAGTTTGAGGATGATACGTTGTGCTCATTCTCAACTGTGTTCCTAAGCATTCTTGTAGTCGTTTCCAGAAATTTGATGTGAAACGTGGATCTCTGTCTAATACAATGGACACCAAGATACCATGTCTTGGAATAATTTCCTCCGCATACAGTTTTGCTAACCGATCTAAGTTAAATCTAATCTTGATTGTCAAAAAGTGTGCCAATTTTGTCAATCGATCGACAATCAACCAGATTGCATCGTAACCTTGCTAAGTCGTTAGAAGACCTACCACAAAATCCATTGTGATATGCTCTTATTTCCATTTCAGTATTTCCAACGGTTGCAACAATCCACTTAGCCTTTTATGTTCAGCTTTAACTTTCTGATTAAACATTTCGCCACACATCCAGCCACATCCTTTTTCATATTCGACCACCATAAATGATGTCTAAGATCTTGGTACATTTTTCGTACTTCCAGGGTGAATCAAATATCTTGAGTTATGAACCTCATTTAAAATTTCCTCTTTAATTTTCGGTACTGGCAGAACCCAAATTCTTCCTTTGAATCGAAGTAACCCTTCTGAATCAACTTTAAATTTTTTTCCTCACCTTTAGACACCTTTCTTCTTATCTCTTCACAGTTCTCATCCTGAAGTTGTGCATTCTTCACCTTATCTACCAACATTGATCTGTTTCTTATCTGGAATAATTTTTCGTCTGATTCTGTTTGATATTTAATTTCCAACTCCATCTTTGTCATTTCTATCACTAGCTTCTCCTGAGCAGTCAACATCATTAATTTTTCCCATCCCTTTCTACTTAAGGCATCGACAACAACATTCGCCTTTCTGGGATGATAGAAAATCTCGCAGTCATAGTCTTTAATCAACTCCAACCATCTTCTCTGTCGCATATTCAAATCTTTACGTGTAAAGATATACTTTAGACTTTTATGGTCGGTATATATCTCACACCTCTCTCCATAAAGATAATGTCTCCAAATTTTCAGGGCAAACACCACTGCAACCAACTCTAAGTCATGAGTCAAATACCCTCTCTCGTAATCTTTCAATTGACATGATGCATACACAATAACTTTTTCATTCTGCATAAGCACACAGCCTAGTCCTTTATGTGATGCATCACTATATGCCACAAAATTCCATGTATCCTCAGGCAATGACAACACTGGTACTGAACTCAATCTCTTTTTTAATTCTCGAAAACTTTCCTCACACTTCTCCGTCCAGACAAACTTAATTGCCTTACTAGTTAAATTCATCAACGGAGTTGCGATCTTGAAAAAGTATTGAATAAAATGCCTGTCAATCCCAAGAAACTTCTTACTTCTGACGGTGTCTTCAGCCGATCCTAGTTTATTACAGCTTCAACTTTTGATGGATCTACCGAAATTTTGTCCTTATCAATAACGTGTTGAAGAAAATGTACACGTTCCAACCAAAACTTGCATTTTGAGAATTTAGCGTACAACTTCTCTCTTCTCAATGTCTCCAATGTCATCCTTAAATGTTCAACATGCTCCTCCTTGGTCTTGGAATACACCAATATATCATCAATAAACACCACCAAAAATTTATCTAAGAATGGTTTAAACACCTTGTTCATCAATTCCATGAACGCTGCAAATGCATTGGTTAAACCAAATGACATAACCAGAAACTCGTAATGACCATACCGAGTTTTGAACGCTATTTTCAGTACATCCTCTGGCCTCACCTTCAACTGATGATAACCACTTCTCAAGTCTATCTTCGAGAAATATCTTGCCCCCTTCAGTTGATCGAATAAGTCATCGATTCTTGGTAACAGATACTTATTTTTAATCGTTACCTTATTCAATTCTCAGTAGTCAATGCAGAGCAGCATCAATTCATCTTTCTTCTTAACAAACAACACCGGCGCTCCACATGGTGATACACTCGGCTGGAGATAATTCTTGTCGAGTAATTCTTGCAACTACACCATCAACTCTTTCATCTCTACTAAGGCCATTCTGTATGGAGCTTTAGATATCGGGGCCGTTCTTGGTACTAAATTAATCATGAACTCGATTTCTCGATCCGGCGGAAGTCCAGTCAAATCGTCTGTAAATACTTCTGCAAAATCTCTTATGACCAGTATCTCTTCTAACTTCGCACTCTTCTTCTGTGTATCCACTATGTAGGCTAAGTATCCTACACATCCTTGTCTTAGTAACTTCTTGGTTTGCATTACCGTCAGACAACTTGCTTGTCGAGGCGACTTACTTCCATAAAACACCTCCTTCGACGGAGTCATAAGGTTAACACATTTCTTTTGGCAATCAGTTACTGCCCTGTAATTGAATAAGCAATCCATTTCTAGTATGACATCAAATTCCCCAAGTTTATTTGGTATCAAATCTACCATCATCTCGTGACCCTTTATAACCACTCTACATTTCTTATAGATAAATCTAACATGAATCACTTCCTTATTCGCAATCTCTATGCTTAAAGGAAATTCTAATTCTTCTTGAGGTAAATCTAAGTTCTTAGCAAATTCATCGGATATAAATGAACAATTAGCACCCGAATCAAATAGCACACAAGCATTAATACCATTAATCGGAATGATACCTGACACCACATCCTTTGACTGCACAACATCATGCACGGTCATATTGAAAGTCCTCGCTGTGACACCCCTAAATCCAGGTACTTCATTCCCATAAGATTTGGTGTTCACTTTCCCTTCATTCATATCTAACTACCCAAATATAATAAAATTAAACTATAAATCCTCCCATTAAAAGGGTTGCATCATTAATCAAAAAGTCTCCCAGGTTATCTAACCTTTACATCAATCAAATGCAAAAATAAAATAATTACATCACATCATTAACTATAAAGTCTATCATCATGAAAATAAATAATTAATTACAAGTCTTCATCACTTGCTCATTTTTCTCTTTCCTTTGCTAGTGGTAGGTTCATCGACCTTTGCAACCTTAGCTGCAATGAGTATATATATATATATATATGCAAGAGTGAGCAAAATAAATGCCCACTTGGAATAGCAATGAATAACAATAGCATAATAATTGCTAATGAATAAGCTCATCAGAGTTGAATAATACTTTGTCAATGATAATCAAAAACTGATATCAACATACAAAATGTAACTGAGGGTCACAAGACCATGAACTATGCTCTAGGTTATCAAGTATTTCTACTTTAACCTTTAACAATCTAAAAGACTATAATCATCATCTATGTCCTAGGTTAACAGGTGTTTTTACTATAACCTTTAACAATCTAAATGACTATATGGACCATCATCTCGTACTTCAGGTGATCAGCCCTTTGTACTATGTATTGCACAAACATTTTAACGCCATTGCATAACTTTAAAATAATCCCCTAATATAGGGTTGTTCTTCTCAGTTTTTAGAGTACAAGTCCACACCAAAGAAAGTTTGGTTTGGATAAGATTCAAGGGTAATTTAGGGTTTCACGACCATCAACTAAGGGATTAGTTGAATTAACAAGACTTAACAGCACTACGAGTGATCAATAACAGTTTTAGGTAAAATGTTTAAGAATCGTAAGCATGCTTGGAAATAACCAAAAGCATAAGCATTGAATAAAATAATAAACCTTGCTAGAACAATATTAAGCTAAGGTTATAATCTTATTAAATAAGAAATGGAATTACTTAATGTAGACACTCGAAATTTTTTGCACAACTATTACTAACATTGTAGGAGGGCAGAATCGTCTTTCGGAGATAACCATGGAAGACAATTCGCATCCATTCCGGATACTACCGGAAGTTCAATCTCAACCCCGGACCATACACCGGGAGTATCAGTCACAAACCCCGGAACACACACTGGGAACATCATTTCCAACCTCAGAGATAACCCTGAGTTTCGTCCTTGGCGATAACCCCAAGGAATGTTGTTGCAGTTCTGGATATAACCCCGGAAATGCTTGTTTCAAATACATGCGATAAACTTCAATCAAACCTCCTGCCGAGGCACTCAAACCTCAGACCCGGAGCTAACACTGGGCAGACAGGCATCTACAAGATGACATTGCGGCATTCAACACTTGCAGCAGTCCAATCTCAGATGTAGCCCTGGGCAACGTCTGCTTTCAACTCAAATCAGCGATAACCCCAATGAGGAGTCATACGTCATCTTGCTACCTCAATACCTGTGCGTCGTCTCAACGCTTCATACATACATACATACAAACAACAATGTCCTTCAAGAACTAGGAGTTCTAATCCCGAGTGACTATTACGCGTGGCAGCACACCGGATAGAATTTGAAGCTTGAAGACCATGGGCGTGGTCCCCTCTTCCTGACTTCGTACAACCTCTATTCCATGTCATTGCGTAACTCTCGACACAAGCAGTCCAAAGTAGGTCGTATATACCTCGTTTGGATGCTCAGATTAAAGTTCTGCAAGTTCGAGCGGACATTACATTACAAGACGAGTGCATCGTGACCATGAACCCCGGCATCAGCAGTGCATCTGCGGCCGCAGATCATCATAAGCGTGCAGTGCATCATCTCGCTGCAGTACACCTATGGCTAGAATCTTTATAAATATAGAGCTTGGGCTAGCCATTTTGAAAAAAAAGAAAAGGCGAGAAAGCCCTGTCCAATTTGCTTTGTACACACCCTATATTGAGTGCTTGCTCTTTTTAAACACCTGTTAGCCCACATACAGTTATAAATTTACCGACGGGAGCTGAGTGTTTATCCATATAGAGTCATAGAAGTCTGCATTGGCAGCCCACTGTAAGCCTTCTTACACTCTATAAAGCCTTTCTCTTCATATTTGCACACACTATTCTACACATTGAGAGTCGTGTTGTGTGCGTATGCACGGACTTCGGTCCGTGGTTTTCATTTTTATCTTTATATATATACTTATATATATGTATATATTTTTATATGGACTAACATTATCGAGTTATGCCTTGATTGAGCCTAGACTTATATATATATTCTGTCAAGCCTGGAGTTTACTTCGTAGCCTTTTACAGCTTTCTTTACATTTCGTCCTGCCTAGAGCTTACTTCGTGGTAGTTGATAGCTTTTATAGCTTTATTTACATTCAAGTCCCGCCTGGAGTTTACTTCGTGGCGGTTGATAGCATTTACTGCTTTATTTACATTTCTGATCCCCCATGGAGTTGCTTCGTGGTGGCTGATCATGCACACACACACACACACACACACACACACACACACACACACACACACACACATATATATATATATATATATTTACCGCTTATATATATATATATAACTTCTTACTGCTTTCCATACAAATTGCAGTATCATGTGAGCCTAGGAATCATGTGATCACAGATTTAGTCTACTGAATCTAGATTCGGTTCCCGTGATGGAATTTTTTCCAGCTGTAAGCAGCTTGTACATTATTTACAGTGTACGAATTTCCTTGGATGGATGTTATGCCCATAAGGAGTTCGGTGCTGCTGTATATTGTTTTCTCGAAGATGCCTCACATCTCGAAAATAAAAGCAAACAAGCCGAACATTTAACAATAAAATGGAAGTATGAAAAGGTCTTAATTCCTATTGAGCACAGGGTTTGAAAAACCTCTTTTACGAAACTTCATTGCTATATCTTGGTTAAAACTGAATTTTTCTATAAATTCAAACCTTGTGTATATAGGTACGAACGAGGCCTCTCACTACTTTCAAATAATTGCACATTGATCCACACACACACACACATTCATATAATAGTTTCTTTGAGAAGTGGCGGTCACCGTGGCAACACGGATGTTGGGGGGTGCTTAACACCTTCCCTCCGTATAATCAAGCCCCTGAACCCTAATGAATCTCGGTTTCACAGACCCATTTAGCAGTGTCACATCACTAGGTCAATGTGCCAAACTTTTCGGTTGCGTTGGTGCAACCAGTTAAAAACACCAACTGACGACCCTTAAAGTAAAATTGTCGACATTACACATGTCAGACCTTTTTCACTTGTTTTTCAAACAAATCTCACATTAACATGAGAACACCAAAGAACAAGTAACGAAAAGGGACACTAAAAATCCTGACGTCGACATGTGGCGACTCTGCTGGGGACTCCAGTAAGAGGGCTTAAGCTGCTATTACAAGCTTTTCAAAACTGTTATATGCTTGTGTGTGAATATTAAATTTACATTTATGATGAATGTGTACTAATGCATCTTACTTACTGCACTACTAAATATCTATCTGTGATATTAGTGCTTCGCACATGTCATCATTTTGCATAAACGGTGAGACACGCTGTATGTGAATGTATGTTGTGTGGTTCCTCCACTAGAAGGCTATCTTGTCGGTGTTTGATTACTGGACTCGTAGGAAGACTAATTCCAACGAGGCTCAGGAAAGGCACCACCAAGATTCGCTCCAGTTGAATGACCGAATTAACTTCCCGTCAAGTAGATTGCGATGATCTGGGAACCTTCATGCCAAAAATCCGCGAGAGTAACCTAAGATAGGTCAACCTCTGATAAACCAAATGCGGAGGAAAGTCTCTTCATGCTTTCCATGTCAATTACTTGTAAAAACATTTACTTGTAATTTCATTCCATTATCATTTATATGTAATGGAAAATATGAAGAATATATGTGCATACATGACATATTATCAATTAACAACCATTTTTGCAGGACCATATTCCTAAAACGAACACATCATGAAAACATTTACATTATCCCTAAGACTAAACTACATAAGTCTTTTGTAGGGAAGCAATTGGGCATGTTACCCGCTCAAAATCCAAAAAGTCCACGAGCCTACAACCAATCATGTCTTCTTCTGACCAGTCTAATCCTGTCTCCCGAGAAGAATTTGACGGATTGAGTAAACAAATCACAGACTTGGTTGTTCTGCTGAAAGAACTGCATCAGTTTACTCAGGGTACAAAGATACCTACACATACAGAATCCTCTACACAAGGGGGAGCCCATGGTTTGGAAAAACAATTCCAGAACCTCAGTTGGATACGACCAACAAAGACCCTGAAAACACCCATCTCAAAGGAGATCCAGACATCGGTGACATCAGGAAGAAGGGTCCTCCAAATGGAGGAAACTATCCGTGTTCTCAAAGGGATTGGAACACATGGAAGTGTCTCATATACTGACCTTTGCATATTCCCTGGTGTTCATTATCCAGAAAAATTCATAAACCCTGATTTTGAAAAGTATGACGGATTAGGGGATCCTTATACACATTTGAAAGTGTTCATTGGAGAACTTGGATCTTATGCGGAAAATGAAAAGCTCGTAATGCAAATTGTTCCGAGAAGAGTCATGACCGAGAGCTTCGTTCATGGTATACCAGTTAGACAACTCCAAGATCTATAATTTGGGAAGAAGTTGGCTCACGCCTTCCTCACTCAATATAGTTTTCAATCTCGGATGACTCGACCGGTACCAAATTACCAAGGTCAAGAAATGATCTAATGAGTCATTTAGAGAGTATGCTCAAAGGTGGAGGCGCCTTGCTTCTCAAGTTATTCCTTCCATGACAGAATCTGAAATGGTCATGACTTTTATAGATATACAAGAAGCTCCTTTCTATGAGAGAGTTCTAGCTGGTATTGGCAAACCATTTTCTAAAATGATCAAACACGGAGAGATGGCTGAGATGGGATTGAAGTCTAGTAAGATTCAAGACCTAGTTGCTCTTAAAGCTGTTGCTGAGCTCACCCAATCCAGATCTTATCGAAACAACCCCCGGAGGGTCCATAAAAAGAAAGAGAAGGATATTTTCTTGATATTACAAGGACAGAAAGGCAGTCAAAACATGCCTATACAGAGGAGAAACTACTCCCCTTTCCAAGAACAGTCTTCAAACCCTCCATTGCCTAAAAGTGGAGAAGCAAAGGGACCTCAAACGTTCACACCCTTAGGAGACTCACTCGAGAATATTCTTACTCTTCTGACTACTCAGAAAAAAATTACACGTCTTCTTCCACCAGCCAACCCTAATGGGAGGGGTTGTAATGTTACTCGGAAGAGTGCTTATCATGCCGGAGCACCTGGACATGATACTCAAGATTGTTGGGCCTTGAAACATAAGATACAAGACTTGATAGACAATGGTGAGATTATAGTCACCAAACCAGATCAACCTCATGTGCAAGACAACCCTTTTCCTCAACACAGAAGAAGTGGTCAACATGATCATTTGGAGCACTGGGCAAAATTTCAGTTTTAATGGCGAGCTATCTCAGACCATCAAAGAAATTGTTAATAGATGGGATTATGAAAAGTTCCAGTTTATTATGGAAGGAAAGATGAAAGCTCTTTGCAAACAAATTGAGAAATTGGCAGAACTGGTGATCCATCAGCATCAAGTCACACGCCAATTAATCAGGCAAGAGCATGCTTATCTCCTTCTGTTTGTTATGAATGTTCCACCGTCACCTTCAGAAAGCGAAGCTATGGAGGATAAGGTTGCAAAGAGAGCAAATGCTAAAGCCCGTCGGGATGTTGCCAATCAGAGGGAGTTCACCTATCTGGGCCAACCTATGGAGGAAATATTTCAAATGCTGATCAATGAAGGAAGAATTACATCCCTTCTACCTCCAATCAATCCCCGTACAGGATGGTTAAACTCCGATGGAGTGTGTCAATATCATTCATATTCTCGCGGTCACAGCACAGAAGAATGTTGGGCACTCCGCCACCTCATTCAAAATCTTATTGATAGTAGTGCCCTACAAATGACAGATGATAACACTGTACAACTTGAACGTGGGAGTTCATGTCCTACTAAATGGAAGGGATCAGTAGCAATTATATCCGACGAGGATGATAAGACTGTCAAAGAATTTCCCATTCAAGCAATTCAACTCAAAGGAGCTGACAATCCTTTCAAAGTGGTCGCACTCGAGCCAATTTATTTACCTTTTAGACCACAATATCCTGTTGTCAGCTTACACAAAGTTCCATTGAATTATGGAGAAGCTGAAGGATCTACGTCTCATTCTACTGCTACCGTGTCGAAGGATAATCCTATGTATCTTCCTCAAAGGGTTATCAAGCCTACCCTCAAAGCAACGGGGAAGATTCCCATGGAGAAGATTGAAAAAATTCTCCTCACTATGGGTCATAATGAACCCAAGGTGGTTCTAAGCTTAAGAGAAGTTCCACATCAGATATCAATCCTGGACTTGGTTTTCTCTTCCGAAGATCACCGAAAGATTTTACTCAAGGTTTTGGAAGAAGCCTACTTACCGAAATCAGTGGATGTGGAAAAATTTCAATATATGGTTGATCACGTTTTCAACAACAATGTGTTATCCTTCACTGATGAAGATATACCTCCCGAAGGGACCGGTCATTGCAAGCCACTGCACATCGTAGTGTTATCCTCCGGGTATATGTTAGCTGGAGTGTTGATAGATGGAGGTTCATCTCTGAATATCTGTCCTTATGCCACCTTGGGGAAGATGAATGTCAATTTCAAGCGGATCCAAAGCAGCCATACGGTGTTCAAAGCTTTCGATGGATCCCGGAGAAATTCCGTCGGAAAGATTGAGCTGCCAATTGAGATTGGTCCAAATACATTCAATGTATCCTTCCACGTCCTCAAAATAGATTTAGGATACAACCTACTATTGGGGAGACCATGGATACACATGGCTGGAGCTGTTCCCTCCACACTACATCAACAACTCAAGTACATTGTCAACAACAGTCTGGTCACTGTCAATGCTGAGCCGGAGTGTCCTGAATAAGGAGATCTGCCAATTATCAGTTTCAACTCTAAAGTTGAGTCGGCCAGTTTTCATACCTTGGAAGTGAGTAACATTCAATATCGACCTATTGGAGTATCACTTCCCGTACCCAAGATTTCAGTCGAGGTTATATCGGCCACTCAAGAAATGATGTCATTGGGTCATCAGCCTGGACAAGGGCTTGGAAAAAATCAGCAGGGTATTAAGCACCCTAGTAAAGTGTCCAGTCAAACTGGGACAGTCGGACTAGGCTATTCTGCCAGTTCCAGTCATAGGAATCCGCATAAACACAAACCGGTACCTCAAACTTCTGCCACACGGCGATGTTTTCTATTTGCACCTAATGAGCTGATACAGTCTCCAGTTAAGGTGCCATCACATGTTATGACTATGTTGTTTCCCAAACCAGTACCATTCAAAGCAAAAGAGGTGCTGATTCCTGATCCCAAAGTGGAAGAAAAGGAGCTGAAACGCAAATATGACATCGCTTTGATGATGTCCGGCATACGCGTCATGGTTCATGATGAACATACAAACCGATATACCCCAGACGATGATTGCCCAGATATCATGGTTATCATTCGGGAGAAGGAGGGAAATGACGACCCCTCTATCATTGCAGTCCATCAGGACTTTGCCTTTGACAATTGGAGTAACACTCCAAGCATTGGTCGACGAGGGTAAAACGGGCAGAAAATCCCTTTGCCCTGTAGATAACTTTAATTGCTTACTTTTCTATACAGTATTAGCAGTTATTTTATCAGTACATGTTAACACTTTGTATGATTAAACAGTTTCATATATTAAGTGAAAGCATATTTTGATTTCAGGACTCTCAATATAGATGTGCCTGTACTTGCTGGTGGTATGCCTTCTCTACACAAGGGCTGTAACTTTGATGCAAAGTTGGACTCAGACTTGATGGACATACAAGAGGACATTGAGACACCTTAGGAGATTAAGGAATGGGTCGCAGATAAGCCTAAACCTAACCTTGACCAAACCACTTCTTTCAATCTTGGAACCTTAGAAAACCCTAAGCTAATCCAAATTTGTTCAGACCTCACCCCAAACCAACGGAATGACATGGTTGCACTATTAACCCATTTTTAGGATGTGTTTGCATGGTCTCATAAAGACATGGTGGGTTTGTCCACTAACATTGTTCTTCATCGCCTTCCCAATAAAGAAGGATTCAAGCCAGTTAGGCAGAAACTTAGGCGATTGAAACTTGAGTGGAGTTTAAATGTCAAAGAAGAAATTGTGAAACAATTTCAAGCTGGCATTATCATGGTGTCTACATATCCGGAGTGGATATCCAATATTGTTCCCGTGCCTAAACCAAGAGGAAAGGTGCGAGTTTGCGTGGATTACCGGGATTTGAACAAAACTTGCCTTAAAGATAGCTTTCACGTGCCCTTTATCCACATTCTCATTGACAATATTGTGCAATACGACATGTACTCCTTTGCGGATTGCTTTGCGGGGTATCATTAGATTATGGTCACTGAGGAAGACCGTGAGAAAACTATTTTCATCACGCCTTGGGGAACCTTTTTCTACAGACGGTTGTCATTCGGCCTCATCAATGCCGGGGCAACCTACCAGCGAGCTATGATGGCTCTTTTCCATGATTTAATGCATAAAGAGATAGAGATCTACGTGGATGACATCATTGTCAAATCCCGAAAGGAGGAAGACCACTTAGACCATCTCAGAAAGCTATTCAACATGTTCTATAAGTACAACTTGAAGGTTTATCCAGCCAAGTATGCCATTGGTGTCAAATTAGACAAGTTGCTAGGTTTCCTAGTCAGCCACAAAGGGATTGAACTGGATCCTACCAAAATTCAGGCCATCAAGGAAATGCCCATTCCTCATACAGAGAAGGAAATACGGGGATTTTTGGGAAGAATCAACTTCATTAGTAGATTTATCTCTCAACTCACAGCAACCTGTGAGCCCATCTTCAAGCTGTTAAGGAAGAACTCCTCCATGAAATGGAATGATGAGTGCCAGAAAGTCGTCCTTGCTATTAAAAAGAAGTTGGTTAATGCTCCTGTTTTGGTACCTCTCAAGGATGATGTTCCCCTATTTATGTACCTGTCCGTTAATGACAATGTCATGGGCTGCATGCTGGGGAAAAAAGACGATAGAGGCCAAGAACGAGCTATCTATTACCTCAAGAAAAGAAAGAAAGACCCGGTGAACACAAGTACACTCTGATTGAGAAGACTTGTTGTGCTTTGGCATGGGCTTCCATGAGATTACAACATTATCTCCATGGTCACACGACCCATCTTATATCCCGCGTGGATCCTCTCAAATACGTGTTGAAGAAGCCCATATCGAATTGTCGATTTATCCGGATGGCGAGTTGATCCTACAACAATTTGACATCGTCTACGTGGCCTAAAAAATGCATTAAAGGTCAAGGAATTGTGGATCAAGCGCCATTGCCGTACCTCTGCTGTGGGACTACAAACCCTTAGAAACATATTTCCCCGATGAAGGGGTAATAACAGTTCAGCAACACCATCAGTACGATGCATACCACACATGTAAAATGTATTTTGATGGAGCTGTTAATGTAGAAGGATCTGGAGCCGGAGCAGTTTTAATGTCCCAGACAAGTGCAGATATCCGTCGGCAATTAAATTGCAGTTTGTCAGCACCAACAACACAGCTGAGTATGAAGGCTGTATCATGGGGCTAAAACTCCCGTTCAATGGGCATCAGGTGGTTAATTGTCTTTGGGGATTCTGAATTGGTGATCAAACAATCCACGGGAATCTATCAAACCAAAGAATTACATTTGCTGCCTTACCATCGGCAAGTTTTACAGATGGCTTTGGAGTTCGAAGAAATCTCCTTTCTACACATTCCTCGTAATAGGAATGATTTTGCGGATGCATTAGCAACGTTTGCCTCCTTGGTTCACAAACCTGACAAGGAAATCATTCCAAACATCACATTTGCTATGCAAAAGGCCCCAGTTTATGGGAACTATGCTACTCTGATGTGTGCTTATCATGCCGGAACACCTGGACATGATACTCAAGATTGTTAGGCCTTGAAACACAAAATCCAAGACTTGATAGACAATGGTGAGATTATAGTCACCAAACCAGATCAACCTCATGTGCAAGATAACCCTCTTCCTCAACACAAAAAAGAAGAAGTCAACATGATCAGTTGGAGCACTGAGCAAAATTCCAGTTTTAATAGCGAGCCATCTCAGACCATCAAAGACGGTGTTGATAGATGGGATTATGCAAAGTTCCAGTTTACTATAGAACGAAAGATGAAAGCTCTTGCAAATAAATTGAGCAATTGGCAGAACTGGTGACCCATCAGCATCAAGTCAAATGCCAATTAATCAGGCAGGAACATGTCTATTTCCTTCTGTTTGTTATGAATGCTCCACCCTCACCTTCATAAAGCGAAGCTATGGAGGATAAGGTTACAAAGAGAGCAAATGCTAAAGCCCGTCAGGATTTTGCCAATCAGAGGGAGTTCACCTATCTGGGCCAACCTATGGAGGAAATATTTCAAATGTTGATCAATGAAGGAAGAATTACATCCCTTCTACCTCCAATCAATCCCCGTGCAGGACGGTTTAACTCTGATGGAGTGTGTTAATATAATTCCTATTCTCGCGGTCACAGCACAGACGAATGATGGGCACTCCGCCACCTCATTCAAAATCTTATTGATACCGGTGCCCTGCAAATGGCAGATGATAACACTGTGCAACTTGAATGTGGGAGTGCATGTCCTACTAAGTGGAAGGGATCAGTAGCAGTTATATCCGACGAGGATGATAAGACTATCAAAGCATTTCCCATTCAAGCAATTCAACTCAAAGGAGCTGACAATCCTTTGAAAATGGCCGCACCCGAGCCAATTTCTTTACCTTTCAGACCACAATATCCTATTGTCAGCTTACACAAAGTTCCATGGAATTATGGAGAAGTTGAAGGATCTACGTCTCATTCTACTGCTACCGTGTCGAAGGATAATCCATTATATCTTCCTCAAAGGGTTATCAAGCCTACCCTCAAAGCAAAGGGGAAGATTCCCATGGAGAAGATTGAAAAATTTCTCCTCACTATGGGTCATAATGAAGCCAAGGTAGTTCTAAGCTTAAGAGAAGCTCCACATCAGATATCAATCCTGGACTTGGTTTTCTCTTCCGAAGATCACCGAAAGATTTTACTCAAGGTTTTGGAAGAAGCCTACTTACCGATATCAGTGGATGTGGAAAAATTTCAACATATGGTTGATCACACTTTTAATAACAATGTGATATCCTTCACTGATGATGATATACCTCCCGAAGGGAATGATCATTGCAAGCCACTGCACATCGCAGTGTTATCCTCCGGGTATATGTTAGCTGGAGTGTTAATAGATGGAGGTTCATATCTGAATATCTGTCCTTATGCCACCTTGGTGAAGATGAATGTCAATCTCAAGCGGATCCAAAGCAGCAATACAGTGATCAAAGCTTTCAATGGATCCCGGAGAAATTCCGTCGGAAAGATTGAGCTGCCAATTGAGATTGGTCCAAATACATTCAATGTATCCTTCCACGTCCTCAAAATAGATTCAGGATACAACCTGCTATTGGGGAGACCAAGGATACACATGGTTGGAGATGTTCCCTCCACACTACATCAGCAACTCAAGTACATTGTCAACAACAGTCTAGTCACTGTCAATGCTGAGTCGGAGTATCCTGAACAAGGAGATCTGCCAATTATCAGTTTCAACTCTGAAGTTGAGCTGGCCAGTTTTCATACCTTGGAAGTGAGTAACATTCAATATTGACCTATTGGAGTATAACTTTCCGCACTCCAAGATTTGATCGACCAAGGTTATGTTACCACTCAAGAAATGATGTCATTGGGTAATCGGCATGGACAAGGCTTGGAAAAAATCGAGAGGGTATTAAGCACCTAGTAAAGTGTCGGTCAATGGGACGGCCCGGACTAGGCTATTACGCATGCCCAATCATAGGAATTCGCATAAACACGGGCCGGTTCCTAAAACTTCCGCCACACGGCGATGTTTTCAATCTGCACCTCATGAGCTAATACAGTCTCTAGTTAAGGTGCCATCACATGTTATGACTATGCTGTTTCCTAAACCAGTACCATTCAAAGCAAAAGAGGTGCTGATTCCTAATCCCGAAGTGGAAGAAAAGGAGCGGAAATGCAAACATGACATCGCTTTGATGATGTCCGACAGACGCGTCATTGTTCATGATGAACATACAAACCGATATACCCCAGACGATGATTGCCCAGATATCATGGTTATCATTCAGGAGAAGGAGGGCAATGACGACCCCTCTATCACTGCAGTCCATCAGGACTTTGCCCTTGATAATTGGAGCAGCACTCCATGCATTGGTCGACGAGGGTAAAATGGGCAGAAAATCCCTCTGCCCTGTAGATAACTTTAATTGCTTACTTTTTTATACAGTATTAGTATTTATTTTATCAGTACATGCTAACACTTTGTATGATTAAACAGTTTCATATATTAAGTGAAAGCATCTTTTGATTTCAGGACTCTGAATATAGATAAGCATGTACTTGCTGGTGATATGCCTTCTCTCCACAAGGGCTGTAACTTTGATGCAAAGTTGGACTCAGACTTGATGGACATACAAGAGGACATTGAGACACCTCAGGAGATTAAGGAATGGGTCGTAGATAAGCCTAAACCCAACCTTAACAAAACCACTTCTTTCA
The DNA here is from genome assembly GCA_020205605.1 of Panax ginseng. Classification (NCBI taxonomy): domain Eukaryota; kingdom Viridiplantae; phylum Streptophyta; class Magnoliopsida; order Apiales; family Araliaceae; genus Panax; species Panax ginseng. The sequence continues at coordinate 96,062,660 of CM035133.1, read as the reverse complement.
ATCTTGGAACCTTAGAAAACCCTAAGCTAATACAGATTGGTTCAGACCTCACCCCAAACCAACGGAATGATATGGTTGCACTATTAACCCAATTTCAGGATGTGTTCGCATGGTCTCATAAAAACATGGTGGGTTTGTCCACTGACATTGTTCTTCATCGCCTTCCCAATAAAGAAGGATTCAAGCCAGTTAGGCAGAAACTCAGGCGATTGAAACCTGAGTGGAGTTTAAATGTCAAAGAAGAAATTGTGAAACAATTTCAAGCTGGCATTATCATGGTGTCTACATATCTGGAGTGGATATGCAACATTGTTCCCGTGCCTAAACCAGGAGGAAAGGTGCGAGTTTGCGTGGATTACCGGGATTTGAACAAAGCTTGCCTTAAAGATAGTTTTCCCGTGCCCTTTATCCACATTCTCATTGACAATACTACGCAATACGGCATGTACTCCTTTGTGGATTACTTTGCGGGGTATCATCAGATTATGGTTGCTGAGGAAGACCGTGAGAAAATTACTTTCATCACGCCTTGGGGAACCTTTTGCTACAGACGGTTGTCATTCGGCCTCATCAATGTCGGGGCAACCTACCAGCGAGCTATGATGGCTCCTTTCCATGATTTAATGAATAAAGAGATAGATTTCTACGTGGATGACATCATTATCAAATCCCAAAAGGAGGAAGACCACTTAGACCATCTTAGAAAGCTATTCAATAGGTTGCATAAGTACAACTTGAAGTTGAATCCAGCCAAGTGCACCTTTGGTGTAAAATCAGGCAAGTTGCTAGGTTTCCTAATCAATGATAAGTGATATTTTTACCTACTTATTGAATACCAATTCACGCGAACTATGCCCATCTCAAGTACATTTTATTGTGCTTTAGTTGTATTTCATGATATTTTGCATTGCATTTACTTAAAACTCCTTTTGGTGAATAAGTGCAGGAATCGGCTTAATTTTGGTGGTATTATAGGGCACGAGGCTAATGGATGCATGAAGGCGAGGCACAAGCGGGGATTTGCATGACATGAAGGTACTATGAAGCAAGGAGATCAAGCATGGAAGAAAACTAAGCATGAATGAACAAGTCGCAGCAGTAGCAGCATGATAGAACCAGAACCAGAACTTGCAGATTTGCGCAGTCGTGGCGGCAGAAAGCCTTGATGAGAGCTGCATACCACCGCGAGGACTCAGTACCGAGGCATACTTTTACGTAAGTCTCGCGCCCGCTGCGAGAACGAGATGGAGGCCTTACAAGGCCTGGCGATGCTAAAGTCATGTATTTGTTTTATTTTAATTTTTAATTAAATGAGTTGTAATTGGTTTTTAAAAAATGATTCTGACTGGTGTCAGACAAGAGGATTGATATTTTTAGCGTATTTTTCATATCGTAACTAGGGTTTATAATCGTGAGGGAGATTCTAACATGTAAACGAGGCCAAAACGCCTACTTCTCCAATTCTTCTTGGATTCTCTCTATCATTGTGGTTCTTTATTATCGTTCATTGGATTTTTATGAGGATTTGAATGTTATTATTGGTTCCAATCTCGCAATTGGGTTTGATCGTTTCTATCTTTCATCTTTCAATTGTTTGTTTTGTAATCATGTTTAACGTTGATCCCATAATGGCTTTTTGGTTCGATCATGAACTAAACTCCATTATGGGATTCTAATGATTTTAATATGTAGTTTGGTTGCATGCTTAAATGCTAGGGTTGTTTTGCATATCATATGGGAATTCTGTCATGATTGTTTTACATGTATGAATGCCTAATCACCATTCATCTCAGTGCTTGTATGGAATTGACAATGAACATGCAAGTATGGATTGTAATCATGATAGCATGCGAATATGGGGTTGTTGTATATGGCTTGCGTATTTTGTGAACCAGATAGACATATACTGTTTCACCGTATGAGCTAGAGTAAGGGCTTGTGCTTAAAATCAATATAATTGCAATTTCACATAGACATATAGTGATTTTGGTTGTATTGATGATTACATGGAGTCTATCATCTGTGGATGCTATGTAAGTAGGTTATAGTGCATTAAAAAATGGTTATAACTCTATTTGTGCTCTTGGCTATTTTCCTATGATATGTGAACACTTATTGCATGATAGTTGCGATTAGATGAAATATTAAATGAAGTTAGGGTCCCATTATTTCCAGATTATATTCATTCCATTAGTATACTTATTTTTAGTTGTTAGTTACAATTAGTTTAAGTCAACAATTATATTCATTAGTCTAAGCATATAAATACAGTGAGTTAATTAATGCATAGTAGTTTAAATTTAACAACTTTCTCTGTGGGATCGATACTTTACTTACTCTGTATTACTTGTTGACACATGTATGCTTTCATGAGTTAGAGCTCTTTTATCAGAACTGTAAAAGAGGCAACAAGTTTTTGGCGCCATTGCCGGGGAAAGGCATTGAATTTAAATAATTATCATTAGTTTAAACTATATTGTATGACCTAGACAATTCTGATCGTTTCTCATTTCTATTTTTGTTGCGGTTTTCGTTTCAGGAACATGTGGAGTTTTATGCACACGCGATCCTTCAACTAAGATCTAACACCAATGCAGGATAACATAAACGGAAGAGATTGAAAAACGAGTGTGCGGAGAAATTTGCAAGCGAAGTTAGATAATACAACATCCAGAATGGGGGAAGAACCGAGACTTGAGCAAAGATAAGAGCATCGGGCTCTAAGGGAGTATTCCATGCCAAACATAAACGGACTACAGTCGAGCATAATCAGATCGGCGATAGCAGCCAATACCTTTGAAATTAAACCGGGCACTATTCAGATGGTGCAGAACTCGGTTCAGTTTTGGGGTGCTGTCACGGATGATCTGAATGAACACCTATTGAGATTCATCGAGATTTGTGATACATTCAGATACAATGGTGTGACAGAGGATGCCATTAGACTACGGCTATTCCCATTTTCATTGAGGGATAAGGCTAGAAGTTGGCTACATTCTTTGCCATCAGGGTCAATCACTACATGGGAGGACTTAGCACAGAAATTCTTAGCCAAGTTCTTTCCAATGGCTAAGACTGCAAAGATGAGGACAGCTATCTCTCAGTTTGAGCAACAACAAGGCGAGTCCTTATATGAGGCATGGGAAAGATATAAAGAGATGCTCAGAAAATGACTGCATCACGGTATGCCAGATTGGATGGTGATCAACTCGTTTTACAATGATTTGGGATGGCAGTCGAGACCAATTGTGGATGCAGCCGCAGGAGGGGCATTATAGGCACAGAGCTATGACGAGGCCTATACGCTTATCGAGACTATGGCTGCGAATGATTATCAGAATCCTACAGCTCGGATGTCACAACCCAAGGTTACAGGTGTGTTGGAGGTAGACGCGATTACACAGTTGTCGGCACAGATGGCAGCTATGGCTAAGAAGATAGATACTTTGGCAGAAAGCAAAGTGAAAACCGTTGCCTTCGTTTGTGAGATTTGTGCGGGGTCACACTGCACAGATCAATGTGCTATCAGCTCAGAGTCGGTGCAATATGTGAGCAACTACAGGAAAGACCAGGGTCAATTTCAAAAAACATACCACCCCAACAACCGAAATCATCCAAACTTTGGCTGGTCGAATAACCAAGGAAATCAACAACAAATTCGCCAAAGAATCATCAATTCCGATCCACAGTCATCTCAAACCACAATTTTACCAAAACCATTGTTCCCACCAGATTCTCTCAACAACAACAACATCACACTCCGGCACTCACGGATTTTAAAAGAAATCAGAAATGGAGGAGATGATGTTGAAATACATGGCAAACACAGAGGTAATGATCAAAAGCCAAGCAGTGGCTATTAAGAATTTGGAGACTCAAATGGGGCAAATGGCGAGTATGCTTAAAAACAGGCCCCAGGGTTCATTTCCAAGTAACACTGAGACAAATCCAAGAAGAGACGGGAAGGAGCAGTGTCAAGAGATCACATTGAGATCAGGGAAAGATTTGATGAGTTACGCAAGTCAGCATACCAAGATCTCGATGGTACTAAGGAAGCGGTGGCCATGAGGCAAAGCAAAGTGGATCAAGAGGAGGAAAATCTGGAAAATTCTGATGTTCAGCAGGAAGAGAAAGACAAAGCGGGTTCAGAGGAATAATTCAAGAGTCCAGAGCCACCAATTCACCCTCAAGTACCGTATCCGCAGAGATTAATTAAGCAGAAAGAAGACAAACAGTTCAACAAGTTTCTGGAGGTATTCAAAAAGCTGCAAATTAATATACCTTTCGCCGAAGCATTAGAACAGATGCCAAGCTATGCAAAGTTCATGAAGGGTATATTGTTAAGGAAGAGAAGATTAGATGAGTTTGAAATGGTAGCCTTGACCGAGGAATACAGTTCAGTGCTTTAGCGTAAACTACCTCCAAAGTTGAAAGATCCAGGCAGCTTCACAATTTCGTGCACAATTGGGAAGATGAACTTTAGTAAGTGTTTATGTGATCTGGGGGCAAGTATAAACTTGATGCCGTTGTCAGTGTTTAGCCAGTTGGGATTGCCGGCTCCAAGGCTGACAAACATTTCTCTACAGCTAGTTGATAGATCCATCACGTATCCACGGGAAATTGTTGAAGATGTGTTGGTTAAGGTGGACAAGTTTATTTTTCCGGCTGACTTCATCATTCTAGACTACGAAGAGGACAAAAGCATACCAATAATACTGGGAAGACCATTTTTTAGCCATGCAGAGCTTGATAGGACGTGCAAAAGGGAACTCACTATGCTTGTGTACATGATCGGGAGGTCACCTTCAATGTCTTTAAGGAAATAAAGTTCCCAACGGATGAAGAAGAATGCTTCTTGGTGAACTTGGTAGATCGGGGCCTAAAGGATGAGGTACAGAAACCGAGGAATTATGAACCGTTGAGGTGTGTAATCGAAAAAGTTCAGAGTTGAAGGTAGATAGTTAATGAAAAGTCAAGTCATTAAATTTAGGAAAAGTGGATTAATAAGGAAGGCACCTCAATTCTTGATGTGACGTGAGATTCAGAGATAGTCAAGCTAATTGACTATAACTTAGCGTTGGATGGGAGGCAACCCATTATTTCTACCCCCATTAACTTTTTAGTTATTCATTTTGAATTACTTTAGTTAGTTATATCTCATTCATTTTTAATAGGATATTAGATTTTTATGCTTAAGTGTGTAGCAAGAATTGCTTGGCAAACATTTGCAAGATGATAGCATTATGAGGCCACTAATTCATATCTTAACAATGTGCATTAATGTCTATGCGGGAACCATCATTGGAAAGAATCACTGATAGGAAGAATGGAGTCGAACTTGAGCATTGCAGATATCAAGCTTTCATGTGCCGCATGTTGAATTATATGAAGTATAAACTCATGGCAAGCGTGCCAAGTCAATCAAAGCCAACAACCATTTCACAAGTCTCAAGTCCGCTACCAAATTTACTCACACACTCACTCTGCTGGCAGACGTGACAATCGAATTAAGACAGATCTGAACATTTTAAAAAAGAGTTATGGACCATTTGGACTCTCATTTGGGATAATAACAGACGCGAAAATCTCTCCATCTCCATAACTCACGTCTCTATCTCTCTATCAATTACAAATTGAAACTGTGCATTTCTCAATCACATCTCCATGATTCTCTCCATGTTCAAAGCTTAACCCACGCTCTCATCCACTCTATAAAGCTAGGGCTCATAATTGGGTTGGTAGAAACAAGTTGGGAGATTAGCACATCACAAATTCTCATTCATTCTCAGTAAGTTCATCTGTATTCTTGCTCAAATATCTACAAATGGGTCCAAAAAGAGCATGACCATCTTCATCTTCCTCATCCTCCTCCGACAGTCACGAGGAGGACATTGTTGACCACACAAAGTTCTTGTGTCTGGAAGCCCAGCAGAAGTACTACCGGATTGTAGCAAAAACATTTATCAAGGAAAGAGGATTCAAACTAGAAGGCCAGGATGGACAACTTTGTGCCATAATCCAGGAACGAGGATGGGGTGGACTGACTGCATCTCCCAAGCCCATTCCGATGAGCATAGTCTGAGAGTTTTACGCCAATGCCAAAGTCACCATGAATGATACCTCTATGGTTCGAGGTGTTGAGATAGCCTACAGACCTTTCGCTATCAGAACCATTCTGAGAATCACCGAGACACCACCACGAAAGGCTGCCAATTGGATCACAGGGGCGCATCAGGAAATGGACTTGGAGCGTGTCATTGTAAAGTTGTGCATACCAGACACGAAGTGGACTTACAAAGTTTGACGACGACCGACCTCGCATATTCGCAGTACAAGATCAATGAATCGCCAAGGCGTGGAACCTGTTTATTTATGCCAAGTTATTGCCTTCATCGCATCAGCATGAGATAACGGCAGAAAGGGCCATAATTCTATAGGGCATAATTACAGGCGAATATATCGACGTGGTCGCCATGCTATGTGCTCATTAGGGGTGCAATTGGGGCAACGAACAAATGCAATATCCAAGCCAGGACATCACCTATGCCACCATTGCGAAATTCGAGGACTGGGCAGGAGGCGAAGCACACCCGCGTGGACGAGGATTTATTCTCAGGCCCACATTCCCCAAGCCATCCCAGCAGCCCCCTCAGACCGATGAGGCAGGCCCATCCACCCGAGCACACACCGTTCCTAGCGATCGACAACTCCGAAGGTTAGAGCGCAAAGTCGACGCCATGTATGATAATTTTGGAACGTTTTCCACAGGACTCACCAGGGCCTTGGCCGAAGCCTTCGCACAGCAAGGGACAATGCTCGAGTGGCCTCAGTTTGGGACCGCAGTGCCATATCCACCACCAGATTCACCACCCGAGGAGGGTGGTCAAGCCGATCATTAGTGAAGTTTTCTATACCCTTTACCTTCATTCAATGGGGCATTGAATATTATAAGTTTGGGGGTATTGGGGTAGTAGTGTAGTTTTATTTAGTTTTTGCATGTTTAGTATAATTTTGCATGTTATAAAATTTTCTTCGAACCACAAAGACTGGCGCAGTGAGAAGCTTCATCTCAGGGTGAGCCGTGAGACCGGACATCCCGGGATCGAGTCCCGCCTCAAGTGTGAGAATTCTTTAATTTGTGTGGCCACTGGACTGGTGGGCTTTGACCCGGAACAACCCACGAAAGCCTTGTTCGGGGTGGGGGGATTAGTCGGGTTGCAATCCGGAAACCCATCAATAACAAAAAAAATAAATAAATAAATAAAATAAAATAAAATTTTGCTGAATTTTTTTAATTTTTAGTCATGATTGTTTGTGTTAGTATGTTTTAGTTTGCATGTCTCACAATGATTAGTTTTATGGAAATTCTTGCCTAGCCAATGATGATAGTGAGTTGTGAAGGATTCTAGAGTATATTGGATAACATGAACGTAGTTATAATGTTTTACATGATAAAATTCATATTGCTGTTTAAATGCTTTCGGTTTGCACAAACGTGTTCACAATCACTTGGAGGTTTAAGAAGTATGTGTTGCATTACTTGATAGAACTGTAGTTTTAAAAAGAGAAATATGTGGAAAGTGATTTTAGACTGTATGAAACATGGACATGCAAACTTTGGGAAAACATGGGTATGCTATGTATAAAAAAAAATCAAATAGCAATAACGTGGCTAGTCTTAATTCGGGGCCTTGACTACTTGAGTAAGTACGTCCGAGGGGATTGTCTCTACACCTAGCGCCCTAAGGTCTTTCATGGTCTGGGAGTCGTTGGTTGAAAGCTCGCTAAGGGGTAGCAATGTGCCTAATGGATTGAGACATTGCACAGTCATATGAAAAAAAAAAGAGAAAAAGAAAAGAAAAATACAATAAACATCGCGGGAAAGTGCGTAAATCGCCCTCGTGAGTAGCAATAAAGCAATAAGCCCATTGTTGAACTTTAGTTTGTATTGATATGTTGAAACAGTCTGTGTGGCATGAGTATACATGAGTCTTGATTTAGACTATAATTTTCTGTTTGGAGCAATGTGCATATGCACAAATACATAAAGAAAAGATGTTTTCTCTCTCTAGATTTTTCCTCCTTCTCTCTCTACCTTTTCAAAAGTCCCCGCCTTTCTCTCTCTCCCTAATTTTTACGCCATCACCTAACTTTCCAGGTCTTCCTCTTCTTCTCCCTTCTCTACTCCAGGTCTTCTCTCTTCTCCTCCTATCCTCCCCTCTTCTCTATATTCGATCCAGTACGCTTTATATGGTGAGTTATAATCATCTTTCAATTTGGTAACTTCTGTTAGTAGTGAGTCTAAGGATACCTTTGGGTTTATGGGGTCTCAAACCGAGCTTTCTTTAGCCACTCTTCGCTTCCTCCAAATAGTTAGACATTGAGGAAATGGGAGAATCGATGCCCTCCTTATTCCTCCGGATAACCAAACTAGCTGAAACTTCAGTTTCTCTTGAGCTCGACACGGAGGTTCAATTGGGCTCTGTTTTGGGTGAGAATGCTTGTGAGATTTTTTTGTGACTCAACATTTCTCTCACAAGGATCGTGAAGAGGCTATCTTTGAAAGGAGGAAAAACCTTCACCTTATGTCTTTCTTATCCGCCCATGGCATTTCTTCTAAGGCGTGCAAACTTTTAGAAGAAGGAAAAATTGTTAGTTTTGATAATGCCCACAAGATGTCGGGGATCATTCCTCCGACCTCTTTCTTGGGGAATACTATTTCTCCGGTAGTCTGTGTGGGAGAAGACTCTTTTCCGGCAAATATTTCTATCCTTTCAAAGAAGTCCATCATGGACAAGACTTTTCCTGCTATTGGGTCAGAGGGTCCCTCTCTTTTCAAAATTCATTACTCCTTACGCCACCCTTCTTGAGGAAGGTGAAATACCTGCTGCCTTGGTCAAGGAGCCTTCCAAATCTTGGAGTGAAATAGTGGGCAAATCTCCTGGTAAATCCACACGTCTTCTCTCTTACCACCCTCCTTCCTCGGCTAATAAGACCCTTACTGTCATCCCTTCTGATGAAGTACTTTCTAGAGGCAACAAGCTTTGGGCTTCTAGTCTTGTAGGATACTTTCTACAGTCCTCGTTACCATACAAAGTTGTAGAACCTATTGCTGACGTTTATGGGGACATCTTGGACTTTTCGAGGTCTTCTTACATAACAAAGGATATTACATATTCAACTTTGACTCTATCTCGATGTGTGACAACATCCTTGCCTCCAGGCCCCTGGCATTTTCGCTTCTAAAGGCATTGTCTTGCAAAAATGGAAAGAAGGTGTGGCATTCTCAAAGACCAAATGTGATGTGTTCCCTATATGGGTGAAGCTATCCAATATACCACTCTCTCTCTTTGGTCCGATGAGGGCATAAGTTATATAGCCAGTCTTTGTTGGGAAACCTCATTGCTTGATGATGATGATATGAGCTGAAAAATGATTTCCTAAATTTTGCAAGGGTATGCATAGAAGTCAAAGCCTCTTTCTCCTTTCCTTCTTCAATCCAGGTGTTCTTTGTTAAAAATGATGACTCTTTGGCTAACATCTTTGTCCCGAGTTGAGGTGGAATATCGAGTAGACCTCCTTCTTGCCCTTCTTGCAATGTATTCGGGCACTCTCAATTTAAGTGCCCCAAAGCTCACTATATCACGGGTCTTAGAAAGTCACCAATAAATCTACCTCTGCCCTACCACCTCTTCCTCCTCCTCTTAATGTCACCACTTCGAGCATTACGGCCTCCCCCCCCTCCTACTAAAAATGATTGGGTAAATGTCTCACGAGGTGTCAAACAAGGATCGGGACATATTTCCCTTGAACCGACTCTAAATATTTCCAATGCCTTTGCTCCAATAAAATGATGCGGTATCTCGGATGATGAATCTCCTATTGGTCAGAACCTTACGGTCTCGGACTCAAAGGCTATTGATGAAAAGGAAGGGAAAGAGATCAAGAACAAACAAGACTCTAGCTTTGTCAACTTGCGGGCGGCGAAGAAAAAGGAAAGGGAAAGGAAAGGTGGTCATTCCCTACTTCTTAGTTTCCTTAATGTTAGCATCCTATAATATTAGAGGTCTAAATAAAAAAGCCTAAGCAGGGCTTATGTTAAGAAAATAATAGCGGATAATAAAATTTCTATGTTGGGTCTTCTTGAAACTCGGGTCAAACAACATAAAGCTCAAAGAATATCTAGGAATCTTTGCAACTCTTGGAATTGGGCCTTTAACTATGATTCTCACTCCAATGGTAGAATCTGGGTTGGATGGAATCCAAGTTTATGGCTTGTTGATATCCTTTTTGTGTCCTCTCAAGTCATACATTGTAAGGTCCAATCTGTTGATCTTAATAGCACCTCTTTCTTGATTTCTTTCATCTATAAATTTGAACTCCTATTTGGAGCGGAGAGACTTATGGAATGATTTACTCTCTCTGGCTCCCAATGCTAGCTGGTGTATGATGGGTGATTTTAATGTAATTAAGGACCTATCGGAAACTAATCAGGATAATGAAACTTGGAATATTGGGATGGAAGAATTCAAATCATGTATTACCTCTGTTGGGGTGGATGATATCAGGGGAGTTGGTACCTTATTCACTTGGTGGAACATGCAAACTGCTGCTCGGCGATTCACAAAAAGTTGGATCGTCTGATGGGGAATTGATTGGTTTCTATTTTCGCATGTCACATGTCACCTATGGTCCTCGTGGTCTTTCGGATCATTCTTTGACTCTACTTCAAGCTGGAATTCATCTTAATCAACCTAGGCGCCAGGTTTCAATTCTTCAACCATATGCTTATGATTGATGGCTTGAGGGACTTCGATGCAAGCGTTTGGGCATCATCCATATCAGGCAATCCGTTTCATGTTTTCTCCGAGAAATTGAAGCGTATTTAGACTTGCTTTGGTATCTCTCAATATTCTCAATGGGAACCTCGGCACTCTTGTAAAGGTTGCAAAAGAGGACTTTGCTGCAGTGATGCAATCTCTTCTAAATGACCATCCATTGGATCTAAACCTTACGGCTCGTGAAAAATCCGACCAACAAAGAACTGGAATGCCTTGGATAGAGAAGAAACTCTTCTTCAACAGAAATCAAGGGCCAGTTGGTTAGCCTTGGGTGGCCAGAAACTCTAGCTTCTTTTCAATATGATGAAAAATCGATGGAATGACAATAAGATTTTGTCAATCGCGATAATGAAGAAGTACGATTCATGGTCAAAGGCACATTGAAGATGTGGCGGTGGATTATTTTTCAAACTCTTCAACCCTCTCGAAGATCCTATCACAGGTTTGATAATTATGCCATAACCCCTACTAATGTGCTCGATTCACGCCCAAGCCTCTAAGCTAATTGCACCTATCAACGATCTGGAAATTCACAGTGACCCTCAAATCCATGAAAGCGGAACAAAAGCCCGGGACCGGATGGTTTTAATGTCAACTTCTTCCTCAAATTTCTTTGGGACATTGTGTGGGGCCTGATTTTTTAAAGGTTGTGCACTTCTTCTTTGCCAATAGTAGACTTTCTAAAGGCCTCAATTCCACGGCTCTTTCTCTTATCCCTAAGGGTTCCAACCTACTTCAATGAGTGACTTAGACCCATCTCTTGCTGCAATAAAATTTACAAATGCATTGCTAAAATTCTCTCTAACTAAGCTTGAAGGAGGTTCTTCCCTTTCTGGTTGATAAAGCTCAATGCTGCTTTTGTGAAAGGAAGAAGCATTAGTGACAACATCCTTATGACTCAAGAAATGTTCAAAGGCTACCATAGTTATTACGGTCACCTTTCGGTGTGCTCTCAAGATTGATCTCACCAAAGCTTTTGACATGGTTAGATGGGAATTCCTTTTGACACCTTAAGAGCTTTCAAATTTCGATTGCTATGTTGGTTGGATCAAGGCTGTGTCACCTCGCCATGTTCTCGATTAAGGTTAATGGGGCTCTGGCAGGTTTTTCGGTAGTTCAAGAGGTCTCGAACAAGGGACCCCTTATCTCCCTTTCTCTTTGTGATTGTCATGGAAATGCTCTCTAAAGCTCAATAATGCTACCTCGATCAAGGGCTTCCTTTACCATTGGAAAGTGTATGCAAGCTTACTCACTTATTCTTTGCGGATGACATCATGATCTTACGTAAAGCTTGCTTGCAAATCTATTTCTATCGTAAACTCATGCATTCTTTCCTTCTCTCTATACTCTGCAGTGCGATTCCCCAACTCCCACAAAAGTCATTTTTCCTCTCAAACTTCGTGCAAACATAGATGTTAGTGATATTTCTCTCATCCTTGGGTTCCACCACGGAACCTTACCTTCAAAATTTTGGGTGTTCCTCTCCTGTCCAAGAAATCGTCATGGGTTGATTGCATCCCCTTAATCCAAAAGATCACAAATCGGGCTTCTTCTTGGACATCAAAGGTCTTTATCTTACTCGGGTAGACTTCAACTTATCGGATCCATTCTTTGTTCTATCCAAATATTACGGAGCTCCCACTTTACATTGCCTAAAGGGGTTCTCAGAGATATTTAATCAATCTTGACACGATTTCTTTGGAAGGGAGCAACTCTTGACAAGTATGGTGCAAAGGTTGCATGGTCCACTATTTCACTTCCCCTCGCTGAAGGTGGTCTTGGCATCAAAAATCTGGTGGAATGGAATTCTGCTCTTATCCTCCAGCACTTGGTCCGCATTATTCAACCCCATTCCAACTCTATATGGGTGAATTGGATCAAAGCAACTTCATTAAAACATACATCCTTTTGGCAGGTTCGCAACACAGCAACATGTTCTTGGGTCTGGAAACAAGTTTTGAAGTTTCGACCACTTGCTCTTCGACACCTTCACTACCATGTTGGTAATGGGCAGGATACAAGCCTATGGTTCGACCCTTGGTTAAATGACACAGCTATCAATCCTCCTCGATATTTTATGTCTTCCCTTTGGGCTCTGACGATCTGCAGGCTGTTAGCCACCTTATCAGTAACAACAGATGGGTCATGCCCCAAGGCAATTACCATGATATGATCATCCTGAGGAGAAAACTAGCTCTCCTTCCCCCTCCTTCTCAGCAAATGGATAAGATTATTTGGGACTCTTGGGATACGAAGAATATAAAAAGCCAACCAATTATGGGACTCTATTCGCACGAGGCAGCAGTCGGTTTCTTGGTGCCCCATTGTCTGGAATAAATGCCATGTTTCAAGGTACTCTTTTATTTTGTGGCTTGGCATTCTTAAAAGCTCCCCACCAATGTGATGAGCAATTGATTCTCTAATGAGATCCTGGGCGCCCACTATGCAACCTTCATCTGGAGACCTTTGATCATATGTTCTTCAACTGTGTATTCTCCAAATCGGTTCTTCTGAATGCTATAAGCCTTGGAAATTGGACCGCTTTTCCCAGTTCGTGGGATGACATTATGGAGTTTCTCACTTCCTATCAAGGTTCTAAATTGTCACGTAATATCCTAAGTTTGACGGTGGAAGTCTGTTTTTACAAAATTTGGGAAGCAAGGAACAAAAAGCTTCATGATGATCAACTCCCTCCACTCACCAGGATCACACAGGATATTATCCACATTATTAAGTCTAGGCTTTCCACTTGCAAATCATTTATCAAAGCCACAAATAACCAATTTTTCTGTAATTGGCTATTAACTAGTTAGAGAAGTTTGGGCGTTCTGTAATTGTGGCTTCTGGCGAATATTGGCAAAATCCTTTGAGTGGGGCGAAAAGGTGGGCGAGAGCCTTGTTATAACCGAGACGAAGTCTTAGAAGCGAGGACAATGAGGTGGGCTTGGAGGGCTTGGTGAGGTCCATTTATCGGGGTCCTTCGGGTTTCGGGCTTCAGGCTTCGGGCTTCTGGCTTCTGGCTTCGGGCTTGAGGCAGAACCCAAGTCTTCAGGCGAGGTGGCAAAGGAAATGTAGATTTGGATTCGCAAGAGGTAGTGGTACAGGTCTACGCCTTCAGGAAAGTGGCGGTTCGAGGTCCTTGTAATTCTCTTATCTAAGATAGAAATATTTAATGATTCTGTAATAGGCCTATTACCAGCTAGTTTGGTTTCTCGGTATAGTCCTTGTATAATTTCCTCATCTTAGCTTTAGATGATGTAGCTATGTGGGTATGCCCTTGTCCTTATAATTTGGTTCTTTTCTATACAAACAAAATTTAGCAAAAAAAATGTGCATATGTACTCTTTGCTTAAATCAAGTTTTGGTGAACACCGCACACACTCACAACATCTCTATAACAAATATGAATTATTTGAGTGTATGATATTATGCCTATAGTTTGGTGTGAAATTGTATTCTTGGTGGAGAATTTCTTTGAGGTTAATGGAATTTCTATGGTCGGGAATGTGAGACTAGGTTGAGTCATAGATTAGTTGCATAGTATTGTAGTTGTATTTTCATTCTTCATTAGTGTGCATTGCTTGAGGGCAAGCAACAGTTCAAGTTTGGGGGTATTTGATAAGTGGTATTTTTACCTACTTATTGAATATCAATTCACGCGAACTATGCCCATCTCAAGTGCATTTTATTGTGTTTTAGTTGCATTTCATGATATTTTGCATTGCATTTACTTAAAACTCCTTTTGGTGAATAACTACAGGAATCAGCTTAATTTTGGTGGTATTAGAGGGCACGAGGCTAATGGATGTATGAAGGCGAGGCACAAGCGGGGATTTGTATGACATGAAGGTACTATGAAGCAAGGAGATCAAGCATGGAAGAAAACTAAGCATGAATGAACTAGTCGCAGCAGCAGCAGCATGACAGAACTAGAACTTGAAGATCTGCAGAGTTTGCAGCCACGCAAAGACATGAAAGCCTTGAGAGCGCAAGACCAAGACGACGATTTACTCAATTTGGACAGGGCATACTTTCTGCAAGTCTCGCACCCACGCAAGGAACATACTGGAGAAGCGCGCGGCCGCGCACGATGCTGAAGCTATGTATTTGTTTTATTTTAATTTTTAATTAAATGAGTTGTAATTGGTTTTTAAAAAATGATTCTGACTGGTGTCAGACAAGAGGATTGATACTTTTAGCGTATTTTTCATATCGTAACTAGGGTTTACACTGTGAGGGAGATTCCAATGTAGAACGAGGTCAAAACGTCTACTTCTCCAATTCTTCTTGGGATTCTCTGTCATTGTGGTTCTTTATTATCGTTTACTGGAATTTTATGAGGATTTGAATGTTATTATTGGTTCCAAATCTACAATTGGGTTTGATCGTTCTATCTTTCATCTTTCAATTATTTGTGTTTGTAATCATGTTTAACGTTGATCCCATAATGGCTTTTGGTTCAGTCATGAACTAAACTCCATTATGGGATTCTAACGGATTTTAATATGTAGTTTGGTTGCATGCTTAAATGCTAGGGTTGTTTTTCATATCATATAGGAATTCTGTCATGATTGTTTTACATGTATGAATGCCTGATTACCATTCGTCTCAGTGCTTGTATGGAATTGACAATGAACATGCAAGTATGGATTGTAATCATGATAGCATGCAAATATAAATCATTGTATATGGCTTGCGTATTTTGTGAACAGGATAGACATATCTTTGTTTCACCGTATGAGCTAGAGTAAGGGCTTGTGCTTAAAATCAATATAATTGCAATTTCACATAGACATATAGTGATTTTGGTTGTATTGATGATTACATGGAGTCTATCATTTGTGGATGCTATGTAAGTAGGTTATAGTGCATTGAAAAATGGTTATAACTCTATTCGTGCTCTTGGCTATTTTCCTATTATATGTGAACACTTCTTGCATGATAGTGGCTATTAGATGAAATATTAAATGAAGTTAGGGTCCCATTATTTCCAGATTATATTCATTCCATTAGTATACTTATTTTTAGTTGTTAGTTACAATTAGTTTAAGTCAACAATTATATTCATTAGTCTAAGCATATAAATACAGTGAGTTAATTGATGCATAGTAGTTTAAATTTAACAACTTTCTCTGTGGGATCGATACTCTACTTACTCTGTAATACTTGTTGACACATGTATGCTTGCATGAGTTAGAGCTCTTTTATTAGAACTATAAAAGAGGCAATAGTCAGCCACAAAGGGATTGAACTGGATCCTACCAAAATCCAGGCCATCCAGGAAATGCCCATTCCTCAGACAGAGAAGGAAATACGGGGATTTTTGGGAAGAATTAACTTCATTAGTAGATTTATTTCTCAACTCACAGCAACCTATGAGCCCATCTTCAAGATGTTGAGGAAGAACTTCTCCATGAAATGGAATGATGAGTGCCAGAAAGCCTTCCTTGATATTAAAGAGCATTTGGTTAATGCTCCTGTTTTGGTACCTCCTAGGGATGATGTTCCCCTATTTATGTACATGTCCGTTAATGACAATGTCATGGGCTGCATGCTGGGGCAAAAAGATGATAGAGGCCAAGAACGAGCTATCTATTACCTCAGTAAAAGATTCAGCACTGGTGAACACAAGTACACTCTAATTAAGAAGACTTGTTGTGCTTTGGCATGGGCTTCCATAAGATTACAGCATTATCTCCATGATCACACAACCCATCTTATATCCCACGTGGATCCTCTCAAATACGTGTTCAGTAAGCCCATACTGAATTGTCGACTGTCCAGATGGCAGTTGATCCTATAACAATATGACAGTGTCTACGTGATGCAAAAGTCTGTCAAAGGTCAAGGAATTGCAGATCAACTGGCCGCCGCACCTACAGGGGACTACAAACCCTTAGAAACATATTTCCACGATGAAGGGTAATGACGATTCAAAGAACACCATGAGACGATGCATGCCACACATGGAAAATGTATTTTGATGGAGCTGTTAATGTAGAAGGCTCTGGAGCCGGAGCAGTTTTAATGTTCGGTACGGGGGTGCAGTATCCCGTCACCGTTAAATTGTAGTTTGGCAGCACCAATAACACAACTGAGTATGAAGGATGTATCATGGGGCTAAAACTTTCCCGTTCAATGGGCATCAGGCGGTTAACTGTCTTTGGGGATTCCGAATTGGTGATCAAGCAATCCACGGGAATCTATCAAACCAAAGAATTACATTTGCTACCTTACCATTGGCAAGTTTTACAGATGGCTTTGGATTTCGAAGAAATCTCCTTTCTACACATTCCTCGTAATAGGAATGATTTTGCGGATGCATTAGCAACGTTGGCCTCCTTGGTTCACATACCTGACAAGGAAAACATGCCAAGCATCACATTTGCTATGCAAAAGGCCCCAGTTTATGGAAACTATGTTGGAGAAGTATCGGATGAGCTACCACCCATCCACTACCCTTGGTATCACCATATCAAGGAGTATCTGTGAGATGGATCTACACCCGCTGAGGCAAGCCTAACTGAGAAGAGGCGGATCCATCGACTTGCTATAAAATTCTACTCGAAAGCGGAGATGCACTCTACAAGAGAGATGCGAGATTAGGTCTCCTCGGATGTCTGGACAAAGACCAAGCTCAGAGGCTCATGGATGAGATCCATGGTGGAGTATATGGCCCACACATGAGCGGCCCCTTACTTGTCAAGAAAATTCTCAGCACATGGCATTATTGGCTTACGCTCAAGGCTGACTGTAATGATCACATCAAGAGATGCTATCAATGCCAAATTCATGGGAATGCCATCCACGCCCCTCCAAGGGAACTCCACACTATGAGTTTGCCCTGGCCCTTCTTAATGTGGGGGATGGACATGATCGGGCCCATCGAGCCCAAAGCCAGTAATGGACATCAATTCATATTCACCATGATCGACTACTTCACCAAGTGGGTAGAAGAAGCCTCCTTCCCCAGGGTTACCAAAGAAGTCATCATTGCTTTCATCATAAACAATGTCGTCTGTCGATATGGACAACCAGAGGTCATTGTGTCAGACAATGCTAAGAACCTCAACAACAAGATGATGGAGGAGTTATGCAGTATATTCCACATCAAACACCTTAAATCCATCATCTACCATCCAAAGATGAATGGTACTGTTGAAGCGGCTAATAAAAATATCAAGAAGATCATGCAGAAAATGTCCGCCAATCACAAAGGGTGGCCTGACCTCTTGCCTCTGACTTTATTAGCCTATAGAACTTCTATGCGTACTTCCATTGGGGCAACCCCCTACTCATTAGCCTATGGGATGGAAGCAGTGCTCCCCATAGAAGTAGAAATGGAATCCCTCAGAGTATTGATGGATGCTCAGTTGGACGAAGACCAATGAGTACAAGACAGGTATCACCAATTGTCTCTGATAGATGAAAGTTGAACCTCGACAATCTTCCATAGTCAGTTATATCAACAAAGGATTGCCAGATCCTACAACAAAAAAGTCCGGCTACGGCAATTCAAACAACATGACTTGGTTTTGAAGAAGATCATTGACAACCAAGATCAATCTAAGGGAAAATTCACTCCTAACTGGGAAGGCCTATTTGTTGTCAAGGAGGTATTGACAGAAGGTGCTCTCAGACTACAAGAAATGGATGGCAATGAATTTCCACAGCTTATCAACTCGGACACCGTGAAATGGTACTATGTCTAAAGTTACCATCAAGCAAACATCCTGGTATTGATCATCCAATCACCAGTCATTCCAGTTTTGAACACTATCTTTTTACAAACTCTTCTGCCCCTCAGGGAAACCTACAATTCAAACCAACAGCCTGGTCACTTCATATCAAACTTTTCATACCTGTAGTTTATCCTGAAGACATGATTACACTTTTCATACCTGCAGTTTATCCTGAAGACGGGATTAAAATTTTCATACCTGTATTTTATCCTGAGGATGGGATTAAACTTTTCTACGCTTGCAGTTTGACCTGAAGACAGGATCAAACTTTTTCCACATCTGCAGTTTGTCCCCATTATGGGATCAAATTTTCTTCTTCCCACAGTATAGCCTGTACATGGGATTCACACTTCTCTTTGGCTGCAATTCGTCCTGAGGGGCGAACTACGTCGACCTGATCTCCTTGACACCCGGGAGTACGTAGGCAACCATATTCTATATGGCCCGATCGCAATAAAAAAAACAAAAAAACATTTCTGCCCTTCCTCTACAAAAACAAAAACAACAAAAACTTTTCTACACCTCTATGCCTTTTTACATTCAGCGTTGAACCTTTTACACTAGGTTCGAACTACGCAGACTTGATCTCCTCTTCAATAGGAGTATGTAGGCAGCCATTTATGGTTCAGTCTAACCCCTACCAGAACAAAAATCTTTGTCACACGGTACTGGGATATCAACCTTCAATCCACCACATTTCATCGACTTCAGACCAAAGGGATGGAATTACCCAACCTCTTCTCACAAATAGAAGATTCGGTGACCATCTAAGCTGCGGTTGTGCCTCAAAGAGCAATACCAATCCATAAGAGATGGAATTAACTAGGCTTCTCACAAATAGAAGTATTGGCGACCATCTGTGGTGTGGTCAATCTCAGAGAGGAAAAGCCACATTCCTCTCCACATTCCATATAGAAACCAATCCCAAGACACCAAAGATGGTAGGGATTTATACAGATCAATGATCCGTTCTAAGAGATCCTGCGGTGGCTCAATGTCCACATATCAAGGATAAGTTCAAAATGCATCAAGATCACAAGGCCCTGAAGAAACAGGCAAATATCAAACAAGTATCAAGGCATAACTAAAAGGGAAGTAAATCAAAATATATGTCTCTGCCATATATAATACTGTTTGATATATACATCTATGATATACATGACAAAATGGCTAAGCTAGTCTGTGCAGGAAAATACAAAGCTATCTACGGATCTGTGTGTATGCGGACTATCAGATCTAACATAACATCCCTCTCTGAAGACGGAGGTAAAGCTGCAAGCTCCTACCCAATGGTATCTACACGAGCTAGCAGATCTGAGGCTAACTATATGATTGCCTGATGTTCATCAATGTATGCACTCATATCAGCAAAAATGCCAGTCGTATGGGATCTCATTGAGGTACTATCTGCAATGGCCACATCCCTAGCAGATAGGGCGGCATTCCGCTCCACGATCAATGCATCCCTAGCTGATCTAGCCTCATCCCTATCTAATAGAGTGGCATCTCTCCCATCAAGAGCTGTCAACATCGCGGCCCTAGCCTGATCTCTATCATAGGTCATCAGATGTAAGCTCTGCTCCAAATGTTGTGTCGAATACTGAGTAACAGTGGCACTCGGGGTGGGAGAATTAATCACAAATGCTGGCAGCCCAGCAATCAAGTCCCTATCGATGGGAATGTTAGCCTCCTCCCTCATCGTCAGAATCAATATCCTATACTGTGGATACTACCGCAGCCGATGTAGTCTCTGTCTCCATCCATGTTGAATACTCTGCAGAATAACCAGGATGACTGACAGAAAACTCAGTTAGCTCTCGCTGATCCCAACAGGCATACAACCTGGATCTGTCTGCTGATGATAAATGGCGAGAAGTGAAATGCTGAATCACTGCCCCCTCATATAGGTGGAAATCCTGAAACTGGTCAAACTGACACATCACGGCCAGTGGGTGGTAGGTGATCATCCCTCTCAAACCTGCTAGAGGTAGATAATCCATGCCCGGAGCATGAGTAATGAAACTGTAGGGTGAGCTAAGCCCTGTACATGGCAATATAGAGAACGGATCTCCAATCCCGCCAGAAAAAGTCGACTCAAGATGCAAAGATTCAGACACTCGCAGTCGGAAGGAGTACGGCATCACTATATCATGGGTGAAATAATATCCATGCCGTCTGAATGTTCCAATCGGTCCCAAGTGTGACATAAACCACACGTACAGCATGACCGAGCTGCCTATGAACACTCCTGCCAGATAAGTGCAGCAATATGTGGCCGACCTCAGAGTCTCTGCCAAAATCATCGGTAGGATGGTGTTATCCTCCCTGAGAGCTCTCACTGCCATAATGACGTTGATATCCAACTCATCCATGTACCGTGGCATGTTGACGTATGACAATACGCAAAGCAGCAGTACATCTACTCTGGCCAAACGCCACTGATCCTTCGGTGTGGTAAAATCCCCAGAATGTCGTGCATAACTATCCTCACAACCAAATCTGTCAAACAAAAAATGCTGGGATATGACGTGGCCGGATGTAATCTCATCATGTACCACTTTACGTCTCAAGCCTGTGAGGGTCATGAACTGTCTACTCATGTCTCCATTCGCCATATGCACGCAAGGTCTGTCCAGCGATATCATCATCAATTGTGCATACTCCTCCAGAGTAGGAGTCAACTCTCGGGTCCCAAACCAGAAAACCTGTCTGTCCGGTACCTAGTGCTCTAGCATACCCTCCACAAATCCTGTGGGAACCTGAAACATCAATAGGGTCATAGTATGCTACAACAAATGATCTACAGTCACCTTGTCTGGTGGTGACATACTATCATACCATGAGCGCATACCAGATGCCACCAAAAATGGTGGGGTATGATCAATACGGCTAACTATTGAAGAAGACATCTGTACGGGCCGTGTCATAAGACCATCCAGGGGTCAATGTTGAATATCTCTGGATATATATACATATGCATAACATAATAACATGCATGATACAATAGATGGCAATATGATATAGGGAATGGAAAAATATACATACATTCCTAAGTATATCATCATCTAATACATCTTTGTACAGCCAAAATACAGGGAAAATGGGGCGAAGCTACCCAACATCTCAACAGAGGCCTATCAAAAGAAATAGTGAGAATGGGGCGAAGCTACCCAGCAGCTAACAGAGACCTATCAAAAGAGATAACGAGAATACATCAAAAGAAGTCAATGGTGTCGATGTCCACATCATCAATCCTGTCCACCTGATGTAACTCCTCCTGAGTCACTGGATCCCTATCTATAGGGATGTCAGACCTATACAAGGGAGGATCTGCCTTGACCGCAAAGCTTATATAGGTCACTCGAGGGGCCAAAGACCAGAGTGGAGGGATCAAAAGTATCTGCCTCTGAAGGATCTCTACCCAAATGCCGAATGAAGAAATGTGCCCGGTCCAACTGCCGGGTCAAGCTATCAATCTGTGTCACATGAGTCGGATCTTGGATACAGGCTAGCCAATCTGTCATCATCACAGATCCTAGAACCATATCCCCCATAAATTATATGACGCGAGTCTGAGCTCCAATGGTACGAGGGAACAACCAATTCTGGAACATCTCCTGAGTATATGGGCCCTCTGATAATGTGTAACCATCAATCCCCAACAATAGGATATTAGTGACGGGTGACTATGAAACAGGTCAATAACGCCTGGAAGGAGGCAAAATTGGCATGTGAATCTCTCCTGTAGTGCTCCTAATAGCACGCTCTCTTAAATAGAGCTCCCATCCTCCATCTATGAAGAGAGGAATCCTGCGGGTGGACATAACGTACTCAACTCCAGTCGGGTATCCATCCTCAAACCCAACACTCAAATACTCCCTAGAATAGGGAGCCCATGTGATGACATCTACTGTCAACAACTCCAGCTATAGGCGGCAATGGGTGAAACCCTCAGAAACATGGACCTCCGCCAGTATGGAATGATGCCATCTCCATCCTCGTGGATAGGTATCTAAACCTAACACGCTCACAGGACGCAAACATGGAAGCCTCTCATAGGCCCAAAACTGCCATCACAAAGGCAAACATCTGCTGTCAGTCAACACTCTTAACCTATACATGGGAAAAGACAAGAGAAATACTCACCAGTAGAAACGGGTAAAATCCTAACCACGCCTCGGTCAAGCCTTGTGATCGCAGGTGCATTCCCCTGAGGAAGTAGGCAAAGGTGTAGGAACCCCAATCATAGTCTCCTATACAGTCCATGTGTCGAGTGGCACTGATCAAAGCGAAGGACACCGTAGAAGAGTTATCCGTTATGAAGCAGCCCCTAATGATCATCAGGAACAATCGCCGAAGAATGTGATCCCTGACTCTCATATCATCGGGTATAGGCTCACTCAATAGCCCGCTCATAGCATCTACGCTCAAAGGACCTGTACGTACAGTCTTGGCCTTGAGCTCCTCCGCTGGAACTCCTAACAAGGATCTGACGGAAGTAGGGGTAATATCCGCCGTATAAGGCACTGGATCCCCTCCAAACTCCATACCTGTGATAAATCGCCAATCCATCGGCGTCATCATCACTTCACAGTCCAGCAAATGGAGCGACTGAGTTTGGTGAAACCACTGCTTAGACAATGCCCAGAGGTAACCCCAGGGACAACGACGGGGAATAATGGAAAAGAACGTCCCGAATCCCCAGCCATGGACAATCTCTCTATAGTCATCATGTAGGGCCTGATACATAGAGTTGATACTGAACCAGTTCCCTCGAGGCTGTGTAAAGCCGGGAACCTATATCAAATGCAGATCAACATCAGAATCCTTTACTCCTCATCAATAGGAAATAAGGAAGATTAAGATCTAACTTCATACCTCGTTTGCGTGCAGGTATACTGAAGGATGCCGACTCAAGTCACCTAGAAGATCTGGGTTCGCCACTTGAATTCTTGGCAACTCCCTATGGGGAACACGTACAGCAGGAGCAGGAACCTCAATCGGTACATCCTCCTCCTCGTCCTCGACATCCGGCACTTCAACCCGGATAGGACGAATGACCGCCTCCACCAAACGACGAGGCTATCTAACAGAACGGGGTCGAGGTACTTCAGAAGCCCTCCTTCGTACACCAAAAGCGGTCCTGCAGGAACTACTCGGCTGATCTGGATCCATAATATCTGGACAACAAGTCTCCAAATTGCCTCAGAAAGGGTGTGGTAAATTCTTACCTGGAGCTTTTCAAAATGCATTCTATGATTACATGCATGCATGCATTATTTTAACATACATCTATAGTAGAGTTAAAAATGCATGACTACGTAATGCCTACATTTTGGAAAATTTTTCCATAGCCCCTTTGTAAATAGGACTATCCACATGCAAATAGGCATGACTAGGTGGCCATTCAGTAGTACACCTATCCACAGTCATATACATCCTACATGCATTTAATACATCACAATAAAAAATCCATAAGTGTAATCTAATTACCAGGGTTGTTTTACTTTTCTACCTTTACTCATTTGTCCTCAAATAGGATAAGAAATAACAGTAAAAGGTACCAATTTGACTGTTTCAAAAGTCAAATTTTTTCACATAATTATGTTCAGCATGGTTTAATACTAACATTTACTATGTTGAATATTTTTAATCAAATCATATCAGCATGCATATTCACTACTATGTGTCTAAATGCATTTCATGTGATAAGTCATTTTCCAACGAATAGAAACTGGAAAAGAATACAAGCATATGTTACCGGTGATGAAGAACGCTTTATGGTGGTGATGTAATATGCGAAAAGTTGCCTTAACTCAACGAGGACTAAAGAAGAGCTCTCAGATATCCTTCGTCGCGCAGCTTGAAAATGACTTATGAAAGCAACCCATGGGCTTTGTATAGCCACGGTTGGCCGCAGGTCCACCTGTGGTTGCTGCAGGTGTACCTGCGGCACTCTTCTGTGGGTCCCACACCTCCGGTTCGCTCCAGTTAGAGTTACAAAGGAAGTCTTGTAAGCTGAAACGGCCAAGTCAAGAATAAAAATGATACGCGATTGAGCGGAATAGCCTGGAATCCTGGTTTTCATGAGCCAAATTCTGGCTCAACAATGGTATTCGCCTGCATACAAGGTATATGATACCAGTGGCCTAAGCTTTCATAAATCGTGCTCGACAATACCTTACAAAGGTCTGATGTCGTCAATGAACGTCGAGCGACCACGGCGTATCCCGTACGGGGTTACAACACGAAGTTACAAATTAAAGCGTATTCTTTACGGGAGTTTACAACGCTAAAGTCACGAACCGATGACATATCCCCGGCGGGGGCCACAACGCAACATTTTCAAACATCCACGTATCCCCGGCGAGGGTTACAACGTAATGCAACCATTGATACATACATCAATGAAGGTCAAACAACCTTGACATACATCCCGTCAAGGATTACAACTCAATGCAATCATTGATACACACATCAATGAACGTCAAGCAGCCTTGACAATGCACCCAACAGGGATCTAGCTGGTGATACACACATCAACGAAGGTCAGAAAACCCTGACAAGTTCATACTGGTGGCAGTAACTCCGATAGGATGGTGGGATATGTTATACGCATCCTCAAATAGACAAAGCTTTATCCCCACAGATCTCTTATACACAAGAGGCACCTCTATAGAGAATGAAGTCTGTGTCTAGGATTCACAACTTTGGTGATAGCCCCAATGTCAACATCCTTGAAGACTTGGATCGCATGTCCAAGGCATTAGTGATTGTCATCCCAACAGGATTAACTGAAAATCATGCATCATACATTTGCATCATGTTGCTGCACATAACATCATGTTTATCTTGTTGCATTTCAAGTGTCTAGGATTCTTTATCATATCCATGCCTTGCATTGCATGAATATGATAAAGAGGGGCATCTGTAGATACTCGAAATTTTCTGCACAACTGTTACTAACATTGCAGGAGGGCAGAATCGTCTTTCGAAGATAACCCTGGAAGATAGTTCACATCCATTCCGGATACTACCGGAAGTTCAATCTCAACCCCGGACCATACACCAGGAGTATCAGTCTCAAACCCCGAAACACACACCGAGAACATCATTTCCAACCTCAGAGATAACCCCGAGTTTCATCCTTGGCGATAACCCAAAGGAATGATGTTGCAGTTCCGACGATAACCCCGGAAAAGCTTGTTTCAAATACATGTGATCAGCTTCAATCAGACTTCCTGCCGAGTCACTCATACCTCAGACCCAGAGCTAACACCGGGCAGACATACATCCACAAGATGACATTGCGACATTCAACACTTGCAGCAGTCCAATCTCAGATGTAGCCCTGAGCAACGTCTGCTTTCAACTCAAATCAGCGATAACCTCGATGAGGAGTCATACGTCATCTTGCTAACTCAACACCTGCGTGTTGTCTCAACGCTTCATACATATATACATACAACAATATCCTTCAAGAACCAGGAGTTTCAATCCCGAGCGACTATTACGCGTGGCAACACACCGGATAGAATTTGAAGCTTGAAGACCATGGGCATGGTCCCTCTTTTTTTTTTTTTTTTTGCTAAGTTTGTTTGTATATTGGAAAGGAAAAGAGAAAATACAATTGCTAAGGGCATACCCCAGAAGCTTTGGTAGAACCACATGGGACAACCCCCAAAGTGGACAACAAAGACTAACAACCAAGCCAAATGAAAGAAAGAACAAGGAGCAGTACTAAGCAGGACAATAGTAAAAACAAGCATGGAAACTTAAACAACTTAAACAGCCAATCCGTTAAAACCAGGCAGCCAAAAGAATTGAAGTTCGTACAACCTCTATTCCATGTCATTGCGTAACTCTTGACACAAGCAGTCCGAAGAAGGTCATATATACCTCGTTCGAATGCTCGGATTGAAGTTCTGCAAGTTCGAGCAGATATTACAGTGCACGACTGCACGTACTTCGAGATAATGGGACCTGCAAAACCCTGTAAGTAGTTTCAGTAGCAGCAGTGCATTCATGGCCATCTGCTAGTAGTACACTATGACTAGCGACTCTATAAATATAGAGCTTGGGCTAGCCATTTTGAAAAAAAAAAAAGAAAGAAAAGGCGAGTAGTATGCTATGAACACTTGAAAGTAAGCACACAAGCCAATCATGTTTGATGATAAAGCATATACTTTGTAACAATCTTATTCATTTATTAATAAAAAGTATTAATTTATTAAAGGCTTTTAATTATCTACATGATGCTGTTTTATAATATGTGATAAACCCATAGTTTTAAGCAATGCTTTTAGAATAATGATGATGATCATTCTAATGAGATCTAAATTCTTAGAAAGCTTAAAACTAAAATAGTTCCCAATCGTTGGATTACTAAATTGGGGATTAGTGAATCCGGATAGATTGGTACATCGTTGCTTGCTCATTGGATGAGGATGATTGATCTCATGATCATTTTGTGTGGAACACTAAAGCAAGTATGTAGGTGCTTATTAGAGAATAAGTTCTTTGAGCGTGGCTCGCTAAGGAATACCTAATGGAGTTTTACTTACTGTCGATAGGAATTCTGTAGTGATAGTAGTACAAGTGATCCTTGGACTTGAGATCATCATAGTATCTTGTGTATGATGAGTTATACTTTGACTTATTCCTTAAGACCCTTAGGGTATATCAAAGGGTATGCTTGGGTATAATAAGTTGTACATGGAGATAATGTATGATCAATAAAGAATCTACCACTTCTAGTAAAGAAGAGAAATGTCTATGTGATTCGATAAATGACAACCCAGTAGTCCTTGGCCAAGGCAGAATGAAATTAGAAAGGAGTTTCTAATTTGCATTATTTGGAGTTGTGCATTTAAGAGTCGAAATACATATAATTAAATAAAATAAGACTTGACAGTAATTCCATGTCTTATATTTAATTGGGACATTGTATGGTGGAAGGATTGAATTATACGGTAACTATTTACTCAAAGGTTCTTTTATGATTAATGTTGAAATCTATATTATACGGAAAGTCGTTGATCATTTAGGGAGGCTTATCCTATTGTAGAATAAATATTATTTATTTAAATAAATTAATAGTTTAATTTATTTATTTAAATAAGATTAGAATTATTCTAATTGATTTATTCACAATAGGTTTAATATGGAGAACCTAAAGGGTCACACCATAAAAGGAAGAATAATTATTTAAGAAGTTAATGGCATAATCGTAATAATAATATGTTAAGTATATTTAATTTAATCTATGGTGATAGAATAAATTAAATAGCTTAATATTTATTATTTAATATTTTAGAAATATTAAATATAAATTAATAAGAGGAGTCTTATTAATATTATTACAATTATTATTATTTTAATTTCTAAAAGAGTTTAGAAAATTAATTTAATATAAAGTACTCTCATTTATTCCTAATAGGATTAGGGAGGAAAATTAGTTAAAGGAGTTTAATTAATTATCCCTAATAAGATTAGGGAGCCCATTTAATTAAAAGAGTTTAATTAAATAAATAATACCCTTTTTAATTAAATAGGGTTACTTGATATCTTTTATAAGAGAGTCTTATATATCGGATATCAAATATACGTAATTCAAGAGTTGGAGAGTGCGCTCCTTTTCTATAGAGATAGAAAAACTAGGGTTTTGCCAACCACCCATCTTCTTGAATCTTTCTTCTTTCTTGGTGGATCACCTCTAGAAGGCCAAACACTTGGGTGGCTAACGTTGATCAAAGGAAGGAACCAAACCGGTGGATTCAAGTTGAGCGAAAAAAGATTTGGAGGTGAACTTGTACTGAGGAAGCTTCGAATCTTCAAGGGTATGATTCTTGTTCTTCATATCTTTTTGTTTAATTAATAATTGTGCATAAAGGGTGATCCGGATATATGGTTTGTAAAATTTTTTAAACTCTATTTTTTCCACGTTTTCGTTTATTTGTGCAATTTGATTGCGTTAATGAATATTACAAACCTAACAGTGGTATCAGGGCCAAACATTTATGCGAATTATTAATTATTTTAATTTGATATGTATATTGATATGTGTTTAGAATAATTTAATTGGGCATAATTTTATTGTATAAAATTTATTTTAAAAAAAATAAAAACTTATTTAAAAATCAATTAAAAATCTTTGCATATGAATTTGTTGAAAATGGGAGAATTAGCGTAAGATCCCACGTGATGATGATTTAGCTAATTCATTTATGAGCTTATATCGTTAAAATTATATATATATTTTATGTATATATTTATATAAGTAAAGTGGATCGGAATAGGAAAGTTAATATATATATATATATATATATATATATATATCATATATAATTAACTATAAGTTAACTAAAATAATTATCAAGGGTGGCGCGTAAACGTATCATATATATATAGATGATGATAATAGGATTATATATATATATATATATATATATATATATATATATATATATATATATATATATATATATATATATATATATATATATATATATATATATATATATATATATATATAATTAAAAAAAAAAGTTTATTTTAAATTAATCTTAAATAAAAAGTTTATTTTAATAATTAAAATAAAAATTTTATTTTAATTTTAAAATTAAAATTGGATTTCATGATAACTAATTAGAGTTGAAATTGGATTCCATGATAACTAATTGGAGTTTGAAATTGGATTCATGTTTCCTTAAATAAAGGAGTTTATTTAGATATGAAATAAGATTTCATATTATTCAAAAAAAAAGAGTTTATTTGTGAATAGAAAAAAGAATCTATATTTCCTTAAATAAAGGAGTTTATTTAGATATGGAATAAGATTTCATATTATTCAAAATAAAGGAGTTTATTTGTGAATAGAAAAAAAATCCGTGTTTCCTTTAATAAAGAAGTTTTTTACTTGGAATTGGATTCCATAATTAATTAAAATAAAAGAGTTTATTTTGATTAAAGATTTTGATTAAAATAAAATAGTTTATTTTATTCAAAATTGGATAAATTAAAATAAAATAGGTTTATTTTGATTTAAATTTGGATTAAAATAAAGGAGTTTATTTTGATTCAAAATTAGATTTTATACTAACTAAATTTGCCCATTAAATGATATCATATATATATATTGAATGTTTATTATTCATGAGATGAATGTTATTTATTGATGCGTATATGATGATGTGTATGATAATAAATGGGATTGATTATGGACTATTGACGATGTGATTGGATTTTATTTTAGTTGGATGCATGAATGTATGAGTTTTATTAAATGGGAATTACTGCGTACCTCGTCTTCTCTAATTTTTTTTCTTAATGTAAATTCTATCTCCCTCTATGTACTTCCCTTATTTCTTGATCAAGGTTTCTATTTATTTTAAATAGTTTTGTAATAGGAATAGTTAGAATTAATTTTGAAGAATTGGAGATCAAAGAGAGAAAGAAGGCGCTTGAAGACCCGTTTGTAATGGAGCAGGGTTTAAATGTAATAGTTATATTTAAATATTAATTCTTGCACCCCTAGGGTTTGACCTTTTGGTTCACTTGGTGGCTCTAGTGAACAAACTAGAATAAAAGTCCATAATCAATCCGGGTAGAATATAGTATTCTATATGTGCATGCTTATACTATATATATATATATATATATATATATATTATATATAAACATGCTTGCATATTATATATTATATATATATGCGTGTTATATATATATATGTGTGTGTGCATGTGCGCTAAACAAGATGAGACAAATTAATAACAAACCCCTCAAATATTTTTTATATTAAGTTGTAGCGTTCAAAGATATTTGGAATATCGAGCGTAAGCCTTCTAGCATGGTAAAACAATAGAGTATTAAATATTTAATATGAGTTTGTTTATTGTCACACACAAGGCAAGTATTAAATATTTAAGATGTTATTTTATCACATTTGATGTTTATAAATAAATTGAACAATTTGTTTTGTTGTGCACACACAGAGGACAATGTTTTTTCTTTTGAATATATGGAAAGTGCTAGGTTGGACTTAACTTAGATCATTTTAGTTAGGATGTGCACACACTTGACCATTATGATCTAAGAGGCAAAAATACAAGGAGTTACATAGTTGATGTAATTGACAAGAGTTGTCTACCTATTTATTTATATATAGTTTGTTTGTGCACACACAAGGCTATATACATTTGAAATGGGATCCTTATTCTCACTAGCATATCTTTAATTAGATTTTCTTAGAACTATATATATTGAGGTAATATAGTTTGAAGAAAATAGTGGGAGATACCAATTTAAAACAAGACCTAATTTATTTTGGTAATTAATAAAAGAATGTATGCTAAAATGTTGTTAATTACAAATTCATTTATAGAATTTTACAATGTCTAAATTACTATCAACTGCGAAAGCATATTAGATGTTATTTAGCAGGGATAGAATTAAATGGATTGGTTAAGGAATTTGAGAATAGTTCTCACAATTTGAAAAGCTATCTTATGTCCTTAATCGCCTATCTACTATGATGGTTTTGAGACAATGCCTCGAGGAAGAGATTGCTACTTTTAGAAAGTGGCAAGATGATGATGCTGAGTTGGCTCGATGCATCATGCTCGCATCCATGAGAGTACTTGAGCTTGAGCGTCGACATGAAACTATGGATGCTCTCTATATATTCACACACATCAAGTAGTTGATGGTGAGGAAAGTAGGACTGATAGATATCAGATATCTAAGGAGCTCTTTCGATCTAGAATGACGAGTGACACTCTGATCTGAGATAAAAGTCCTTAACATTATCAATTTGATTGATCAATTAGGACAACGGGTTTTGTCATGGATGGAGAGTTGAGCCAAGATTTGATCTTGCACTCACTCCGGACTCCTTTCACAATTGTTGTGAATTTTCATATGAACAAGCTAGATATCGGCCTCATTGATTTGCTTAACATGTTGAAAAATGTTGAGAGTCACTTTCAACCAAGAAAAAGACCATGTCTTCTTGGTAGGGCCAAAGGATCTTCTGAAAAGAAGAAGCGATTCAAAGAAGGTAAATAGAAAGGCAAAAACAAAGGATAATAAGAACAAAAAGCGTCACGGATAGCAAAGGGGTTTGCTTCCCTTTGCAATAAGCTTTGGACCTTTGGAAAAAAGCTGCTGAGAAGCATCTTGCGAGAGGCTAACGAGAAGAAGCTTAGTGAAGTTTGATTTACAAATATAATTTTGTTCATGATTTAAAATAAATTTTTCTTTAAGTCGAGGTTCTACTTGGGTATTGGATACCGACTTTGGTTATCATAAATATAGATTTATGAAGGGACCAAGTAGAAGTAGAAAGCTAAACAAAGATAAGTAATCTATGTGTGGGAAATGAAGCAAAGGTTTTACATTAGCCATAGAAACTTATAGTTTAGCAATGCCTACTGAACAAATCTATTAAGTCGATAAGTTGTTATTGTATTTCGAGTTCTCGTTAGAAACATTATTTCCATTTTATTGTTGGACAATGAAATCTTTGGTATTATATTTAAGAACAATTGTTGTTCTATTTATAATAATAATATTTTGTATAGAATTGAAATATTACTTAATGGATTTTGTATACTTGACTTACGTGAAAAATTATTTTGCAAATTGAACAAACAAACTAGTATAAGAAAAGGAGATGATCATTCGAAAAGAGTTGAATGTGTGTATTTCTTTGAAATACAAGTGTGAATTATTTGAAAGGTTCAAAAAAATTGAATTGAAGTGAAACAAATTGGCAAAGTATTAAGATTCTTTGATTAGATCGAGGAATAAATACTTGTGCTGATAAGTTTCTAGATCATCTCAAATGGTTTTTCTCATAATGGGGCGCCTCGATATGCAATAATTGATTGATGTATCTAAAAAGGAAAAATCGTACCTTGTTGGACATAGTGCGTCCATAATGATTTTACCGACATTTCGGTATCCTTACAGGGTAATGTCCTAGAAATGGTTTGCATATCTCTGAAAAAGGTAACCTCAAAATCCGGCCCCAAGACTCCATAAAAGTTATGGACGGGGAGGATTCTAATCTTAAGTATGTTAAGATAAGGGTTGTCAACTTATGTGAAAAGGTTTCAAAGGATAAGCTTGGGACAAGATTTGACAAGTGTCTGATTTGTGGGACATCCTAAAGTAAGTTTAGGGTATATGTTCTATAATCCTACTTAGCAAAAGGTGTTTATTCTGAAACACACTTTGCCTTCTAAGATAAAGGTGTTTATCATTGAAGGGGCTAGTGGGAGGATAATAGATCTTGAAGAGTTCAAGAACCACAAAACACTATAAGTCAAATAAGAGGAACCTGTAGATAGACCTATTGTACCACAGCAAGAATCGTAAATCTGGAATAGTCTGAAGAAGATACAGGAGGTATGGATTCATCATGATGATGATGATGATGAGGTACACATCATAGAAGATGATGATCGATTACATACGATGAGGTAAGAGTTGTAGAACACTCGGAGAAATGGATTGAAGCAAGCTTCTCAAAAATGGAACATTCGTTTTGATGAAACAAATCAAAAGAGTTTGATTTTATCAAAAATAAGAATGAACCTAGTGTGTGTACAAAAAATTCGATTGGGAGCGTCGTGACATTCCTAGTATTATATGTTGATATACTATGGATAAGGAATGACATACTAATGCTAGAATCGATAAAGATAAAGTTGTCTAAACATTCCTCCATGAATGATTTGGGAAGAGTATCTTAATTGGGGATACAAATCTATATAGATAGATTTAAGAGGATGCTCGACTTAACCCAAGAGCGTATATTCATTTGATGCTAAAGTCGTTTAGCATGGCAAACTCAAGAGATGTCTCATGTTGATGAGCCATGGGTGTATCTCTCTTAATAGTCCCCATAGACTCTAAAAAAGAGATCGCATGAGTAACTATCATGTATGCTGATGAAATATACAAGAGACACGATGTTGATCGGTCATATAATACGGAGAAGTTCACTATGAGTCGGTGAAAAACATCTTAAAGTACTTACTTAGGCACTAAGGATGTGATCATATTTATGGTGGGTCTAAATTAAAACTAGAGGCTTAACAGACTCAAGTTTTTCGAAGAGACAGACAAGGCGACGAGAAAATCCACTTTAAGGTAAAAAGCGTTACCTTGAGCGGTGGTGCGATGAATTGGAAAGGTTTCAAATAGCAAAAGAGTTCTTTGGTTTAGTGATAAAGACAAAGTATATAGCTATAAATGAAGCTACAAGTTGATTGTTTGGATGAAAAGTTCATTCTGAGAACTAGGAATAGTTCTAAGTCTCATCTTGGATCTAAACATGTGTTGTGGCACTTTCATTTGATTATAGGAATCATTGAAAGATGGGAAATCACTATAGAGATAGTGGACTCTCAAGAACAACATTACATATCCATTAACTAAAGCTTATCCAACAGCGGGATAATCGTCACTTAGAGAAGAAGGGTATGAGATACCATGGCGATTGGCTTTAGTGCAAGTGGGAGATTGAAAGTAGTATGCACACAAGCCAATCATGTTTGATGATAAAGCATATACTTTGTAACAATCTTATTCATTTATTAATAAAAAGTATTAATTTATTAAAGGCTTTTAATTATCTACATGATGTTGTTTTATAATATGTGATAAACCCATAGTTTTAAGCAATGCTTTTAGAATAATGATGATGATCATTCTAATGAGATCTAAATTCTTAGAAAGCTTAAAACTAAAATAGTTCCCAATCGTTGGATTACTAAATTGGGGATTAGTGAATCCGGATAGATTGGTATATCGTTGCTTGCTCATTGGATGAGGATGATTGATCTCATGATCATTTTTGTGTGGAACACTAAAAGCAAGTATGTAGGTGCTTATTAGAGAATAAGTTCTTTGAGCGTGGCTCGCTAAGGAATACCTAATGGAGTTTTACTTTTTGTCGATAGGAATTTCTGTAGTGATAGTAGTCAAGTGATCCTTGGACTTGAGATCATCATAGTATCTTGTGTATGATGAGTTATACTTTGACTTATTCCTTAAGACCCTTAGGGTATATCAAAGGGTATGCTTGGGTATAATAAGTTGTACATGGAGATAATGTATGATCGATAAAGAATCTACCACTTCTAGTAAAGAGAAATGTCTATGTGATTCGATAAATGACAACCCGGTAGTCCTTGGCAAAGGCGAGAATGAAATTAGAAAGGAGTTTCTAATTTGCATTATTTGGAGTTGTGCATTTAAGAGTCGAAATACATATAATTAAATAAAATAAGACTTGTGAGTAATTCCATGTCTTATATTTAATTGGGACATTGTATGGTGGAAGGATTGAATTATGCGGTAACTATTTACTCAAAGGTTCTTTTATGATTAATGTTGAAATCTATATTATTGGAAAGTCGTTGATGATCATTAGGGAGGCTTATCCTATTGTAGAATAAATATTATTTATTTAAATAAATTAATAGTTTAATTTATTTATTTAAATAAGATTAGAATTATTCTAATTGATTTATTCACAATAGGTTTAATATGGAGAACCTAAAGGGTCACACCATAAAAGGAAGAATAATTATTTAAGAAGTTAATGGCATAATCGTAATAATATGTTAAGTATATTTAATTTAATCTATGGTGATAGAATAAATTAAATAGCTTAATATTATTATTTAATATTTTAGAAATATTAAATATAAATTAATAAGAGAGTCTTATTAATATTATTACAATTATTATTATTTTAATTTCTAAAAGAGTTTAGGAATTAATTTAATATAAGTACTCTCATTTATTCCTAATAGGATTAGGAGGAAAATTAGTTAAAAGAGTTTAATTAATTATCCCTAATAAGATTAGGAGCCCATTTAATTAAAGAGTTTAATTAAATAAATAATACCTTATTTTTAATTAAAAGGGTTACTTGATATCTTTATAAGAGAGTCTTATATAGGATATCTTTAGCCAACCACCCATCGTAATTTCAATAGTTGGAAGTGCGCGCTCTTTTTCTATAGAGATAGAAAACTAGGGTTTTTGCCAACCACCCATCTTCTTGAATCTTTCTTCTTCCTTGGTGGATCACCTCACAGAGGCCAAACACTTGGGTGGCTAACGTTGATCAAAGGAAGGAACCAAACCGGTGGATTCAAGTTGAGCGAAAAGGATTTGGAGGTGAACTTGTACACGAGGAAGCTCGAATCTTCAAGGGTATGATTCTTGTTCTTCATATCTTTTCGTTTAATTAATAATTGTGCATAAAGGATGATCAGGGTATATGGTTTGTAAAATTTTAAAACTCGATTTTTCACGTTTAAGCTTATTTTGTGCAATTTGATTGCGTTCATGAATATTACAAACCTAACAATAAATCGACATTACACATATCGGGACCTTTTTCACTTATTTTTCAAACAAATCTCATATTAACATGAGAACACCAAAGAACAAGTAACGAAAAGGGACACTAAAAATCCCGACGTCGACACTTAACATGTATTAACTGATAGCACACTGAAAACAAAACTTGCTCAACATGATACTAACTTGTGCAAAGTAATTGAAATAAGACAGTTCAATATTAGGAATTGGAATTCAAGAAAACATATTCACTATACAAGAATGGAACTAAAGAAACTTGCTTAACTATAAACAAGTTAGAATAAATCAATAATTATTAGAATTCAAAACTTGTTTGAATAAAGTTAGGATTTTAGCTTGCTCAAATAAAATATAGGAACAAAGAACTTGCTTAATAAAGGTTTAGAGTAAGGAACTTGCCTCGTGTGTAAGCTATAAATTTACAACTCACGTTCACCTACACATAGTATTAAAATCACAATATCTATTAGATATACAAACATTCACTTCCCAAAATAACACTCACTTCTAGTTAAACTTGTTATTTTAGTACAAGTTACTTTACCATATACATCCCACAAATTATAAGTGTTAACTTCACAACACGTATTCACTATTCATTAAGTGTCTTAAATCATAACATATAACTTTCCTATCTTGCTAAATTTTTACAACGTTGAAATTACTAATGACACGGTATGATTCTGTTTTGACCTCTTCATTACATGTTTGTCACCTCAACACATCATTAGACTAGGTTACAATAGATGTTTAATGTCTACAGAAGTAACAGACTTCATTGTCTCTGATCAGGGTATGGCGTAGCTGCGCCCATATTATACAGGCTTGAGACAAAGAGGCATTGCGCTGCTGGAGTTCTGGCCTTGAAACCAGGTAGCAGCTGCTATTTGTACCTGTATGTAAACTACGCCTGGCTTATAATAAAGATTGCTCTGTTTAGCTTAACTAACACAAATTTCACCCACAAAACAGTAAATTTAACATATGCAATTGGTATAGAACTAACACAAACATGATTCCTCACATATTCACCAATTTAGAACAATTAAACAACAACTTCAATTAAAATTTCAAGTTTTTTGTACAAAAACTCCAATTTTGACATCCTTCACAAAAATTCACACTGCGATCACAATTCTTGTCCAAATTAACTCTTTCAAACTACGTTCTCTTCGTTTCTTATTGAACTAGCATATTCAAGGCTCAATTTATAGATTAGCTTACAAATTAACCACCAAATTTGGTACTTTCACAAGCCATATGTATAAACATGTACTATAATTACTTCTCTACCTTTTTAAACGTAATTATCATACTAATTCTTATCTAAATACCAACTCTAACATTATAATTACATACAATCACAAGAAACAAGTTGTATAACAACAATTCCAGAAAATTGAATCCATAGAGCTTGGAAATTTTATGCCGTAAGACATATATATATATATATATATATATATATATATCAAGGTTATGAAAATATACCTTCTTTTGTTTGAATAATCCTTGTTAAACACAAAAATCTCTCAAGTCTCTCTCAGACTCTCTCAACTTTCTCTGCAAACCTCCTTCTTTCTTTTTTAGTTTCAACATAAGCCAATTTCTTTTCACGTACAAAAATACCAACAACGCATACATCCCAACGTCCCAAAATCGACGTTTTACTAATGACCATAATAAATTATCAGTTAACAGAATTTAATATGTATTATTTATATTTTATTTATATTATTTGTTATAATTAAATTTCAAAATTCAAAAGCCATAAGTCTTTATTTGACAAAAACTCTTTAAAATAAAGACTTAATATTTTAAGCCTTGTTAGGGTAAATCCACTTAATTTATTTTACTAAATCTTTACACTATAGTTTATAGTCTCGTATTATTTATTTGGATCTCCATATCCAACATTAGTTAAATAAACTAATTTACATACTAATTTTTAAATAAAGTTTCCACTTAAACAAATATCATAAAATTATAATCGATTATAATTTTATTTAATAATTTAACATAAAATTTTAAATTATTAAGTTAAAACAACAATATAACATCTCATGTTATCTTACAACTCTCTAACTATTGAATTAAATTAAATGAGAATATTATCTAATAAATTTAATTCATAAATATTTACTAACAACAACCACATCAATAAAATATTTATTTAATTTAATAAATATTTTAAATTACAAATAATTAAATCTTGGATTGTTACATCCTTCCCTCCTTACAAGGATTTTGTCCCTAGAATCACAACTCAAACAATTTATTCATCACATTCTTCCCTCCTTACAAAGATTTTGTCCCCAGAATCGAAGACACAGACTAAACAAATAACTCAGGGTAATTCTTCATCATTTCAGCTTCGAGTTCCCACGTAGCCTCTTCGACATTGTGGTTTCTCCATATCACCTTCACAGAAGCTATCACCTTATTCCTGAGCACTTGTTTTTTTCTGTCGACTATCTGGACAGGAACCTCTTCATAAGATAAATCCTTATTGAATTGTAACGGTTCATACTCGATCACATGTTTGTAATCGGGTTTATATGGTCGCAATATTGAAACATGAAAAACATTGTGAACATGTTCTAATTCTGGAGGTAAAGCCACCTCATAATCTAATTCTCCCACTCTTCGCAGTACTTCAAAGGGTCCGATGAACCTTGGGCTTAACTTTCCTTTCTTGCCAAAATGAATTTTCCCCTTCCAAGGAGAAACTTTCAGGAAAACAAAATTTCCTATGTCAAATTCGCGATTCTACCTGTGTTGATCAGCATACTTCTTCTGCCTATCTTGAATAGCTACCAGTCTTCCTCTAATGAGTTTGATAACTTCAGCGGTCTGATGTACCAGTTCTGGTCCTAACAGTTGACGTTCACCAACTTCATCCCAGCACAGTGGAGTTCTGTATTTCTTGTCGTATAATGCCTCGTATGGCGGCATGACAATGCTTGCGTGGTAACTGTTATTATAGGAGAATTCAACCAACGGTAGATGATTGTCCTAGTTTCCTTTGAAATCCATGATGCATGCTCTAAGAATATCTTCTAACGTCTAGATTGTTCATTCGCTTTGCCCATCGGTCTGCGGATAATATGTTATACTCATCTTCAGTTACGTTCCCATGCATTCTTGTAGTCTCTTCCAGAAATTTGATGTGAATCTCAGTTCTCTATCTGATATTATTGACACTGGAACTCCATATCTCGACACGATCTCCTTGACATATAGTTTTGCCAGCTGATCAAGATTAAATCTAATCCTTATTGGCAAAAAGTGTGCTGACTTCGTTAGTCTATCCACTATGACCTATATCACATCGTATCCTTTCTGAGTCGTTGGAAGACCTACCACAAAATCCATTGTGATATACTCCCACTTCCATTCTGGTATGTCCAACGGTTGAAGTAATCCTCTTGGTCTTTGATGCTCGGCCTTCACTCTCTGACATGTCAAGCACTTTGCAACGCATTCTGCAACGTCTCTTTTTATATTTGGCCACAAAAAATGTCACCGCAAATCTTGATACATTTTCGTACTTTCTGGATGGATCGAATATCTTGAGCTATGAGCTTCTGTCAACATTTCTTCTTTAATATTCGGTACTATTGGAACCCAAATTCGTCCCTCGAATCTTAGCATTCCTTCAGTATCAACCTTATACTTCACCTCCTTACCCTCGACCATACTTTCCTTTATTTTTTTTACATTCTTCATCTAGTAGTTGAGCATTCTTTATTTTGTCCACCAAATTTGGACTAGCTTCCATCTGGTACAATCTTTTATCAAATTCTTTTGAAAATTTGATTTCCAACTCTAGCCTTGTCATAACTGAAATGAGCTCCTTCTGGTTGGTTAACAACATCAACTTTTCTCGACCTTTCCTACTCAAGGCATCTGCAACCATATTGGCTTTGCCCGGATGATAAAAGATCTCATAATCATAATCTTTTATCAATTCCAACCATCTTCTTTGGTGCATGTTCAGGTCCTTTTGTGTGAAAATATACTTCAGACTCTTATGGTCTGTGTAGATCTCACACTTCTCTCCATATAGATAGTGTCTCCATATCTTCAGAGCAAACACCACTGCCGCCAACTCTAAGTCATGAGTCGGATACCCTTTCTCATAATCTTTCAATTGCCTTGATGCATACATAATGACCTTGTCGTTCTGCATAAGGACACAACCTAATCCTTTGTGTGAGGCATCACTATACACCAAAAAGTTTCATGTACTATCTGGTAATGAAAACATAGGTGCCACACTGAGCCTCTTCTTTAATTCCGTAAAACTCTCTTCACATTTTTCCGTCCAAACAAATTTTAGAGATTTTCTCGTCAAATTTGTCAATGGAGTGGCAATATTTGAAAAATCCTGAATAAACCATCTATAATAAACCGCCAATCCCAAGAAACTTCTTACTTCTGATGGAGTTCTTGGTTGTACCCAATTTATCACAGCTTCAACTTTTGATGGATCCACTGAAATCTCATCCTTGTCAATTACATGCCCAAGAAATTATACACGTTGCAGCCAATATTCACATTTAGAGAATTTCGCGTATAACTTTCTTTTCTTAGCTTCTCCAGCGTCAAACGTAAGTGTTCCATGTGTTCTTTTTAAGATTTAGAGTACACCAGAATATCATCAATAAATACTACTACAAACTTGTCTAGAAATGGTTTAAACACCTTGTTCATCAAATCCATGAACGCTGGAGGGGCGTTTGTCAAACCAAAAGACATCACCAAAAATTCGTAATGTCCATACCGAGTTCAGAATGATGTCTTTGGTACATCCTCCTTCATTACTTTCAATTGGTGATACCCACTTCTCAAATCTATTTACGAGAAATATCTAGCACCCTTCAATTGATCAAACAAGTCATCTATTCTTGGCAACAGATACTTATTTTTAATAGTGACTTTGTTTAATTCCCTATAATTAATACAAAGACGCATTGACCCATCCTTCTTCATGAAAAACATGGGCCTCCTCACGGTGATACACTAGGTTGAATATATTTCTTGTCTAGAAGTTCTTGCAATTGCACCAATAGTTCTTTCATCTCTACCGGAGTCATTCT
The DNA here is from genome assembly GCA_020205605.1 of Panax ginseng. Classification (NCBI taxonomy): domain Eukaryota; kingdom Viridiplantae; phylum Streptophyta; class Magnoliopsida; order Apiales; family Araliaceae; genus Panax; species Panax ginseng. Next base: position 96,021,575 of record CM035133.1, on the reverse strand, counting down.
GTATGGGGCCTTCGATATTGGAGCAGTTCCTGGCGCTAAGTCGATCACGAACTCGATCTCTCGGTCAGGTGGAAGTCCTGGAAAATCTTTCGGAAATAAGTCCACAAAATCCCTAACTACTGGTATCTCCTCCAGTTTTACACCCTTCTTTTTCTGAGTATCGACTATGTACGCTAAGTATCCTACACAGCCTTGACTCAAAAACTTCTTGGCCTGCATAATCGTCAGACATCTCATTTGTCTAGGAGATTTTCTACCATAGAAAACTATATTTGACGGAGTCATAAAGTTTATACATTTCTTTTGGCAATCAATTATTGCTCCATAATTGAATAACCAATCCATTCCCAAAATAACATCAAACTCTCCGAGTTTTATCAGGATTAAATCTACTGTCATAACATTCCCCTTAATATTCACCCTACAGTTCTTGTATACGAACCTAACAAGAATTACCTCCCTATTCGAAATTTCTATTTAAAGGGAAATTCAACTCTTCACTAGGTAATTCTAACCTCTTAACAAATTCATCAGATATAAACGAGCAAGTAGCACCCAAATCAAATAATACATATGCATTTATATCATTAATTGGGATAATACCTTACACGACATCTTTTTATTGCACCGCGTCTTGCACCGTCATGTTGAAGGTTCTTATTGTGGGCTTATTTGAGGACGTTGGTCCCACAATAGTCAATGTACCTCCACTGCTACTTCCTTTGTTTCCGGTTGTCTCACTAGATTTTTTCTTAGGACACTCGCGACCAAAATGATCCTTTGACCCGCAAATGTAGCAAACATTCTTCTTGGGTTGACTATAATTTGGGCCAATGTGACCCTCCTAGCCACAGTTATAGCATACTCGTTTCCCCCTTAAGCACATACCCATGTGAAACCTCCCGCATATACCACATGCTTCAAACTTCTTCTTCTGCTAGTTACCCTGCTGATTTCCAGCACCTACATTTCCATTCCATTTTCTCTTCAAATTATTATTACCATTTCCACCATTGCCACCACTATTCTTAGCTTCACCCTTATTCTTCTTCTTTCTCTTCTCTTGGTTGTACTTTGTTACAGCCTCGCCTCCACCCTAAGCGAGAATTGCTTTCTCTAGTACCACTGTAAATGTCTTCAGTTAAAACATGGAAACTTTGTTGTCTAGGGCTTCAGTCCTTGTTCAAACCTCATAGCCTTGCGTTCATCTGTGTTGACTTGATATGGCGCGAACATCGCCAACTCATGAAATTTAGCGGCATACTCCGCCACCATCATTGATCCCTGCTTCAATTTTAAAAACTGCACCTCCATCTAATTTTTCAAACTCTTTGGAAAATAAGTCTTGAAAAATATCTCCTTAAACCTATCCCAAGTAATTACCCCTTGACCTCCTCGAGTTTTATTGGCTTGCCACCAATAACTCGCCTCTTCTTTTAACATAAATGTTACAAAAGTAGTTTTCTGATTGTCACCTACTCTAGCCACATCGAAAACTTTCTCTATTTCCATGATCCAGGTCTGTGCCTCAACCGGATTCATGGACCCACAGAATTTTGATGGCCCAACTGCCTTGAAATCCTTAAATGTCACAACTTGATTCTGCGGTTGATTCTGCAAAGCTCCCGTCAATAACGTTACTAATTGTTGAACCGGATTAGCCTTAGCATTGTTGTTATTGGTAGATCCCTCAGTAGTCCTTTGTCTTGGTTGCCGTCTTTGAGGCATTTTCTGTTAAAATATTCTCATTAGATTCTATTCAATCTTTTAAATATTATATATTTAACTTTCACATCCTAAACAAATTTTACCACATAGCACACAATATCTTGAATAAATAGTAACTTTTTTTATTAATCATCTTTAAAAAAACATAGGCATGATAACATCCATGCTATCTACATTACTTTCCTGAACTACAAAAGTTTCAGGATAACATCATCATCATCATATCCTATTGGTTATATGATACTCGGGATTTATAGCTTATTTACTTATTAATCACACAATAATTACATTTCGTATGATGATCTACTAAAATACTGCATAGCCTTACGACGCTCCTCTTCCATAATACAAAACATTTTACGGCGGTCTAGCATGTACCATGGCAGTGTCTCGAAATGAATCGGACAGTACATTACTCGGTCTTGGGCTCGGTTTACAACGGTGTTGAAAATGCTATTCATCTCCTCCATCTTGATCTTCTTTACTTGAACCTCTCTCTCTGCTACCCCGGCTCGTTGAGAAGCTTCCTCATACGCGTCTTCGGCTCTTTCCTTCTTAGTAGACTCTTCTTTCAATCTATTCTTCAGCTCTGCGATCTCCTCTGCCATTTGCTCGTTCTCTCCTTCAGTGTGAATCAGCTTCCATTCGACATTACTTAAGCGTCCATCTAAATCTCGGATCTCGTCGTCCTTCTGCACCATCGAGGTCTGCTGTTCAGCTACTATCTCTTCCAACTCCTCGACTCTATCCTGCAGTTCCACATTACGGTCGTGTACTTCATCGTACATACGAGCAGCGATCGAGTTTGGTGGAAGCTCTTCCTCATTTTCCTCCTCATCCCCATCCGACTGTGGTAGCTCAACAGGATCCTCCTCATCCATCTCTACCTCATCATCCTCATCAGGTAAGCCTTCCTGCTCTATGACCAACGGAGATGACTCCCGTCGCAGTAGTTATTCCAAAACTACCTGAATATCTCGAGGCTCCTCCTCTCTAGGTATCTGGGGTTCTTCCTCCCTAGCTTGACTAGATTCTCCTACATTAGCCATCCTGATAAAAAAAATTAAGTTTTAATTACTAATCATTACTACTTAACACTCACGAGCACATAGGTTACAATCACATAAGCACATAAAGTGTTTTATTACTTCTTCCTTAAAACTCAACAAGTGTTCATCACCACTATCTTTTCAATCTTCTATAAGGTTACTTCCTAAGGCTTTTCCCCACCTAAGGTTCATAACCTAAAGCTCTGATACCAACCTGTGACACCCCCAAATCCAGGTACTTTATTCTCATAAGTTTTGGTGTTCATTTTCCATTCATTCATATCTAACTACCCAAATATAATAAAATTAAACCATAAATCCTCCTATTAAAAGGGTTACATCATTAATCAAAAAGTCTCCCAGGTTATCTAACCTTTACATCAATCAAATGCAGAAATAAAATAATTATGTCACATCATTAACTATAAAGTCTATCATCATGACAATAAATAAATTACAAGTCTTCATCACTTTCTCATTTTTCTCTTTCCTTTGCTAGTGGTAGGTTCATCGCCCTTTTCAACCTTAGCTGCAATGAGTATATATATATATATATATATATATATATATAAGAGTGAGCAAAACAAATGCCCACTTGGAATAGCAATGAATAACAATAGCATAATAATTGCTAATGAATAAGCTCATCAGAGTTGAATAATACTCTGTCAATGATAATCAAAAACTGATATCAACATACAAAATGTAACTGAGGGTCACAAGACTATGAACTATGCTCTAGGTTATCAAGTATTTCTACTTTAACCTTTAATAGTGTAAAAGACTATAATCATCATCTATATCCTAGGTTAACAGGTGTTTTACTGTAACCTTTAACAGTCTAAACGACTATATGGACCATCATCTCGTACTCCAGTTAATCAGCCCTTTGTACAATGTATTGCACAAACATTTTAACGCCATTGCGTAACTTTAAAATAATCCCCTAATATAGGGTTTCTCAGTTTTTAGAGTACAAGTCTGCACCAAAGAAAGTTTGGTTTGGATAAGCTTCAAGGATAATTTAGGGTTTAACGATCATCAACTAAGGGATTAGTTGAATCAACAAGACTTAACAGCACTACGAGTGATCAATAACAGTTTAAAGTAAAATGTTTAAGAATCGTAAGCATGCTTGGAAATAACCAAAAGCATAAGCATTGAATAAAACAATAAACCTTGCTAGAACAATATTAAGCTAAGGTTATAATCTTATTAAATAAGAAATGGAATTACTTAACATGTATTAACTGATAGCACGCTGAAAGCAAAACTTGCTCAACATGATACTAACTTGTGCAAAGTAATTGAAATAAGACAGTTCAATATTAGGAATTGGAATTCAAGAAAACGTATTCACTATACAAGAGTTGAACTAAAGAAACTTGCTTAACTATAAATAAGTTAGAATAAATCAACAATGATTAGAATTCAAAAATTGTTCGAATAAAGTTAGGATTTTAGCTTGCTCAAATAAAATATAGGAACAAAGAACTTGCTTAATAAAGGTTTAAAATAAGGAACTTGCTTCGTGTGTAAGCTATAAATTTACAACTCAAGTTCACCTACACATAGTATTAAAATCACAATATCTATTAGATATACTAACATCCACTTCCCAAAATAACACTCACTTCTAGTTAAACTTGTTATTTTAGTACAAGTTACTTTACCATATACATCTCAGAAATTATAAGTGTTAACTTCACAACACTTATTCACTATTCATTAAGTGTCTTAAATCATAACATATAACTTTCCTATCTTGCTAAATTTTTACAACGTTGAAATTACTAATGACACGGTACGATTCTATTTTCACCTCTTCATTACATGTTTGTCACCTCAACACATCATTAGACTAGGTTACAATAGATGTTTAAAGTCTGCAGAAGTAACAGACCTCACTATCTCTGATCAGGGTATGGTGCAAATTGCATGCATACATACCTGAGCTTGAGATCGGTAGCAATTTGCTGTTACGCCCTTGACACCCAGTAGCAGCAATTGTATTTGGTAAACAGATGAGAAACTACGCAGACTTATAACAGTGCTCTGTTTAGCCCAGCTAACACAAATTTCACCCACAAAATAGTAAATTTAACATATGCAATTGGTATAGAACTAACACAAACATGATTCCTCACATATTCACCAACTTAGAATAATTAAACAACAACTTCAACTAATTTAAATCCTTAAATTTCATGTTTTTTGTACAAAAACTCCAATTTTGACATCCTTCACAAAAATTCACACTGTGATCACAATTCTTGTCCAAATTAACTTATTCAAACTACATTCTCTTTGTTTCTTAATGAACTAGCATATTCAAGGCTCAATTTATAGATTAGCTTACAAATTAACCACCAAACTTGATACTTTCACAAGCCATATGTATAAACATGTACTGTAATTACTTCTCTACCTTTTTAAACGTAATTAGCATACTAATTCTTGTCTAAATACCAACTCTAACATCATAATTACTTACAATCATAAGAAACAAGTTGTATAACAACAATTCCAGAAAATTGAATCCACAGAGCTTGGAAATTTTATGCCGTAAGACATATATATATATATATATATATATAATATCAAGATTATGAAAATATACCTTCTTTTGCTTTGATTAATCCTTGCTAAACACAGAAATCTCTCAAGTCTCTCTCAGACTCTCTCAACTTTCTTTGCAAACCTCCTTCTTTCTTTCTCAGTTTCAACATAAGCCAACTTCTTTTCACGTACAAAAATACCAACAATGCATACTTCCTAACGTCCCAAAACTGACATTTTACTAATGACCATAATAAATTATTAGTTAACAGAATTTAATATATATTATTTATATTTTATTTATATTATTTGTTATAATTAATTTCAAAATTCAAAAGCCATAAGTCTTTATTTGGCAAAAACTCTTTAAAATATAGACTTAATATTTTAAGCCTTGTTAGGGTAAATCCACTTAATTTATTTTACTAAATCTTTAAACATATCCCACGTTATTATCTTTTTTTTTTTTTTGCTAAGTTTGTTTGTTTGTATAAAAGGACCAAATACAATGGCTAAGGGGCATACCCCAGAATATAGGTGATGATCTGAAACACGGAAGAGATCCCAAAATAAAGTTAAACTAACAACCAATTACAGTAATTTGAAACAAATTGAGAAGCGGCCTAAACTAGTCGTCCCACTCGTCCACCACTCGAAAACACAATGACTAGTCGCTCAAGCCTCAAGCTTGCCAAGCTCACTCGAAACCACATGCTGCTTTGAAACCATAGTTTGGGCTTACCATGAACTACCACATGCTCTCCCAAAACTATATCTTTGGATGAAGCCATACCTTGGGCTTACCATCGACCACCACATGCTTGAAGCTGGTGGCCCGAAGCCTATTTCGCTCAAGCCTTGCTCGTCAGGAAGCCATGCTTCGCCTGGGCAAGCTTGGCGCTCAAGCCTTGTTCCAAGTCTTGCTCGCTTGAAACCATGCTCGCTTGAAGCCATACCTTGGGCTTATCATCGACCACCACATGCTTTGAGAAGCTAAGTGGCCGAAGCTTAGCTCGCTCAAGCCTTGCTCGCTTGAACCCATGCTCGCTGCAAAGCCAGCTCGTCAAGCACCCATCCAACCTAAATCAATGTTGTTGAGAGTGGAGATTGCACGCACTAGCTACCCACTAGCTAAAATGGCTAAACTAACAACCAATTACATATATGATTACAATTTGTGGCCTTGATAAAGAGTTACATTTAGAAAGTCTAGACTTAATAAGATGGATAACATCTTTGGCTAGGATCTAGGAGGAATAATGGAGCCATTATGGATCTTGTTATTCCGAGCCTCCGGACTTTATAGAAGCAAGTGGCTGGCGATTAAGCATAGGATATTCTTAGGCAGTGCGAGCCTTGGTATGAAATCGTGTAAGCAATAATAGCATCCCGAGAGAATGGAAAAGTGGTCCAATTTCCTAAAGTCACGGCACTTTGGAGAATGGTTGAAGAGTAATCACATTCAAAAACAAATGGTTAAAGGATTCTAGCTGTTGATTGCAGAGAGGGCAGTTCCATATTACTCGGCCGATGTAGTGTTTGGTCCGATTCGTTTGTGGAGAGTTTTGAAGGAGCCCAAGCGGAGAATGAAGGAAAAGCGAGGAACATGAAACTTATTCCAAAGAATAGAGCTCAAGGAACCTTGGGAGATCTTGCTCGGATTGATTCCCCAAATCTGTTTAGCCTTAATGATCTTAATATTACAAGTTCCCAAAAAACTTGGTGGGGCCTAGGAGAAGGGATGGGAAGGTGGCAGATTCTTTTGGGAGAGAATGACTTCGTGGTGGTTGTTGTTGGGAGGGCCCAGGAGTTGCGAGAGGAGAAAGCTAACCGTGGCAAGTGGGGGAAGTCCAGGTGGAAAGGAGAGAATGAGAAGGGTTAATAGTTGCCCCATTCAACCAAGGATCATACCATAAGCTTATGTGTTGTCCATCCCCCACAATGTACTTTAGATGTTGAAGAGCGAGAGGGCGTAATTTGAGGAATTGCTTCCATATCCAGGAGCAACCGGGGGAAATAGGAACTTGCCAAATAGTCTTAGATTTTAAGATAGTGGCTTTCATCCAGTTTGCCCAGAGAGAGGTCCCACGTTATTATCTCCTGTCCCCCATGAACCTTATTCTCCTACCACGAATAGTTAGCTTCAGACTACAACATAAACGTTGCGAAAGCGATCTTCTGATCCTCGTTGACTCTGGTAACATCGAACACCTTCTCTATTTCCATGATCCAGGTTTGGGCTTCAACTAGATTCATAGAACCTTGAAACTTCGGCGGTCCAACCATTTTGAATTCCTTGAAGATCGTGATTTAGGCTTGCGGTTGATTCGCAAGTGCTCCCATTAACAAACTCACCAACTGCTGAACCGGGTTAGTATTAGCCTCGTTATTATTGTTTGTAGACCCCTCAAGAGGTGGTTGTTGGCGTGGTTGTCTTCTTCTAGGAGGCATTTTCTGTTAACATATACGCTTATTAGTTCATTACTCAACTTCTTGAATATTTAAAGTGTAACTCAAACATTCTAAGACTAAAGCTATAACACATAACATTTCAATAAACTTTGATATTTATTCATTCATAATTTTCCAAAACATAATAAAGATAGCGTCTCTGCTATCAACATCCATTTTCCTGAACTAAACAAGTTTCAGGATTACATCCTCATATTACCCCTTTATTTATCTCATATTAAGGGATTTACAATTTATTTATTCACATACTTAATCATATATTATTATTATTATTATTATTATTATTATTATTATTATTATTATTATTATTATTATTATTATTATAATTATTCCTATCTTGGCATATTAAGACGTCGAGAGGCTTCTCTACGCTCTTCCTCCATAATACGATATGTTGTCCTACGATCCATCACGAACCACGGCAAGTCTTCAAACTGAGGTGGGTAATAAAAGACTTGATCATGGGCCCTATCAATCATAGAATGAAAGGCATAATCCATTTCATTCATCTTGGCCTTCTTCATTTGGACCTTAGCTTTAGCACGGTCTATACGCTGAGTCGCCTTCATCCAAGCCTCTTCTGCTCTCACACACTTAGCTGACTCCTCCTTCAAATCATCTTTTAGCTTTTCCACTTCAGTCTTCATCTTCTCATTTTCAACCAACAGATCCTCTTGTTGTCCCTTTGTATAAACTAGGTCCCATTCCGTATTTCCATGTTGTGAGTCAAGTTCTTGAATCTCGACATCCTTCTGTTCTATAGTAGATTGACGTATCTCAGCTAACTCCTTCAACTCCTCAATATTATCCTGTAATTCTATAGTTTGATCATACAGTGCATCATACATCTCAGCTGATATGGAGTTTAGTGGAAACTCCACAGGATCCTCTTCCTCATCCTCCATCTCTATCTCCTCAGAGTTCTCCTCCTCATGATCAGACACAGGCTCATCCTCTTGTTCTTCCTCAACAACCAACAGAGAAGGCTCCCTCTGAATCAACTTTTCCCGAATCACATGAACGTCTCGAGGTTCATCATCCCTAGATATCTGAGGTATCACTTCCCTAGCTTGACTGGATCCTCCAACGTTAGACATCTTGACAACAAAATACTTTTAAGTTTTATTTATTATGTAACACTCTTTGATACTCGCGAGTACATAAGTTATTAACACAGCACATAAGGTTTTTATTGTTTATCTTTTAATGAATTTCCTCAATTCATTCCTTAGAACTCGATATGAGTTTATCACCACTACGTTTTTTGTCTCCTTAAAGGTTACTTCCTAAGGTTTCCCCACCTAAGGTTCATAACCTAAAGCTTTGATACCAATCTGTGACACCCCCAAATCTGGGTACTCCATTCCCACAGGATTTGGTGCTCACTTTTCAAAACAATTACATCTAACTAACCATAATAAACGATAAAGACATATCTTAAATAACTTTAACAATAATCTTTCCTCTTAGAGGGTTACATCAACTTAAATTAATCCAAGGTAATCTAATCTTAAACTATTATATATGTATGCAGAATACATCACAAAATAACATGAGTCTTATAACATAATTTATTTAAATAAATTCATATAAGTCTTCATCACTTGGACATCTTTCCCTTTCCTTTGCTAGAAGATGGCTCATAGACTTTTTCAACTTTAGCTGCAATGTTAATTGCAAGAGTGAGCAAACAATTGCTCAATGACATCAGATTAGACAATGAATACTGAATAATGGATAACTTGTTCTACGAATCAAGAATAAAACAAGTTCAGGATTTATATCTGAGGGTCCTAAGACCATGAACTATGTCCCTGGTTAGGTATTATTATCTTAACCTTAACAGTCTTTTAGACTATACAGACCCTTCCTTACGTATTTAGGGGGATCTGCCCTTTATACCATGTATTGTGCACAAACATCTAAACGTTAACACGTACAAAATCCCCTATATTAGAGTTGTTCATCTCAGTTTGACTTTAGGATTTTCGCACTAAATAAAATCCCCTGTACAACCAGGGTTTCTGTCCCTGTTCAAATCTCCTAGCCTTGTGCTAATCCGTGTTGACTTGATACGGCGCAAACCTTGCTAATTCGTTAAATTTTGCGGCATACTCCGATACCATCATTGTTCCCTGCTTCAGTTCCAAAAACTGCACCTCCATCTGATTCTTTGAACTCTCTAGGAAATAAGTCTCAAAGAATATCTCCTTAAACTTATCCCATGTCATCACCCCTTGTCCTCCTCGAGTTTTATTGGCTTGCCACCGATAACTAGCCTCTACATTCAACATGAATGTTGCAAAAGCAGTCTTCTGATTCTCACCTACTCTAGCTACATCAAATACTTTCTCTATCTCCATGATCACAGTGCGTGCCTCAAGCTGGATTCATGGACCCCTGAGAATCTGGTGGTCCAACCGCCTTGAAGTCCTTAAATGTCACAACTTGATTATGTAGTTGATTATGTAATGCACCTGTCAGTAATGTCACTAGCTGCTGAATTGGATTAGCCTCAACATTATTGTTATTGGTAGATCCCGCAGGGGTTCTTTGTTGGGGTTGACATCTTGGAGGTATTTTCTGTTAAAACACACCCATTAGACTATTACTCAATTTCTTTAAGTATTTGTACTTAATTTGTACAACATAAAAGGTTATCACGTAACACATAACACTTTGAATAAAATAATAACTTTTATTCATTCATAATCTTTTTTTTGAAAACATAAGAACAATAGCATCACTGCAATTTACATTACTTTCCTGAACTACTAAAGTTCCCGGATAACATCATCATCATATCCCATAGGTTACATAACACTTGGGATTTACATTTTATTTATCATATCATAAATCACATATAAAATACATTCCCTACGATGTCCTACTAAGATACTGCGTAGCCTTATGATGCTCTTCCTCCATAATTCGGAACATTTTTCGACGATCAAATATGTATGATGGCAGCGTCTCGAACTGAATCGGATAACCCCTGACCCGATCTTGAGCTCGATTAATCACGGTGTTGAATACGTTATTCATCTCTTCCATCTTGATTCTCTTTCCTTCAGCTTGTTCTTCAGTTCTGCGATTTCCTCTATCGGTTGCTCGTTTTCTCCTTCGGTGTGGATCAGCTTCTCTTCGACATTATTCAAGCGTTCATCTCGATCCTAGATCTCGTTGTCCTTCTGTGCCATTGCGAACTGTTGTTCAGCTACTATATCTTTCAATCCTCGACGTTGTCCTGAAGTTCCATATTGCGGTCTTATACTTCGTCGTACATATGGGCGACGATTGAGTTAAATGGAAGCTCTTCTTCCTCGCCATCATCATCCAACGGTGGCAGTTCAACGGGGTCCTCCTCGTCCGTCTCTATCTCATCATCCTCATCAGGTAGTCCCTCCTGCTCAACCACTGTGACCAACGAAGATGTTTCCCGTGGCAGTAGTTGTTCCCAAACCACCTGAATATCTCGAGGCTCCTCCTCTCTAGGTATCTGGGTTCCTTCCTCCCTAACCTGACTAGATTCTCCTACATTAGCCACCTTGACAACAAAAATTTTTAAGTTTTAATTACTAATCATTACTACTCGACACTCATGAACACATAAGTGTTTTATTACTTCTCTCTTAAAACTCTATAAGAGTGTATCACCACTATCTTTTCAAAGGTTACTTCCTAAGGCTTTTCCCCACCTAAGGTTCATATCCAAAAGCTTTGATACCAACTTGTGACACCCCCAAATCTGGGTACTTCATTCCCCTAAGACTTGGTGTTCACTTTCCACACATTCATACTATCTACCCAAATAAAATAACATTTAAACCATAAATCCTCCCTATAAAAGGGTTACGTCATTAAATCCAAAATATTCCAGGTTGTCTAACCTTAACATCAATTAAGTGCGAAAATAAAATAATTACATCACATCATTAAATATAAAGTCTATTAACATAAAAGCCATTAAATTACAAGTCTTCATCACTTGTACATTTTTCCCTTTCCTTTGCTAGTTGTAGATTCATCGACCTTCTCAACTATAGCTGCAATGAGTGTATATATGTAAGAGTGAGCAAACAAAGCTCACTTGAATAATAATGAATAAACACCATATCAACTGCCAAATGAATAGGCTCAATAGAAATGAATAAAGTACTTCATCAATAATAATCAGGAACAAAACTTAAAATATATAACTGAGGGTCAAAAGACCACGAACTATATCCATAGTTATAAGTAATCTTTCAACTTAAACTTTAACAGTCGTAAGACTATAAGGACTCCTCGTACTTAGGGGGGGGATCAACCCTTCGTACAATGTATTGTGCACAAACATTTTAACGATATGCGTAAGTTATCCCCTAATAATAGGGTTGTTTATCTCAGCATTTAGAATACGAGTCCGCACCAAAGTAAGTTTGGTTTGAAAAAGTTTCAAGGTAATTTAGAATTCAACGAACATCAACTACGAAGTAGTTGAATAAAAAGTTACTAACTTTATGTTATGGAATAAATCATAACGGAATCAATATTGAATACTAATGTCATGCTTTAGGAATAATCTAAGAGCATAAATATTGAATAATTATAACATACCTTGCTTGAATAATATTAAGCCAATGTTATTTAGAATTGAGTACTAAGCATGCATAACAAATAATAAAGTGAACGATAAAACTTGATTAACATTAGTATATCAGAATATATAAACTTGCATGCTAAATAACAAGTTAAAGACAAAAATAACTTGCTCAATAATAATAAGGTAGAGTATGAAACTTGCTCAACAAAAATGTTGAGTTAGAACACTTGACATAATGCGAATGTTCAATAACAATATTAGATGTGGAATCATCAACAATAATTATCCACTAACGTGCTTGAAAAAAATAATAACTCAAGTTTGAGTTAGAGAACTTGCCTTGTTTGTAGGCTAAATCGTAATAGTTTGATTCACAATATCCTAATTACATATCATTAGGATACAATTAGTCATTACAAATAAGAAAACAAAGTATGAACTGCCTACAAAGTGTTTGATGTTTTGCCTGATCCAATGTTCATGCATAGAATCATATCCGTAATTGACTACACTTGCATTTTAACCATCACAATACCATAGGACTACAGAAATATCATTAATATGGGAGGTGGAACTTATGTTGGATCAAAATTTCTGTGGGACTAATATTCTGTCGGACTTGCATATACATGATTGGAAATTCCTCAAAATTTTAGCCTATATAGTTGCATGTACTGAATGTTACAGTTATTTGCCATAATATGCTTCTACATAGTGTCCTTCTTTGCAAATTGCACCATTTGAATAGTAACTACGTCCGATCAGTCCAATGTGTTGTGACACACCCCCAACCATGTACTCCACGTACACATAACTTGAAGTTTGGGGTTGTGTTCGGGGTCTATGTATACATATTCGATTTATGCCCAATTCTAATTCTTGTGTATGCGCATTCTTGCAGACATTTCTAAATGACTTCCAAGCGTTAACGTGGCGAAGGTTCAGGGACCACTTCGACTCCACCTCCAAAATTTGTGATGACATTTTGTTAGTCAAATGGCTCGAAACGCTTATAACCGCATGGCTACCCGCTCTCTTGTCCCCGAACGATGTTTGAGACCTGATCTAGCCAAGGATGGGGATATGGCAGCCATGATTGCGGAAAGAAATTGGTTCACATTCACCACGCAACCAGACCCAGCAGTCATTGCAGTAGTAAAAGAGTTTTACACAAATGTGTCCGAACACTTCCACTATGGAGTGTATGTGAGGGGTAAGACGTTTGAATTCGGTGAAGAAGATATCAATGGGTGCTACCAACTACCGTTAGAGGGACTCCATGATGAGTATGCTAGTCTTGTGAGTGTCGGTCCAGACTATGAGAAAATAATCCGAGAGCTTTGTCAACCGGGCACCACGTGGACATTACATAAACGTGGCAGCATGACCTTTCCACTTTCTAACCTCAGTTTATATGGGAAGGCGTGGTATGCCTTCATCTGCGCTAAACTTATGCCATGCACCCATGTGAGCCATGTTACCAAGGAGAGGGTCGTTCTGCTATATTCCATTATTCAAGGATTGAAGATAGATGTCGGACATGTGATCCAGCAATCCATTCTGCGAGCTGCAATAGGAGGAACCACGGGAGGTTTACCCCATCCATCTCTTATTTGTGTCTTATGTGCAAAATTTGGGGTTAAATGGAAGTCGGAAGAGATGATTCAAACCCCCATGCCGGTGTTGGATCATAAACTGATTAGTAGGTATAGAGTATGGACTGGTGGGGAAAACCACCCTAGGGGATTAGGTTTCATAATTCCCCAATTTGAAGCTACACAAGCTCCAGCACCTCAAGCTCCACCTACTTATGGTCCTTCCTTAGCAGCTTCCCGTGGTGTGGTTCCTGAAGCGGTCCAGCGTGAGATAGACGGATGATTCTACAATCTCGAAGCCCAGAATGTCCGCTTGTCTGAACGTCAAGATGTGATCTATAAATATTTAGTCGATCAGTTTGCTGCTCAAAATGCCATGAACGCCCAACTGTTCCCAGGCGTTAATCTCAGCCAGTTCCCTACTGCTCCCATTCTGCCTGTGTTTCCCCCTTCTGATCTAGAGATGAGCGAGGAGGATGATGCTCCGCCCGAGGCATAAGCTCGTCAGGGAAATCCTCTGTTTTATTTTGTTTTATTTTTCGCATGAGGACATTGCTCTAGATTAGTTTGGGGGTAGGTTAATTTCTTTTTGCATTAGTAGATTGCTATTGTTAATAGACTGTGGATAATTTGAAGGGTTATTGTTGGTTAAATGTTATATTTAGGATTTCATGTTAATTCCAGCTTTTGATAGTACTTATGTTTGGGACTAATGATGAAATTAAAATTTGCAGGAACAAGTCTAGTAAGGATTGTTGAGTCAGTGATATGATTTTCTTAACATGATTTAAATCTTTATCTGTTTGACACTGATATTATAAGGATAGCACGTTTTAAAAAAATGACCATGTTGGCTAAGGAAGTATTAAATGGTTAGATAATAGACTTCTAAAGGTTGAATGCTAGTGAAATAAAGGAACAATTTGAATAGCTAGTGAAGACTGAATTCAGACATAAACTCAAGTCTGGGGGAAAAAATTTGTAGTCTATAAGCTTAAAAAAAATAAAAATTAATAAACACCGTGGCATGCTTGTCTAGTTTTGTGGCCTTTTTTACTTGAGTAAGTAAGCCCGAGGGGATTGTCTCTACACCTAGTGCCCTAAGGTCTTAATGGCTTGGGAGTCGTTGGTCGAAAGCTCGTTAAGGTAACACTGAAAAGCCTAAGGGAATAAGACAATGCGTAGTCATGAGAAAAAAAAATATAATAAAGCGGGAAAAGTGCAAAAAGCCCCTGTTATAAAAAAAAGCATAAGTATTCCATCTTGACTCTTGGACTTTGGTGATTGTTTGATTTCAGCCGAATCAAGTTTATTTGATGAGTTTTCGAGTTTGCACTGTATGATGCCTTCAAAGAAAGCTATTCTCTTTCATATTTTTGCCTTTCATTGGTTAGCATGGTTGTTTGTCACACACACACACACACAATATCGGTAATAACAGATTTAGATTCATTGATTGTTGGGATATTATTGAACTGCATTAACATGATGTATTAGCATGTTTTTGTGATTTTTCTGAGGCCTATAAATATATGTGTACTATTCGATTGCTGGAATTAAGAACATATAGATAGTTTGCATTTGCGTGATAGTTAGTTTTTCGTGTTGTTTTGTGTTTTGTTACTTAAGGACAAGCAATGATTTAAGTTTGGGGGTATTTGATGATTGGGTAGCATACCCATGAATCGGTTATATTTGGGCTTAAATTATTGTATTCTCAAGGCATTTAGATTCATTTTTACTGTGTTTAGTTGTTATGTTGCAGATTCAGGAGCTGCGGGGACAAATTGGGGAATTTTGAGTTAACAGTGGCATAATGGTAAATTTGTTGAAGTACAGCGCCGCGGCGCTGAGCCGGAATTTTAGTTGACCAGGACGCGGGTTGACTTTTGGTTTGACTTGCTGAATGGAGGTTGTTTGAAGCCAATTTGGACTTGGATTGCTAGAGTTTGGATAAGTGGAGTACATAAAGGCAAATTTTAATGGAAAGAGGTATCTAATCTACACAATTGGAGGCTGATCAAGGAGTCAAGAGGAGAATTTGAAGATTTTACTTAGAGTTTTTCTTCTTCTTCATTCTTTCAATTGGTGTAATTCTTTAAGGATGATTTTTCAAAGATTGTTGGTTTTAATTTCCGTCATGAACTAATTTCTTTAATTAAGATTTCAACTGAACCTTTTATGGCTATGAATTAATTATTTGATTTATTCCAATTATTTATGTCAGAGTGAATTTTTTATCTCGCCTTGCATTGATTGATTAATTATCTGGCCAGTAATTACCTTGTTACTCTAGAAGGAATTGAAAGAGAAATTCTAGGGTTAGAACTGGGCATGATATCATGTGACTTAGTTATTTGCAAAGTGAATAATTAGGTTTGTGAATTAAATGGAAATATCTGTTCACCGCATGTAACACATAAGGAATTGGAACTGAAAGGAGTTTAATTCAATTATTTTGCATAGAAATATAGCAAGATTAATCTGGATTAAATAGAAGGCAATTGATCACTTGGAAAAGGACTTTTGGCATTGGAGAATTCCTGTTAACAATTCAATAGGCATAATAATTGGGATAATTGGATAATTGATTTATAGTTCATAATTTGGGATATTGGAGTCTTAATCCTCATTTATCTGAATTCATTCAAATCTTAGTTCTGTTTATTTGCTTTATTTTAGAATAATCTCTTTTAATTATTTAACTTAATTTTCTTAATTATAAAAATCACATTTTATGGTTGTTTAAATAAAATTGGATTGATATAGTACTAGTAGTTGGAATTTATTAATTAGAATTCTCTGTGGGATCGACACTCTATCTTATCACTCTATTACTTGTTGACCGTATATACTTGCACGTTTGCTTTGATTGTGAAATCAACCAACAACAATAGTGGAGAAAAGGCTTTAAAAGATGTAAAAAGGCTTACAGTGGACTGCCAAAGAAGATTTCTATAGCTTTAAATGGATGAACACTCGGTTCCCACCGGTAAAAAATAGCAATATATGAGCTCACAAGTGTTTTTTTTTAAAATGAGAAAGCACTCAGTTTATAGTGTATACAGAGAGCAAATTGGACAGGGCTTCCTCGCCTTTTTCTCTTCCAAAATGGCCACCCCAAGCCCTCTATTTAATTGAGGGAACTGCAGGTTTTTTCTGACGATGCCTTGAGTGCATCTGCGGCGACTAAAGTGCCCCGGGCTCTGCGGGTCCCGTCATCTCGAAGTACGTGAACGCATGTAATGTGATGTATGCTTAAACTTTCAGAACATCAATCTAGGCATCTAATTGAGGTATATAAGACCTTTTTTGGAGTGATGTTGTCGAGAGCTACACAATGACATGGGATTAGAGGTTCTACGAAGTCAGGAATATGGGACCATGCCCTTGGTCTTCAAGACTTCAAATTCTATCTGGTGTGCTGTCTTATGTAGTAGTCACTCGGGATTGGAGCTATTGGTTCTTGTAGGACACTACTGTATAGAATGTATGTTGAAATGTTATTGAGACGGGGCAATGTGGAATCGAGGAGGTAAAATGATGATTTTGCCCTTCACCAGGGTTATCTACGGTTTGATGCGATGTAGCGATTGTTGCTCGGTGGTTATCTCTACGAGATTTGGGCTGCTTGTAGTCTTGAAGGTCCTCAGGGTTATCTCTGAGGTGTGCCTGACCTCCCGGGATTGTCTCCGGGGTTGGAACGGAGTGCCTCGGGGTTATCTCTGAGGTTGAAGGCGATTATGAGGGTTGAAATGAGCATTTAGGGGTTATCTGAATGCGCACTGCACTCCTCGGGGTTGTCTTCGAGGTTAGAACTGAAACTCCCGGTGTTGTTTCCGGGATGAAATTGATTATCTCTAGGTTATATCCGAGATGAAAGAGCTTTCTCCTGTGTTATTTCCAGAACTTGAACTGCATCCCTCAGGGTTATCTCCGAGGTTGAAACTGGAACCTGTCCTCTAGGGTTATCTCTGAAAGACGATTATGCCCTCTTATAATGTTAGTAACAAGAGTGCAAAATATTTTGAGTGTCTACACGTACTAATCACATCCATTATCAATTTCAGATTATATAAATGATCTAATCATTAATTTAAGCCTTAAAATAGACCCAAAATACATATACTAAGCCATAAACTAAATTTCTTCTTTTAACACTTGTTTCCATGAATTTGATTACATGAATACCTGTTATAGATTACATATAACAAATTATATACATTTATTAACAGTATATCATCAATACTTAGCAAATCCTCTACCAAAATCCATTACAGAGAAGTATATATAAGAACACAAAATTGATTTTACAACCAAGTTTTTACCTTTGATTTCTTCTTTAGATTGGTTAGAAGATGATTAGGAAACCTTGATTACACCTTTTCTTCCCTCTTGATTCTCAGGATTTCTCTTCTTAATCCACAGAAAATTTCTTTATCTTTCAAACCCTCTATAAGGCTCCCCTTTCTCTCTGTTATTTAGACTTAGCAAAATAATGCATAACATAAAAATTGACAAATAGTTTACACTCAAATAAATTAAGGGTCTCAGCAGTTACAATATTCCAAAGGTTATAAGACCTTGTTTGGTTGACGCACCTTAAAACCCTTTCTATTTTATTTTTATAATTCTCTTATCCTATAGTACTCATGTCACACATTACCAAATTAAATTATAATCTTTATTTAGCTAACACAATATTTAATTAGCTAATATAGTTATAATTTGTTTAACAAATCATTAATCCTCTAATTTAAATATTTAACTAAATTAGAATATTTCCATTCCATTAGCGTAATAAAGTACGCACTGATTATAAAATCATTTAATCAATATTATCGTTCTTCCCCCCTTAAGTTTTATAACCTAATGCTTTGATACCAACCTGTGATGCCCCCAAATCCGGGTATCTTCCAACCTGCTTTAACTATCCATCTTAGCCTTGCCCTTATCTCTCTTAGCATTCTCAGTACGCTCGGCTTTAACTGCAATCATATAATTCTTGCAAGAAGTGAGCATAACAAGCTCAGCAAGTTTAACAAAGAATAATATCAATACCACATTCGTGAATTATATGAAAATCTTCCATAACTGAACAAATAGCCATGAAGTATTACGAAACATTAATACTCTACAATTCATAATCTCAATTCCCAAAGTATATAATAGTTTAGGAATTCTGAACCAGTCGAAAGACCATGAACATTATCTTTCTGTTTTCATACTTGAAAAGGACATCACAGCACTAAGGCTGTACATCTAGCATTAATTACGAGCACTTCTAGGCGATCAACCCATAGTACTCTATATTGATCAACATTCATCCGTTAAACGTATTTACGTTTAAGTTTTGGCAAACTCGCGTGCCCATCGAATAATCGATAAAAAATACTTTTGTTTGTTCATAGACAAACTTACCTTTGAGTCCGTACCAAATACTTGGCATAGGATAGCGTTATCATTTCTATATAGAAAGATATGTATACAAATCAATCTATCTCTTACGAGTTAAAACTGGCATTGACCCTTTCTTTAAAATCATTCATGCAACTCAGTACAATGAATCACAAAAAACTCGACTAACATGAAGGTTAGACAAGCGTTAAGAAAACTTTCCTTCAAGCGTCTTCAAATAATTTATTCGATTGTTCTCAGCCTTTACAGAATCTACATGATATATTCACATAGCACACTATAATTAGCTACCAAACAATCAATCACATTGTTCCTACCAACTTCTTTCCTTTCTATGTTTTAATTGACTTTATTTCATTAATAAAGTCAATTCGACTTACTACCCTTCATCCCAACTTGTTAACGATCTTACATTATTAACCGGACTCGATCATCATTGGTGAAGTACCAATGTCGATTACCGTTCACGGTTTATTTATTAACACATCGTGTTCTTCGTTAACATATTAACAACTCGCGTTCAATTCCTAAGTTCATCATCATATACACTAGTATATGTAATATAGGAATGGTTTTAGTATGTTCATTAAGTATATAAACTTATCTTATATTGGTCTTGAAACAATTGAATTCAAAACCTAACTTGTCTAACAACTCCCCCCTTGGCTTTGGCCATGGTATGGCCTTTCTATGCAACTTGTGTCATGAGCAGGTTCTGATACCTAAGCCCCTTGCTCATGTTTTGCAACGAAACTCCTTTGTATGAATGGCGTTGCAGCGCCACTCTTGATGAAGTCGTCAAGATTACTCGCATGCATGGCGTACCGTATGCGTGCACAACAAGCCTTATCTTAGCTTGGCTTTGCTGGACCTCGACACAGAAAATTTTTATAGACAAAATTTTTAGTAAAATTCCCGACTTCATAACATCTTCGTTATAAGTCCGATTTGGTCCGTTCAAAAGCCTACAACTCATAAATTACATACTCTATGTGTTCATATAAGAATTTTATAATTCCAAATCCATTTACTCAAAATTTACTTCTAAGTTCAATATCGAGCGTTCGTTAAACGCTTTCGAGTGTTCAATACTCGCTTTCTTCATTTTAATTCGGAATCCGACGATTCTTGAGCCCACGACTCTTAAATACTCTATCTCACGTGTTGACATTGAAAACCAATGTTTCCAAGTCACACATCAACTTTCAACTACTAATCCGGAATTCCTATGTTTTCGACGTTTAACGTCTAATTCCATAAAATTCGCCATAACTTCGTTACTAGTGTTCTATATGCCAAATCAAATGGAACACTCCATTAATTTCATATCTATATCCTAACCAAGCAAGATGCACATATCCTAATAACGTTGGTGTTCAATTTGTCCATTAACAATCAAGTTCATCAATCAATATTTCCTACGGTTTAAACTTACGTAAACCATTACGATTTTCATTTGCAATTGACTTGTAAAGGTTTTACATATTACAACCATCCTTATTCCTCCATAAGAGGCATGGTCCACCAATCTATGATTCTTTATAACAAAGAAATCAAAAGGATGGAAAACTAATATTAATGGAATATTACCTTTTCGATCTTTGTGTTCTTGCTAAAACTTCTAAGGTTCTGCATCAAAGTGAGATGATTGCTTATGTTTAGCTCTTTTTCTCTCTCAATATAAGTTGGATGATCTCTTGGAAAACCAAAAATAACCAACTTAAGCCTTCTATTTATAAGCAATTCAAATGGAGGGCTTTTTGATCATTTCTCCCCACCTCCTCATTATTCACTACTTCATCACCAAGTAAAATACTTGGTGATCAAGTAGTTCACTTTACTTGGCCACCAAGTGGCCGGCCCATATGCCCATGGGTCATCTCCATGGGTTGCCCCATGGATTTTACCCATTCGGTGACCCATCGGTTCGATTTCTTGGATCGGGCTTAATTAAACATAACGTTGGGCCTTGACTTGGGCTTAAACACATAATTCATTGGGCTTGATTACTCAATTACTTGGGCTTGATATAATCCAAATCCAATTGGATTATACTAAGTCCTAAACTCTAAGTCCATAACACCAATCGTATTCTACACGTATCATTCACGTATCCTCTTCGTATAATACTCGTGCGATAATCGTATTGTACTTCGTATTAAATCATCATACTATACTCGTATACTAAATAGTATCACACTCGTATAACGTACGCATAATCATCGTAATTCATTATACGTATCTCATTTCCTTCCCAGAAATCATTCTTCTCAACCCTTAGGTTTTAAGTCCGCAGGCGAAAACTTCGTTTGCCATAAATGAAATATTATTAAATATTCCATCTCGTCTTCATATTCTATCATTACGCGTTTTTCGGAATTTCAAACTTAATTCCCGAGCAAAAACGGATGAATAGTGTTTTTACGAGAATTTTTCGGAAAACTTTTATTTTCGTCTTGGAAATTCAAAACAATTAATTCTAACACATAGCCAGAATACTAACCACATTCGTACATTCTAGGTCATAGAACGACCTCACATAGCTTACTCACATAAATAATCAATTAAATTCATTTAATTCACATAATCAAATAAAAATTTAATTCTCATATAAATCCAATTTTCTCGGGCGTTACATTCTCCCCCCCTATAAGGATTATGTCCCCAGAATCTCGCTTATAATTACATAAACAAATGAGGAAATTTTGCTTCATTTTAATTTCGAGTTCCCACGTTGCTTCTTCAGCATTGTAGTTTC
Organism: Panax ginseng; assembly: GCA_020205605.1. NCBI lineage: Eukaryota > Viridiplantae > Streptophyta > Magnoliopsida > Apiales > Araliaceae > Panax > Panax ginseng. Next base: position 95,999,411 of record CM035133.1, on the reverse strand, counting down.
TCCATATCACCTTCACCAAAGGTATTATCTTATTTCTCAAAACTTGTTCCTTCCTATCAACTATTTGAACTGGAAGTTCTTCATACGATAAATCTTTCTTTATCTAAATAGATTCATACTTTATTACATGTTTATAATCCGGCTTATAGGGACGCAACACAGACACGTGAAACACATTGTGTATACGTTCCATCTCTGGAGGTAAGGCTACTTCATAAGCTACCTCTCCTACCCTTCTTAAAATCTCAAAAGGTCCTATAAACCTTGGATTTAACTTCCCTTCCTTTCCAAAACGTATCTTCCCTTTCCAAGGAGATACTTTCATAAAGACATAAAACCCTACATCAAATTCTCTCTTTTCTCTGTGAGGATCGGCAAACTTCTTTTGCCTATCTTGAGCCGCTACCAATTGAGTACGTATTAGCTTTACCATGCCCGCCGTCTGTTGTACCAATTCGGGTCCCAACATCCGACGTTCACCCACTTCATCCCAACATAATGGAGTACGACACTTCCTTCCATACAACGCTTCGTAAGGGGGCATGCCTATACTAGCGTGAAAACTATTGTTGTACGCAAATTCCACCAACGGTAGATGGTCATCCCAACTCCCTTTGAAATCCATAACGCAAGATCTTAACATATCTTCAAGCGTCCGTTCACTTTGTCCATCCGTCTGAGGATGATACGATGTACTGAATCTCAACTGTGTTCCCATTTGCTCTTGCAAACTTCTCCAAAAGTTTGATGTGAATCGTGGATCACGATCTGACACAATCAAAATAGGTACTCCATATCTTGAAATAATTTCCTTGACATAAAGCTTAGCTAATTGGTCTAGGTTATACCTAACTCCTATCGGTAGAAAGTGAGCCGATTTTGTCAATCGATCCACTATCACCCAAATAGTGTCGTATCATTTCCTTGTCATTTCAAGTCCTACCACAAAATCCATTGTGATGTGATCCCATTTCCACTCTGGAATTTCTAATGATTGCAACAACCCGCTGGGTCGTTGGTGTTCAGCCTTAACCTTTTGGCAAGTTAAGCACTTACTAACATATTTTGCTATTTCCCTTTTCATGTTCAGCCACCAAAAGTTCTGACGAAGGTCTTGATACATCTTCGTACTACCGGGATGTATCGAGTACCTCAAACTATGGGCCTCACTCATTATCTCCTCCTTCAAAACGAAGTAATCCCTCCTTATCGAGGTTATACTTTGTCTTTTCTTCATCTTCTATCCTCTTCTTCATATGTTCGCATTCCTCGTTGCTTAATTGCACTTCCTTAACACGTTCCACTATGGTCGGTTGAGTTTCCATGGAAAATAACATCTCCTCTACTTCATTTGGTAATTTAACTTCTAATTCCATTCTCGCCATCATTGTTACTAACTCATTCTGAGTCGTTAACATTGACAGTTTCTCTCTACCCTTCCTACGTAGTGCATCGGCTACTACATTTGCTTTCCCCGAATGATATAAGATATCACAATCGTAATCTTTTATTAGTTCCAACCACCTTCTCTGCCTCATATTAAACTCCTTTTATGTGAAGATATATTTCAGACTTTTATGGTCCGTGTATATCTCACACTTCTCACCGTATAGATAATGCCTCCATATTTTTAAGGCAAAAACTACAGCTGCCAATTCTAGGTCATGAGTAGGATAGGCCTTCTCATAATCCTTTAATTGACGTTATGCATACGAAATGACCTTGCTATGTTGCATGAGCACGCAACCCAGTCCTCTATGTGAAGCATCGCTATACACTACAAAATTTCCTGTATCATCTGGCAAAGACAATACAGGTGCCTCACTTAACCTCTTCTTTAGTTCCTGAAAACTATTCTCACATTTTTCAGTCCACACATACTTCACCGACTTCCTCGTCAAATTTGTTAACGGAGTAACTATTTTAGAAAAGTCCTGGATGAACCTTCTATAGTATCCCGCTAACCCCAAAAAACTTGGAACCTCAGTTGGCATTTTCGGTTGCTCCCACTCATTAGCTGCTTCTACTTTTGCTGGATCCACAGAAATGCCATCTTTATCAATAACATATCCTAGAAACTGCACTCGTTCAAGCTAAAATTCACACTTTGTGAATTTTTCATATAACTTTTCCTTCCGTAGTGTTTCCAACACTATCCTCAAATGTTCAGCATGATCTTCTGGCATCTTAGAATAGACTAGAATATCATCAATGAACACTACAACGAACTTGTCCAAATATTGTTTGAACACTAAGTTCATCATATCCATAAATCTGGTGCGCGATTAGTCAACTCCAACGACATTACGTAAACTCGTAATGACCATAACGAGTTCTGAATGTCGTCTTAGGTACATTCTCCTTCCTCACTTTTAACTGATGATACCCCGTACGCAAATCTATTTTAGAAAAATACTTTGCCCCTTTCAACTGATCAAATAGATCATCGATCCTAGCCAACGGGTATTTCTTCTTAATTGTTAACTTGTTTAACTCTCGATAGTCGATACAAAGTCGTAACGACCCATCCTTTTCTTTTACAAACAATGGGGTGCTCCCAAGGGACACACTTTCGGTTGAATGTACTTCCTGTCTAATAGTTCTTGTAATTGAACCATTAACTCCTTCATTTCAACTGGCGCCATCCGATATGGTGCCCTTGAAACTGGTGTCGTACCCGGTAATAGATCAATCACAAATTCGACTTCCCTATCCGGTGGAATACCCGGTAATCCCTCCAAAAATACATCCGCAAAATCTTGAACTATAGGTATCTGGTCCATGGATGTTCCCACTCTTTGGGTATCCATAACATGGCATAGATAACCTACACACCCCTTTCTTAACATCTTCCTAGCTTGTGTCATCGATAGACAACAAGAGCGTCTCGGTGATTTACTACCGAAGAACACTACCTTGGTTCTCTTAGAAAGCCGAAGGTTCACACTTTTCCTATGGCAATCGATTATAGATAAGGTTAATCAACCAATCCATATCAAGAATTACATCGAATTCTTTTTTAACCTTATTGGTACCAAATCTACCGATAACTTATTACCTCTAATATCTATACAACAATCCTTATGAATATGTTCAATGGGGATTATCTCTTCGTTTTCTACCTTAACATCTAAAGGTATTACCAGCTTTTCAGGGATTAAATCTAATCGCTTAGCAAATTCACATGCTATAAAAGAACAAGTAGCACCCGAGTCAAATAACACATAAGCATTTATTTCATTAACTAGAATGATACCTGCTACTACATCCGATGATGCAACCGCATCTTGGACAATCATATTAAACGTACGGGTTGAGGGTCTACCCACTGATGGTGTTGGTCCAGTAATGGCTAATTTACCACTACCAGAACCCTTATTTCCCTCTAACCCTTTCTTCGGGCAATTTCTTGCCATGTGGTCCAACGATCCACAAATAAAACACCCATGATTTTTCTTAGGGTTAGGATAGTTGGGTGATAAATGTCCCTCCTGCCCACAGTTCTAACAAACTAACTTTCCCTTTAAACAGACTCCCAAATGAGTCTTTGCGCATGTCTTGCATGCCTCCATCCTACGTTTAGGATCTCCTCGTTTCACCCCAGTATTCCCAGGGTTAAAGATTTTTCTCTTTGGTATAGTGCCACTACCGCTGGCAACCTCTGCCTTATTTCCTCCCTCCTCACTCTTATTCTTATTCTTATTCTTTCTTTCCTTGTGGTACTGAGACAACGCCTCACCACCACCTTCGGCTATAATTTCTTTTTCCAGAATGGTCCCGTAGGAAGCACTCTGAAACACTAAAATCCTACTTTAGAACTAGGGTTTCAAGCCCTGCTCAAACCTACGAGCCTTCCTCTTTTCTGTGTCCACTTGATGTGGAGCAAATATCGCCAATTCATTTAATTTGGTTACGTACTGGGGAACTGTAATATCCCCTTGTTTAAGTTCCAAGAACTTAATCTCCATTCTACCTTGCATGCTAGTAGGGAAGTAATTCTCTAAGAATACCTTCTTGAACTGTTCCCATGTAACTGCCTCCGTTCTAGCCCCACCATGGTGAGCCTCCCACCAGTAGTTGGCCTCCCCTTTCATCATTTAAGTCGCAAAAGAAGTCTTTTGTGCCTCACCCACGTTTGTGATAACAAACGCCTTCTCTATCTCTTTCACCCATGTCTGGGCCTCTAAGGGGTCCGTCGTTTCTCGGAACTTCGGAGGACCCACACTTTTGAATTCTTTAAAGGTAGTTGTTCTAGCTACCCTAGGTGCTACGGGAATTCCTCCCCCAACTTGGTTAAATGCTGCCATTAATAAATTAACGAACTCTTTCATAGGGTTATTAGGACCCCCTTGATTTTCATTATGTGACTCAGCCTCTTGGTTATGTTGTCTCCTTCTTGGCGGCATAATTCTGATTAAATAAATAAAGTTTCATTATTATCTATTTAAATACTTAGTTATCATTCCCAAATAACAACTCATACCATAACAAGCACATTAAATAAAAACTTCATTATATTAATATGCTTTCATAGTCAAAACTATTTACACTTTGCTTCCATAGCCAAAAAGCTATTACATTACTATCCCGCGATTGACTTCTACAAAAATTTGGATTTACAAAAAGACTACCCTTTAATTATATAAAAGATGGTTTTACGTCACTACACATATACAAAAAGATCTAATGATCAACTAACACTGCCTTACGGCATTCTCATGTTTTTGATTTGCTAAAATCGAAATAATATCTCGACTAATCGTATGTCGAGTCTACCCTGACTCAATAGAATAACAAGCAAGTTTCAGCTTGAAATCCTCGTGAGCACAGTCATTGATGTATGACATCCGTGCTATCTTCTGGTCATTTTCAACCACTTTCTTTCGAAGCTCTACGACCTCTACCTTATAATCTCTAGTTTTATTCGTCATCAGCACTTTCTCATCATGCTCTGACTCAAAATCTTCCTCTGTAGACTCCTTCGCCTCATATAGGGCGGTAATATCCTCGTTCTATGTCTGCACCACCGTGCGCAGATGCACATTCCTATCAAGCACTGTACAATGATCTCATTACATCTGGAGGTGTTGACTCCTAAGTAGGTACCACCGTATTAATCGATGTTACTCCATATCCTCCTCCACATCTATCATCATATTCAGATATGATGTTATTCCCATTGTTTCCTCGGAGTACTCCTCCTCAGAAATGTACTCTTCTGGATCAGAATCTTCTAGAACCACTATCGGTACATCCGCCACTAGCATAGGTACTATCTCCACTCGGTTCACTGACTCTTCACTCAGAACGTGAATGTCTCTATACATAAAGCTATCGTTTGACATCTACAAAACACATAACATGTTGATTAGTGCATAATACACAATAGTATAAGCACAAATCACATTTAATTTATTTAGGATTAATTTCCATCTTTTAAATCTTTAGGTACTGAGTTTTCTCAATACCTTATTAATTCATTCGACTCGAATTTCTTTCTTCGGACTTTAACTTCTTTACGAGGTTATTAGCCTAAGGTTCTTCCCCCCTTAAGTTTTATAACCTAATGCTTTGATACCAACCTGTGATGCCCCCAAATCCGGGTATCTTCCAACCTGCTTTAACTATCCATCTTAGCCTTGCCCTTATCTCTCTTAGCATTCTCGAAGCGCTTCAAACTTTTAGCTCGCAATCATATAATTCTTGCAAGAAGTGAGCATAACAAGCTCAGCAAGTTTAACAAAGAATAATATCAATACCACATTCATGAATTATATGACAATCTTCCATAACTGAACAAATAGTCATAAAGTATTACAAAACATTAATACTCTACAATTCATAATCTCAATTCCCAAAGTATATAATAGTTTAGGAATTCTGAACCAGTCGAAAGACCGTGAACAGTATCTTTCTGTTTTCATACTTGAAAAGGACATCACAGCACTAAGGTTGAACATCCGGCATTACTTACGAGCACTTCTAGGTGATCAGCCTATAGTACTATATGTTGATCAACATTCATCCATTAAACGTATTTACATTTAAGTTTTGGCAAACTCGCGTGCCCATCGAATAATCGATGAAAAATACTTTAGTTTGTTCATAGACAAACCTACCTTTGAATACGTACCAAATACTTGGCATAGGATAGCGTTATCATTTCTATATAGAAAGATATGTATACAAATCAATCTACCTCTTACGAATAGTCTAGCCGAGTTAAAACTGGCAATGACCCTTTCTTTAAAACCATTCATGCAACTCAGTACAATGAATCACAGAAAACTCGACTAACACGAAGGTTAGACAAGCGTTAAGAAAACTTGCCTTCAAGCGTCTTTAAATAATTTATTCGACTGTTCTCAGCCTTTACAGAATCTACATGATATATTCACATAGCGCACTATAATTAGCTACCAAACAATCAATCACATTGTTCCTACCAACTTCTTTCTCTTCTATGTTTTAATTAAGTTTATTTCATTAATAAAGTCAATTCGACTTACTACCCTTCATCCCAGCTTGTTAACGATCTTACGTTATTAACCGGACACGATCATCATTGGTGAAGTACCAATGTCGATTTCCGTTCACGATTTATTTATTAACACTTTGTGTTCTTCGTTACCATACTAACAACTCGCGTTCAATTCATAAGTTCATCATCATATACACTAGTATATGTAATATAGGAATGGTTTTAGTATGTTCATTAAGTATATAAACTTATCTTATATTGGTCTTGAAACCATTAAATTCAAAACCTAACTTGTCTAACAACTCCTCGCTTTTGGCGCCACGACGCGTTTTTATGCAACATCAACAACGGTGCACTGCGGCATTTCAGGTTCTGAAGCCCTAAGCCGGTTAAACCTCTATGGCGTTAAACTCCTTTGTATGAATGGCGTTGTGGCACCACTCTTGAATAGGTGACTTTGCATGCATGACATCATACGGTGATGATACAACAAGCCTTGTTTTAGTGGCTTGCATGGCCAGACCTCGACTCCGAAAAATTTTCTGAGATAAAATTTTTAGTGAAGTTCCCAGCTTCATAACTTCTTCGTTATAAGTCCGATTTGGTCCGTTCAAAAGCCTACAACTCATAAATTACATACTCTACGCGTTCATATAAGAATTTTACAATTCTGAATCCGTTAACTCAAAATTCGCTTCTAAGTTCAATATCGAGTGTTCATTAAATGTTGTGGAGCGTTTAGTACTCGTTTTCTTCGTTTTAAGTCAGAATTTGACGATTCTTGAGCCCATGAATCTAAAATAACCTATCTCACGTGTTGACATTGAAAACCAACATTTCCAAGTCACACGGCAACTGTCGACTACTAATCCGAAATTCCTACGTTTTCGACGTTTAACGTCTAATTCCGTAAAATTCGCCATAACTTCGTTACTAGTGTTCTATATGCCAAATCAAATGGAACACTCCATTGATTTCATATCTACATCCTAACCAAGTAAGAAGCACATATCCTAATAGCGATGGTGTTCAATTTGTCCATCAACAACCAAGTTCATCAATCAATATTTCCTACGGTTTAAACTTACGTAAACCCTTACGATTTTCATTTACACATGACTTATAAAGGTTTTACCTTATTCCTCCATAAGTGGCATGCTCCATCAATCTATGATTCTTTATAACAAAGAAATCAAAAGGATGGAAAACTAATATTAATGGAATATTACCTTTCCGATCTTTGTGTTCTTGCTAAACTTCTAAGGTTTTGCTTCAAAGTGAGATGATTGCTTATGTCTAGCTCTTTCTCTCTCTCAATATAAGTTGGATGATCTCTTGAAAAACCAAAAATAACCAACTTAAGCCTTCTATTTATAGGCAATTCAAATGGAGGGCTTTTTGGTCATTTCTCCCCACCTCCTTACTATTCACTACTTCATCACCAAGTAAAATACTTGGTGATCAAGTAGTTAACTTTACTTGGCCACCAAGTGGCTGGCCCATATGCCCATGGGTCATCCCCATGGGTTGCCCCATGGGTTTTATCCATTCCGTGACCATCGGTTCGATTTCTTGGATCGGGCTTAATTAAACATAACGTTGGGCCTTAACTTGGGCTTAAACACATAATTCATTGGGCTTGATTACTCAATTACTTGGGCTTGATATAATTCAAATCCAATTGGATTATACTAAGTCCTAAACTCTAAGTCCATAACACCAATCGTATTCTACACGTATCATTCACGTATTCTCTTCGTATGATACTCGTACAATAATTGTATTATACTTCGTATTAAATCTTCATACTACACTCGTATACTAAATAGTATCACACTCGTATAACGTACGCATAATCATCGTAATTCATTATACGTATCTCATTTCCTTCCCAAAAATTATTCTTCTCAACCCTTAGGTTTTAAGTCCGCGGGTGAAAATTTCGTTTGCCATAAATGAAATATTATTAAATATTCTATCTCGTCTTCATATTCTATCATTACGCGTTTCTCGAAATTTCAAACTTAATTCCCGAGTAGAAACGGATGAATAGTATTTTTACAAGAATTTCTCAGAAAACTTTTATTTTCGTCTTGGAAATTCAAAACAATTAATTATAGCACATAGCCAGAATACTAACCACATCCACACATTCTAGGTCATAGAACGACCTTCACATAGCTTATTCACATAAATAATCAATGAAATTCATTTAATTCACATAATCAAATAAAAATTTAATTCTCATATAAATTCAATTTTTCTCGGGTGTTACTAATTCACTATTTAAATTAAGTGAATCACTCACATTATTCATGAATTTAATTCAAAACATTTCCATTGCCAACAAGGCATAACCATCAAATTATATTATTTCGTAATATAATTTCAACTTAATTAAATTAAGTAATATAATATAGTTAATTTCCTTTTCATAACAATTCCATTTAATTTCTTCAATAGTTAAATTAACTATTAAACCTCATGCATAATAATTTTTTACTCACCAAACCACGTAATATAAAATAGATACATCTCATAATAAGAATTTTATTTATTAAACTTATTTAATAACTTCTGAAAATCCGGGTTGTCACATCCTTCCCTCCTTATAAGGATTCCGTCCTCGGAATCAACGCAACCTCCCTTATTCGATTTTTATCTACTCTCTTTCAAAATTTTGTCGTTGAATAATTTCAACGCATCACTTTAATATAAGTTTAATAATTCATATTCAATTCATTTTCTCAAAAATTATTGCAAGCTTTATCTCATAACCTTCACTTAAACTCAATTATATTTTGATTATTATATATTCATTAACCCTTTCATTTCCTTTTCTAAGGATCGTTATCATATACTCAACTCATAAACACTCAGTATATTACATTCACCCTTTCTTCTAAGAATTTTGTCCTCGAAATTTTATTTATTAATCTTCATTCATTCAATCTATCAAAATAGATTTTACGTTAATACTTTATTCATTCATTGGGTTCTATAACTACTTTCTTTTCACAAAGATCTTTCTATAATTATTAAAATTTTCTATTAAAAGTTTTACATTATTCTTTGATAACTCATCTCCTTCTCATTTCAAAATTTCTATTCTCACTTATTAAATATATTCATCATTTAGTGTAGCATTCTACGACTTACTTCTTTCTAAGGAATATCATCCTTACCACATTCGCCTTTTAGAATAGCAAGAATCTTCCACAATTGCTCAATAATTGGGAAGCAGTATTTTTGTTCAATATTCATATGAAATAATATATTCTTCCATACTTTGTAGTATGTAAGTAATATTATTTCGTTTCAGATTCCGAATTCTACACTCATTTTCTTAAAGTATTGCTTCTATACTCCTTGAAATTAGTAGAATATCCTTGAAATTTGCGTTTCATCTAGTATTTTTCACAAAATATCTTGATAATCTTGATAATTTTTAATATTTTCATCTAGAATATCTTGATAATTTTTAATATTTTCATACTGGGGTACTATTCACGAGGTACTATTCCCGAAGTACTATTCACTCGAGTACTATTCACCAGGGGTACTGTAACGCCCCAAAAATTTTGGATTTTTGAGAATTAAATTTTTATTTTTATTATGTGGATTAAATGAATTTAATTAATTATTTACGGAAGTAAGCTAATTGAAGGTTGTTCTATGACCTAGACATATCGGAACATCGTAGTATTTTGGCTACGTGGTAGAATTAAAGTGTTTGAATTTCCAGGACGAAAATAAAAACTTTCCGAGAAATTTTCCAAAAAACACTATTCACGCATTTCTGCTCGGGAATTATTTTTGAACTTCCGAGAAATACGTAATGATAGAATTCTAAAACGAGATGGAATATCCAATAATATTTCAGTTATGGAAAATGCAGTTTTTCACCTGCGGACTTAAAACCTAACGATTATGGAAAGTGAATTCCGAGAAGGAATTTTAATGTGTATAATGAATTAAAGTAATGATTGTATAATACGTAGGTATTGTACGAAGTAATGAATACGAGGTATTATACGAGTATGAATGAAGCATAGTATGTCGTATATAAATAAGTATACGAGTGGGAATAGGAGATGAATACGCAAATTATACGTTATAAGGCTTTAAGTTAAATGAATTTAATTTATAGGATTGTGTAGAACATTGTAAATTCCAATGAGAATTGATAAGGCCCAAGTATAGAAATGGGTAAGTCCAATAGGAATTAATGTGTAAGCTCAATGCAAGCTAATGGTAAAGCCCAAAGAATTGTTAATGCAAGCCCAAGTATAAGCTAAGCTAAAAGCCCAAAGTATGAACTTATGGGTTATTGGATGGTTTAAACCCACGGGTGATCCAAAGTAATGAGCAAGTAATTAATGTGATAAGCAAGTAAAGTGCTTATGTGTGGTGAACAAGTAAAAGTTATGATCAAAAAGCAAAGGATAAGCTAGGTGATTAACAAGTAAACTTAATGGTTAAGTATATGTGATGCCCAAGTATTGGATAGATGTTGTGATGGCCAAGCAAAGAGTGTGGTGGCCAAGTTAACTTAGTACTTAAGCTAGGAATAGTAAGGAGGTGATTAAGGAGGTGGGATTGGCTTTGGACTAAAATGCCCTCACTTTGGGTTGCCTATAAATAGAGAGCTCTCAATTCATTTGATGGCTTGATTAAAAATTTCTCCCAACTCCTCTCAAGTTAAGCAACTTATTGGTTAGAGAGAATAAGCACTTATAAGTCAAACTTTCATTATGAGATTTTCAAGAAGCAAGAAGGAGATTAAAGCTTAGTCAAGTGATATTCAAGGGTAAGAACTTAAACCATGAATCTCTTTCTCTTCCATTGGTAGGGAGATGGGTAGTGGTAGAACATGTATGCTAAGGAATGATAGGAATGAGTAATCAAAGAGCTTCAATCTTAATAAGTCGTGAATAAGCACTTTGTTCATAAATAAGTTATAAAACAAGGAAGAACTTGTAGGAACTTGTTTTATGTTGAAATAATAAGATTGTATGATAATTAGAAGCAAGAATGGTGGGTAAAAGACTTAATCTATAATAAGTCATGAGAAAGGAAGTCATAAGTAGTTTATACTTTTATAAGTTATAAACTCACAAAGAACAAGTAATAACTTATCATGTTTATAAGTTAATGAAGTATGCATGTCAAGATGTTAGTATGATGGATTGAATCCATTTGAAACGATGAACAAATCATAAGAAATGAAGTTAAGGCGAAATTCACGAGTTTGGACGATAATCGTCGAATTCGTGAAAATCTCGGAATGGAAGTCGAATTTTGATATTGAGCTTGGCAACATTGGTTTTCAATGGAGACAAGTCATATTTGGCATTATAGAGTTGCGGACTCAAAAATGACCGAATTCCGACTTAGAACGAAGAAACGAGCGTTGAAAACATGAACATTTATCGTTTTCGTTAAAAATGAACTAATAGGTGAAATTTTAGCAAACGAAGTCAAATAGATAAAATTCTTACATGAACACGTAGAGTATGGAATTTGTGAACAGTAGGCTTTTGAACGAGCCAATTCGGACTTATAACGAAGAAGTTATGCGTCCGGGAAGTTCACAAAATTAAAAATCTGCAAAATTTTTCTAAGGCACAGAGTTAGTGCCGCGGCGCCAACCCAAGGCCAAATGGTGTCGCCATGCAGGCGCCATGCTGATGTCGTAGGGCATCTTTCTTAACTTGTGGTATTTTTGAGATAAAAACTAAATGTGGCGCCGCGGCGCCGATCGAGTTTTGATAGATAGGAATGTTTACAAGTATAGAAGGAAAGATAACTCATTAGTAATGAAATAAGGTGTTAATATAACATTGTTAAGGCATTGTTAGACACTTAATGTATGATGATTAAAGGTTAATAATCAATTGAAGATGAGCGTAATGAGAACAACGTAATGTGTTAAGCTTAATTTATAGAAATTTGTTGACCAAGTTGATTATGAATCCAATGGTTTGCAATACCAGTATGGGTTATGTAATTACTTAATGAACATGATAAGACCTTTCCTAAATCACTATTATAGTGATGACTTTAGGAATTTAATGTTGTTTAATGAGTAGTTAAACAACGAACGTAAAGTATAAGGAACGTGAACTGTATTCAATAATGACTATAACGTTACGAGTTGCAACTAAAAGTTGTTAAGTAATTGAACGTGAACGATATGCAGTAATTGTACTTAACCAATGACGATCGAGTTTCGATTAATAACGTAAGGATGTTAGTAAGCCGTGAGGAAGGATGATTAACTCGAAACGAGTTGTATTAAATGCAGTAAATCTACATAAGACATAGAAGAGAAAGAAGTTGGTAAGAATAATGTAAAATATAATGGCAAGCCGAAACCAATAGTAACAAATCTAATATATGATTAGATTGAGAAGAAGAGTAAGATTCATTAGGAACCATGTATGTTCATTCATGACCTAATGTGATATGTTATGTGGTTATGTATTGTAGAGACCGTAAAGATTGAAAGGAAAAGATATTTTTTTACTGTAGCAGACGCTGAAGGCAAGTTTTTCTTAAACGCTTGTCTAACCTTCGTGTTAGCCAAGTTTTGTGATTCATGTTATGAGATGCGTGAAGTGTTTTACTAAAGGGTCGATGCCAATTTTATCTCGGCTAGACTAATCTTGAAGAGTTGATTGATTTATTTACAAGTCTTTAAATATAGAATTGCTAACGCTATCCTACGCCAATTGTTTGGTACGGATTCAAGGTAAGCTTGTGTATGAATAAACAAATGTATTTTTCATCGACTATTCGATGGGCACGCGAGGTTGCCAAAACTTGAACGTACATACGTTTAATAGGATGTAGTGTTGATCAACATAGATTACTATGGGTTGATCACCCAGAAGTGCTCGTAAGATATGCCGGACTTACGGACTTAGTGTCGGGTTGTCCTTTTCAAAGAAATTATGAACTACTCATGGTCTTGAGCCAGAATTGATGTTTTACTGAATATTGTTATTGTAAAACGTTTTGAAAGAAAAGAAGTGATATTTTGAATTATCGATAGTACTTCATAACTATTGTCCAGTTATTGAAGATATACGATTCCTATGCTTCAAGCATGTTGTTTAAAAGAAATTGTTGTACTTGTTGAGCTTGTTATGCTCACTCTTGCTTGAACCATATGAATACAGTTAGGACCGAATGAACTGAGGAATCTAACAAGGATAGAGGCAAGACGAAGCTGAACGATTAGTTTATCTTGTAATAAAATAGTAAGTTGTATATATTATAGAATGATGAACAAAGAATGTAATGGTTTTAGAACCTAAGAACGGGATGTAATATTATTAATGTAATAAGAATGTCATTGATACACACATTTTGATGTCATTTCAATAGAATGAATGTACAGTTATGAGTACCGCGTAGCACCATCTGTCGGGTTGGAAGATACCCGGATTTGGGGGCGTCACAGGTTCAACGTATCAAAGCATTAGGTTCTTAAACTTAAGGGGGGAAGAACCTTAGGCTAATAACCTCGTTAAGGAAGAAAAGTTCGAAGGAAGTAAACTCAAGCTTTACTTCAGTCGAATGAGTTACTAAGGTATTGAGGAAACTCAGTACCGAAAGATTTAAAAGATGGAAAGTAATCCTAAATAAATTAAATGTGATTTGTGCTTATACTATGGTGTGTTATGTACTAATCAACATGTTTTGTGTCATTGAAGGATGTCGATCGATAGCTTGATGAATAGAGATATACACGCGGTGAGCGAAGAAGTTGTGAACAGAGTATAGCCTGTACCTATGCCGGTGGCGGAGGAACCATTAGTGATTCTAGAGGAGTCGGAGACAATGCAGTACTTTTCTGAGGAGGACTACTCCGAGGGAGATATGGATATAGCATCATATCTTAATATGATGGTCTATGAGGAGGAAGAAATGGAGGTAACATCGGTTCATACGGTGGTACCTACACTAGAGTCATTACCTCCAGATACAATGAGAGCATTGTATCTGGAAAGATTTTAACGAGAATGTGCAACCGAAAGTACGATTTTATGCGAGAATCGAGTGAAGAGATTAATTATCTCCATGAAGCTAAGGTGTCTGCAGAAGCAGATTTTGAGTTAGAACACGATAGACATATGCTTATGACAGAGCAGGCTAGGGACTATAAAAAGGAGGCTGATAAGCTTTGTAAGAAGCTAATTAAGAGAGACCGGAAGATAGCACGGATGTCTTACATCCATAAGAGTGCTCATATGGATTTCAAGCTGAAAGTTGCTTGTCATCCCATGGAGTTGGGGCAGACTCGACATACTATTAGTCGGGATACTGTAGTGAAGATTGCGAATGAGAAACACGAGTACGATGTTATGCATTATTAGAAATCTAGAGTTATAAATATGTGTGTAGTGATGTAAAACCCTCTTTTGTATAACAGGGTAGTTTTTTTGTAAATCCCAACTTTTGAGAAGTTCAATTGCGGGATAGAAATGTACTAGCCGTTGGCTATGGAAGTAAAGTGTAAATAGTTTCAGACTATGAAGAAGCATATTAATATAATGAAGTTTTTATTTAATGTGCTTTGATGTGGTATGAGGTATTTGTATGGAAGGATAACCAAGCAAGTAAATAGATAATAATTAAATTTTATTTATTTAATCAGAAAATGCTGCCAAGGAGAAGACAACGTAGATCAGGAAGCGAAATCACGTAATGAAAAATCAAGGGGGTCAAAACAACCCTATGCAAGAGTTCGTTAATTCATTAACAGCTGCATTTAACTAAACCGGGGGTAGAGTACCTACGGAACCTAGGTTAGCCAAAACGACTACCTTTAAAGAATTTAAAAGTGTAGGTACGTCGGAGTTCAAAGGAACAATGGACCCATTAGAAGCCTAGACATGGGTAAAGGAAATAGAGAAGGCGTTGGTTAGTACAAACGTAGGTAAGGCGCAGAAGACTTCTTTTGCGACCTACATGATAAAAGAGGAAGCCAACTTTTGGTGGGAGGCTCACCAGGGTGGGGCTAGAACAGATGCGGTAACGTGGGAACAATTCAAGAAGGTTTTCTTCGAGAATTATTTCCCTACAAGTATGCAGGGGAGGAAGGAGATTAATTTCTTAGAACTTACATTAGGGGACATGACGGTTCCCCAGTACGCGACCAGATTCAATGAATTGGCAAGGTTTGCTCCACACCAAGTGGACACTGAGGAGAAGAAGGCTCGTAGGTTTGAGCAGGGCCTAAAACCCTGGCTCTATAGTAGGATTTATGTGTTCCAAAGTGTTTCCTTTGGGACCATTCTGGAGAAGGTGATTATAGCCGACGGTGGTAGTGAGGCGTTGACTCAATACCGCAAAGAGAGAAAGAATAAGCGTAAGGGAGAGGGAGGAACCAAGGTAGAGAATGCCAGTGGCAATATGCCAAAAAGAGAGAATTTTAACTCCGGGAATACTAGAGTGGGACAAGGGGATCCTAAGCGTAAGATCAAAGTGTGTAAGACATGTGGAAAGACTCATCTAGGAGTCTGTCTAAAAGGGATTATAAGTATCTTTAAACATTACAGTAGAGAATGGGGAAATAACTTTCGTTAATTATATTCGTGGAAATGGTTTCATGGATAAAAATGGTAAGCAAGTGTTGATAGATAAGAATCGATAATGTTGAGAGAATTTGAAGTAATTCTAGGTATGAATGAGTTGATTAATCATAGAAATTTAATAAATTTTTAGAATAAAAATATGGATCTTCGGTTTTCTAAGTAACCCAAGGTAGTATTTTATGGTAATAAAATACCGCGACGCTCTTGTTGTCTAAATGGTGACGCAAGTTAGGAGGATGTTAAGGAAGAGGATGAGTCGTTACGGTTTTGTATCGACTATCGTAATAGGAGTAAGTTAGCGGTTAAGAATGAATTCCCATGGCCCAGGATCGATGATCTATTTAATCAGTTGAAGAGGGCAAAGAATTTTTCTAAGATAGATTTGCGTACGAGGTACAGTCGGTTGAAAGTAGGGAAGAAGGAGGAGGTACCTAAGATGACATTCAGAACTCGTTATAGTTATGACAAGTTTCTGGTTATGTCAATTGGGTGGACTAATGTACGGAAGTTAGATTTTTTCGTAAGAAGTATTTGTAAGCAAGTCTGGGTAAATTGATAGATGCCCTTATGAGGTGCTATGATTAAAAGTACCATTAGCGTCACAGGTTGGTATTGTCGAAATGGGAAGTGAGAAAAAAAATAATAGTTTTTAGGAACTAAAAAGGGAAGTTAAGTAAGGTACCTGTATTGTCTCTATCAGATGATATGGGGAATTTTGTAGTGTATATCGATGTTTCGCATAGCTGATGAGATTGCGTGCTTATATAGCATGGCAAAGTCATTAGGTATGCATCACGCCAGTTAATGGATTATGAGAAGGTCTATCCTACTTATGATCTATAATTGGCAGCTGTAGTTTTTGAATTAAAAATTTGAAGATAGTATTTATACGATGAGAAGTGTGAGATATACACGGACTCTAAGAGTCTGAAATATATCTTCACACAAAAGGAGTTAAATATGAGGTAGAGAAGGTAATTAGAATGGATAAGGGATTTTGACGTTGATATGTTATATCAATCTGAGAAAGTTAACGTAGAAGCCGACGTGTTAAGTAGGAAGGGTAAGGAAAAGCTATCGATGTTAACAACTCAGAATGAGTTAATAACGGAAAAGCCGACGTGTTAGTGTAGGGTAAACTTGTGTATGAATAAACAAAAGTATTTTTCATCGATTATTCGATGGGCACGCGAGATTGTCAAAACTTAAACGTACATACGTTTAACAGGATGTAGTGTTGATCAACATAGAGTACTATGGGCTGATCACCCAGAAATGCTCGTCAGAAGATATGCTTGGGACTTACGGACTTAGTGTGGGTTCTCCTTTTCAAAGAAATTATAACCGCTCATGGTCTTGAGAGCGAATTGATGTTTTCTTGAATATTGTTATTGTAAAAGCGTTTTTGAAAAAAAGAAGTGATATTTTGAATTGTCGATAGTACTTCATAACTATTGTCCAGTTATTGAAGATATATGATTCCTATGCTTCAAGCATGTTGTTTAAAAGAAATTGTTGTACTTGCTGAGTTTGTTATGCTCACTCTTGCTTGAATCATATGAATGCAGTTAGGACCGAACGAACCGAGGGATCTGACAAGGATAGAGGCAAGATGAAGCTGAACGATTAGTTTACCTTGTAATAAACTAGTAAGTTGTATATATTATAGAATGATAAACAAAGAATGTAATGGTTTTAGAACCTGGGAACGGGATGTAATATTATTAATGTAATAAGAATGTCGTTGATACACACATTTTGATGTCGCTTCAATAGAATGAATGTACAGTTATGAGTACCATGTAGCACCATCTGTCGGGTTGGAAGATACCCGGATTTGGGGGCGTCACAGGTACTATTCATGACAAAAATTAATTTCTTTTCCGTTCAAATTATTTTTGATACAATATTATTCTTTAATTTTACTCCACAAAGTAGTATCATGTTGGCAATTTGGACATTATTTAATTCTGGATAAATTGAATTATAAATCTTTAAAAAATTATCATTTGGTTTCTTTTATTTGAATTCTTATAGCATTATCATCATCTTTATGCTTATATTGTGATGAAACTCATCTTTGGCTCGTAGTGCATAGATTGACTGTTGATTGGTATGATTATGACCAGGGATTATTTGGTATAATCATGACCGTAATGTTACAAATGATGTGGTAAAAGTCCTCATTGGCCCGTAGTGCATTAATAGACAGTTGTTGGCATGATCATGACCATTGATGATTACACGAATATCCTTGGCCCGTAATGCATGGATAATTCATGGACGTGATACTAATGATGTAACGACCCCTAAATTCATAAAATTAAATTATCGACTTCGGTCGTTAATAACACGTCTAACTTCTGATTTTACATCATTATTCGATGCTAAACTTAATAAAATGCAGAATAATTTAAACTTTTCTATATTATTACTTTAATTCCCTGAATAAAAACCTTTATCATCTACATGTCTTTGAATCAATCTTATTTTATGATTCGCTTCATCACTGTTATTATATAGAATCTTACATGTCAATCTGATAACCTTTACATATCAGATAACTCAAACTTTATAGTTTATCATTACATAATCATTGTGATTTATCAAGTATAGTTCTCAAAACCTTTATCTTTACCCACCTTTGAACCATACTTAGCTTATTACTCATTTTATCAAAGTTGATAAATAAAACTTACATCCAGGTTCAACACTGTTTTCATACAACAAACAAAACTTCAACTTTATAACTCAATATTTATTAAACATCATACATTATTCGGAACCTTAAACATGGTTCAAATAATAATAATTCAACCAAAGTGTAAAAATCTTCAAGTATCACATCTGATTCATGTCTTTCAAGTAGCACATAACTCTACCTTGAGTCCTTAACCTGCAAAAGTGGTTATTTACAAGGTTGAGCTCGACAGCCCAACAAAATCTAACAGTTTTCATGCATCACATAGAACATAATAACATGCTCAACATACATCTTATAAACATTGGACTAACATAATATACATGCTGCAGTTCATATAACAAGTATAAAGATTGAGTTCCTTACTCAATCAACATTCATTACTCAATCAAAGTAGTCATAAATTGACTTTAACGTTTCATACTTTCAACATATATATCACACATCATGCTCTTTGCAATAAAGATTTAAAGCAGCTAATCATCAAGTTCACATAGCAAATAGGAACTGAAAGACTTGCCTTGATCGTTTTTTACCAATAACAGTTTAACAACTTATAGTTATCAGCAGTTCACGTGCCCTACACAATTACATAATCATGCACATCAATTATTATTCACATAGCAATGCATAGTAGTTGTAATTTAAACTTTACTCTTCATCTCATAACCCTTCTTATTAATCAATACACAATGTTCAATTTGATTGTGTTAACTTTCGACTTATATCTCACTATAATTCACACTCGAAGTTCATTCAAGTGTTTAACTCTTGCTAGGAATCATTATTGGTTTTATATTAAACCCATTTCATATCTTATAATATTCATTTTATTTGACTTAAAACACTTTTTACGGTCATTAACATTTGTTACGGCGTTTCGATGTTCATTCGTCACACGCCCGATTTATCTCTCTTGTGTATGCTTAGTATGCTTATACAAATTATCTAATACATCATTTATTAATATTAAGCATCATTATGTTTACTAACATTCATGTTTTATAACTTAGAATAACATCTTTTATCGTCAGAAGCACTACACTTGCATACATGCATGCCTGACGCCCTTTGATTGTCCCCAAAAACACAACAGTCCTAAAGATGACCCTACAAAGAAGTATCATGTTGACAATTTGGACGTTATTAGTTCTTGGATAAATTAATTCTTGAACTTGTTTTATTGAATTCTTATAGCATTGTCATCATCCTCATGTTTATATTATGTTGAAAGTCATCTGTGGCCTGTAGTGCATAGATGGACTTGGTATGATTATGACCAGGGATTATTCGGTATAATCATGACCGTAATGTTACAAATGATGTGGTAAAAGTCCTCATTGGCCTGTAGTGCATTCATAGACAGTTGTTGGCATGATCATGACCATTGATGAATACACGAATATCCTTGGCCCGTAGTGCATGAATAATTTATGGTCGTGATACTAATGAATATCCTTGGCCGTAGTGCAGGGATGATGTGGTTTATTTATTAAGCTGAGTCTCAGCGATAAAAGTGATGAAAAACTTTTTTAAATCATAAAAGATAGTAGATTTTATTCTCTATTTGACTCTTTTAATGGATTGCTTGTTCCGCTGCAGTTAAACTTGATGTTTGTTATATTGTATCAGTTTAACACTATTGAAGACTAACGATAATTTATTATGTATTATCTTAGTCATAATATTTTTTACTGGGCTAGTTGAGCTCACTCTTTTACTTTCATTGTTCTCTTCAGGAAATGAGAACGTAGCAGGTACTAGTCGGGGAACGGAGTGATGGTACAGATAATATCATTACTAGTCCTCACTATTCTGTTAAATAGTGTGATAATAAATATAATGAGGAATTAATTGAGTGTAGATATTGTCTAGATGATAATATTT
Source organism: Panax ginseng (assembly GCA_020205605.1). Classification (NCBI taxonomy): domain Eukaryota; kingdom Viridiplantae; phylum Streptophyta; class Magnoliopsida; order Apiales; family Araliaceae; genus Panax; species Panax ginseng. The sequence continues at coordinate 95,978,737 of CM035133.1, read as the reverse complement.
GTATTAAAACTCACAGCATATGTTTTATCGTATTTTACACGACTGTTGTATAATTAAGTTGTATTTGAATTTTGTACCATGTATTTGGCGACTCAAGATGGGTGATGTATACCTATTTTGGGGGCGTCACAGTTGGTATCAAAGCTTAGGGATATGATCCCTGGCTGAGATGTGAGACAAGAACTAGGAGGGGAGAGACGGGGAATTTCTTCTCTAGTATGACCTATCTAAGTTTATTTGGCATTCAATTGGTCGGTCAGAGTATAGGGATAATATATTGCATGTCAATTAACCTTTGTTTTGTGGAAGTATTTGAAAATGGCATCCGAGAATGTTGAGATTAGCAATGGTGCACAGGAGACCGTTGAGTCTCCACAGATCAATAATCAGGATAATGTGCATCAGGAAGGCGACAATCCTTAGGCAAACAACAACATTGACTAGATGATGAGCGATGGAATGTTCGGAGGCTTTATGCAATTCATGCTGACATCGAGCAAGAAGCGGCTCTGTACAAAATCCGGTGGAAACAACGGCAACTCTCGGGGACGGTCACCGCTTCATGATTCAAGGCTGGGACCACCGGAGTTTTTGGAGAGCCAAAACCACTTAAGGCCGGGATGTGGATAAAGCAGATCAACACGATATTTGATGTCTTGGGATGCTCCAGGAGCAAAGGTTCCCTTTGCCACCTTCATGTTGTGGGCGAGGCGATTCTTTGGTGGGAATCTATAAAGCGTACACAACCTGCCACACTAAAGATGTCTTGGGAGAAGTTCCAAGAACTATTCAACGACAAGTACTTTCCCAAAAGTATTCGTCATATGAAAGAGGTAGAGTTCATTAAACTGGAACAAAACAACATGACCATGTCATAGTACGAAGCCAAGTTTGCCGAGTTGTCCCGGTTTGCATCCCATTTGGTTGATAATGAGGAGAGAATGACGTGAATGTTTCTAAGAGGTTTGAAACCCGAGATACGTCAATATCTTATCTCTCATAAACTGTGTTTGTATTCAAATGTTGTTAATAGGGCTCGATTATTGGAGCGCGATAATGAGTCAACCCAATGAAAAAAAGCGGTAGACAAAATGATAATACTAGTGATAGCGATCATCGAGCGGTGACAATAAGCGTGGAGGAATCAACATACGAAATGGTAACCACTTTGGGTAATCATGGCCAAAACAATAAGAATGGACATTTCAAGAAGAGGAGATTCAACAATGATGGAAAGACGTCAAGACCAACACCGTTGTTAAGGAAGGAGAACGACCACCTATCATATGCTTCAAATGCGAGGGAGGACACATCGGTCAAAGCTGCGCGATCTTAGTCAAAGCATGTTATAATTGTGGAAAGAAGGTCACTGGCCCGATTTTGTCGTTCACCAGAAGACAAGTTCAACTAGGATAGAGGCACCAAAGGGCGTCCCAAAAAGTCAAAGCCGGTGGTGAAAGGAGGCGTTTGTCGTGACCTCGAGAAAGCAAGGAACCCGACGAGGTCATCACGGGTAAGCTTATCATAAACTCTAGCAAAGTTTATACCTTATTTGATACCGGTTCTACCCATTCTTTTATTTCTCCTACTTGCGCTCAACGTTTAAATTTGACTCCGGAGAAATTAGACTTTGACTTATCTGTGGAAACTCCGTTGGGAGAAACCCTCATTACATCCATTGTTTATAAGTCTTGTTTTGTTCAAATCGGTACCCTCACATTACCTGTCGATCTTATTTCATTGAAAATACTTGCATTTGACGTAATTCTAGGGATTGATTGGTTAACTACTCATCATGCAAAAATTTATTGTTTTCGTAAGATTGTTAGCTTTCATATTCCTAACCAACCTATTATGAAAATTCAAGCAATCAAACCATTAAAATCAATCATTGTCATCTCAAGCCATAAAGCTATTCGTTTATTGAAAAATGGATGTCAAGCTTTCTTAGCTCATGTCACGGATCTAAACAAAAATACGTCAGTTTTGAATGATATTTCTATTCTTAATAAATTTCCTGACGTATTCCCTGAAGAACTTCTGGCCTACCCCAGGCGTGAAATTAAATTTTGTATCGACCTTGAACCCCAGTACAAAACCCATTTCAAAGCCCCATATCGAATGGCTCTATTGAACTTGAGGAGTTAAAGACCCAAGCTGCAGGAATTGTTAGACATTGGCTTTATTCGTCCAAGTACTTCTCCTTAGGGTGCTCCCCATTACTATTCGTGAAGAAGAAAGATGGCGGTATGTGACTTTGTATTGATTATCGGGGAATTGAATCATGTCACCATCAAAATAGGTACCCATTGCCACGTATTGATGACTGTTTGACGGATGCAAGGCACCAAATTCTTTTCAAAGATTGATCTTAGATTCTGGATATCACCAATTGAAGATTAGAGCCGATGACATTCCAAAGACGGCTTCCGGAACTTCGATGCGGGCATTATGAATTCTAGTCATATCTTTTGGATTGACTAATGCTCATATTGCCTTCATGGATATGATGAACCGAGAGTATTTAAGGAATATTTGGATCACTTTATGGTCGTCTTTATTGATGACATCCTTATTTATTCCAAAAACCGTGAAGATCATGAGCAACACTTGAGGCTGATACTCCAAAAGCTTCGTGAATATAAGCTTTATGCCAAATTGAAGAAATGCGAGTTCTGGCTTGAGGAAGTAGAATTCCTTGGGCACGTGGTATCAAGTCATGGAATATTTGTTGACCCAGCAAAGATTGAAGCTATTCAAAGTCGGGAGCAACCTAAATCGATGGCCAAAATGCACGTAGCTTTCTCTTTTTGGTTATTATCAGAGATTCGTAGAAAGGGTTTTCTCGAATCACTACTCCCTTAACTCAGCTGACTCGGGATACAAAATTCAGTTGGAACAAGGAATGTGAGAAGAGTTTTCAAGAACTCAAGAAAAGACTCATTTCAGCACCTATTTTGACAATACCATCTGGCTCAGAGGAATTTGTCATCTACAGTGATGCTTCAAGCAAAGGGTTAGGATGTGTTCCCATGCAACATGGGAATGTCATAGCTTATGCCTCTCGACAACTCAAAGAATATGAGAGGAATTATCCTACTCATGATCTAGAGTTGGCAGCAGTCATTTCTGCACTAAAGATTTGGAGGCATTACTTGTATGGGGAGAAAGTGGAGATCTTTACGGATCATAAAAGCCTTAAATATTTCTTCACTCAAAAGGAACTCAATATGCGACAGCGACGTTGGCTTGAACTGTTGAAAGATTATGATCATATCATCCAATACCATCCTGGAAAAGCAAACGTGGTAGCTGACGCATTGAGTAGAAGATCATATCTTGGTCTGAAGTGCGATATTGTCAACGCAAAGGCCCATTTTGTATGACTTTCAAAGGATGGAGATAGAGATAAAGACTTCAGGGACCCACGTGATGATGGTGAATATACGAGTAGAACCGACTTTAATCGATAAAGTTAAAGTTGCTCAAGCTACAGACCTGAAGCTGATACGTATGAGGAAGAAAGTACAAGAAAGGGCTATGCAGGAAGCAAGAATCGATGAAGAAGGAATACTTCGAGTCAACTCCAGACTTTGTGTTCCTAACGACCCTAAGTTAAAGTATAAAATCATGATGAAGGTGCACAACACACCATTTGCAATCCATCCTGGGAGTACCAAAATGTATCATGATCTTCGACATACATTTTGGTGGGGCAATATGAAGAGAGAGATAGCGTTGTTTATCTCAAGGTGTTTAACTTGTCAACGAGTCAAGGCAGAGCATCAAGTACCAAAAGGTCCATTGCAACCACTTGAAATTCCAAAATGGAAGTGGGAGCACATTACCATGGATTTCGTTACTGGTCTTCCCAAGGTTTCTCAAGGCATAGATGCAATTTAGGTCATTATTGATAGATTGACCAAGTCTGCTCATTTCTTACCTATAAGAGAAACTTATACACTTGAACGTCTTGCTCGTATGTACATAAATGAGGTTGTAAGATTTCATGGTATGCCAGTATCCATAGTTTCTGATCGAGACCCAAGATTCACTTCACGATTTTGGGTTAGTTTGCAAAAAGCTATGGGCACGGATTTACGATTTAGTTAGGCATATCATCTTCAGACGGACGGACAATCAGAGAGGACTATTCAAACTCCTGAAGATTTATTAAGACTCTGTGTCCTTGACTTCAAGGGAAGTTGGGACAAGTTCTTACCATTGGTGGAGTTTTCCTACAACAACAGATATCAAGCAAGTATTGGCATGGCTCCATTCGAAGCGTTGTATGGAAGAAAGTGTCATTCTCCAATATGCTGGGATGAAGTGGGTGAAGCAACGTTGTTGGGACCGAAGTTGGTACGTATGACTACGAAAAAGATTCAAACGATCCGACAACGTATAAAAACCTCACAAGACCGATAAAAGAATTATGCTGATCTTCATCGAAAGGACGTGGAATTCGATATTGGAGATCATGTGTTGTTACGTGTTACTCCATGGAAAGGAGTTACGAGATTTGGAAAGAGAGGAAAGCTCAATCCTTGATTCATTGGCCCATTTTTAATCCTCGATCGGTAGGGAGGGTAGTAGCTATAGACTCGCTTTCTGTGAAATATGTCTAGTGTTCATAACATTTTTCATATATCCATATTACGTAAATATGTGAAAGACCGAACCACATTATTGAGTTAGAACCGAGACGAAATAGCGGAAGATTTAGCGTATGAAGAGGTTCTGTTCAAATCTTGGATAAGAAGGAACATATTCTACGCTCTAAGGTTATACCTTAAGTCAAAGTTTTATGGAGGAACCACGATGTTGAGGAAATGACACGGGAGTTAGAATCGAAATGAAATCAAGGTATCCTTACCTCTTCAACATACCAGTCGTACCCTAATTTGAAGGCGAAATTTCATAAGAAGGGGAGATTGTAAGACCCCAACTTTTATGAATAAAGATGAATTTTCTATAATTATCATTTTGAATATTATGGAATGAATTTGATATAATGTTATAGTTGTGGGTAATATTTATAAATTTTGCAAAATACATGAGTTGTTATATAATATTCGATTGGTGGGGAATATTAGTTTTAACGGGAAATATTAAATGCGATGGCACAATCATTAGTGGACCCCTGGCGGAATTATTAGCCGGATTGAGAAAACGACAAAAATATTTTATGAACATAACGACGGAAGTTTTATCGTTAATTGTTGAAACACCCGGTGTTAAAAGTACAAGAATACTCGTGGTTGCATAGTAGCACACGGTATTGATTATTGATGCTTACGTGAGAAGTCACTTAGTTTTGTTCTATTATTGCTTCAGTAATTGTTGCATAGTATCTCATGTTAATTGATTCAATTATTGTCGATATTTTATATATTATTAAATCAATAATTGAGATAATGAGTTATTAATATTATTGTTTGCAATATTAACGATGTCTAAAAAGTTACATCGAGGAGAGGTTTGGTCACCTAATTGCGGCAATAGGGAGAAATCCTTATTGAAAGCCCCTCTTTCACAGGAACGACACAGTCGATTAATAGTGTGAATTATAATAATGATGATGCGGTTTTTGTTTTATTAGTATTATTAATATAATAAAAGCAGAAAAGTTTTTATATAAAACAAAATACTTTTATAAAGTTATTCATTTTATTAGACTACAAATAGAATATATTATATTTTATTATGCATAGTGTTTGCATAGTGCATGCATATTGTTTGCATAGTAAAACCTTTTTATATAAAACAGAATACTTTTATAAAGTTATTTATTTTATTAGATTATAAATAGAATATATTATATTTTATTTAAAAGATTTTGTTTAATTAGAATATTTTATAGTAAACCAATCTGGACCGTCCGTTTAAAAGTAAATCAATCTGGACCGTTCAGGAATTAGTTACTATTCAGACCATTCTCCTATAAATAGAAGCTCATTCCTTCATTATTTCTTACGAATTCACTAAAACTCTAGAGAGAGAAACTATAGAGAGAAAGAAGAAAAGTACTCTGCTACTTCACTACTCCTATATCCAATTTGTTCTAAGGTAAGGGGGTATTATTTCTTTCGTATTCATGAAAAGAACTTCTGTTATTCCATTCCTTATTATTCTGTTGGAATAATATGTATACGCGGTCTACCCTATACTTGGTGAAATTCTTACATTATTCCATTCTTTATCATTATGTTGGAATAACTTCCATCATCACAATCACCGCATACATGGTAAAAAAATTTGTTATTCCATTCTTTATTATTCTATTGGAACATCACATGCGTGTATGATATCGCATGACTTTGATTAAATTATTTATTATTACATTGGAACATCACATCGATTGTGAATTTCGCTTTGACACGGTTACATTATTTATTATTACTGTTGGAATATCACATGCATGCGTTTATGCATGACTGGTTCCGTTATTTATTATACATGTTAAAATAACATATATGCATGCGATTCTATCGCATGCCTGATGATTTCTTTTGTTATTCCATTCTTTATTATACTTAGTTGGTTAAAGTTTTGACTTCTATACTCCATAAAATTAGTGGAATATCCTTGATATTTGCGCTTCATCTAGTATCTTTTCATGGAAATATTCTTCTGAGCATTCTTGAATTTTACTCTACAAAGAAGTATCATGTTGACAATTTGGACGTTATTAGTTCCTGGATAAATTAATTCTTGAACTTGTTTTATTGAATTCTTATATCATTGTCATCATCCTCATGTTTATATTATGTTGAAAGTCATCGTGGCTTCTGTAGTGCATAGATGGACTTGGTATGATTATGACCGAGGGATTATTCGG